>CM042171.1:68605733-68716359 GCA_023376005.1 Doryteuthis pealeii
TACAAATCTCAGTAACTTAGGTCCTGTCCCAAAGTGTTTTGTTTTTTAATTTTAATTTGTTTTGTTAGTGACTGGATGTATTGGGTTAGTAAAATTTGTGAATCAAGAGAGATATCTATTTCTGTTATCACATAATGGAAATACTGTAGATATGAAAATTGTGGGGAGGCTGACTGTAAATTATCATTATAATGAGGGTGATCTGCTCTAAAAGGGTTAACATTAGGTTGTTACAAAAATAATGGCCGATTGAAGTGCTCGGTTTTGAAATGTCATTTTAACATAGAATTTGTTGTTTATTTCAGGTGAATTTTTGCATATATAATAATTAATGTGTGCTCAAAAATAAAATTTAATTTATTTTCAGATAGAAAGTATTTTTGAAAAATAGGAGACTTCAAAGATGAACATGCCTAAACATGATCTTTCGCCTTCTTATGTTGCACGAGTTCAAGCTTGGGCACAATGCCTCCGAAACTGCTGCCAATATCAACAAAGCATGGGGAGATGAATCCACAAGTGATCAGACTGTACGAAGCTGGTTCCAGAAATTCTGCAGTTGAAAATGAAGAAGGTAGAGGACGGACATGTAGTCTTGACAATGAACAATTGCAGGAAGTTGTTGAGCAAAATCCACGACAAAGTGTCAGAGAAATGTTTGAGACATTTGGTGTCAGCATTGCAAGTTTCCCACCATTTACAGAGTATTGGAAAGGGGAAAAAGCTCGATAAATGGTTTCCTCATGAGCACCAAAAACTTAGGCGGTTTGAAGTGTGCTCGATGCTCAATTTGCGTAACACCAATGACCCCTTTTTTGACCAAATAGTCACTTGTGACGAAAAGGATCCACTAATAATTGAGAAACAGAACAAGGAACTGTGTTAAAAAGTAAGTGCTTTATTCAAGGTAGCTATAACATGTGTGGAAGTTATATTAACGTTGGAAGGCTTATAGTAGCCTCCCAACATGGGTACAAGTGTGTACATAAAAACATTCCGACAAAGGTGTAAACGATAATATTTATTCTGTAAGTGACAGAGAAACATATACAAGACAAAGATATACAAAACAGATACATAAATGTATTATGAGGAAATAGTGTATGACTGCAGAATTTTTGTCCATTTCTCTCGTGTTGAGCAGTTCTTATACAGGTATCTTGCTTGTGCTGATTTCTTTCTCTCGTATTGAGCAGTTCTTATACAGGTATCTTGCTTGTGCTGATTTCTTTCTCTCGTGTTGAGCAGTTCTTATACATGTTGAGCAGTTCTTATACAGGTATCTGCTTGTGCTGATTTCTTTCTCTCGTGTTGAGCAGTTCTTATACAGGTATCTTGCTTGTGCTGATTTCTTTCTCTCGTGTTGAGCAGTTCTTATACAGGTATCTTGCTTGTGCTGATTTCTTTCTCTCGTGTTGAGCAGTTCTTATACAGGTATCTTGCTTGTGCTGATTTCTTTCTCTCATGTTGAGCAGTTCTTATACAGGTATCTTGTTTGTGCTGATTTCTTTCTCTCATGTCGAGCAATCGAGGTCTCATTGAATGAGAAGTCCTTATCCAGGTATCTTGCTTGTGCTGATTTCTTTCTCTCATGTCGAGCAATCGAGGTCTCATTGAATGAGAAGTCCTTATCCAGGTATCTTGCTTGTGCTGATTTCTTTCTCTCATGTCGAGCAATCGAGGTCTCATTGAATGAGAAGTCCTTATCCAGGTATCTTGCTTGTGCTGATTTCTTTCTCTCATGTCGAGCAATCGAGGTCTCATTGAATGAGAAGTCCTTATCCAGGTATCTTGCTTGTGCTGATTTCTTTCTCTTTCTCAGACAATCGAGGTCTCATTGAATGAGAAGTCCTTATCCAGGTATCTTGCTTGTGCCGATTTCATTCGTCTGTCTGCCTCTCTCAACTACGCCTTATTTTATATTAAAATCATCCTGAAAAATCATGTTAGGTCTTATTTTTGGGGAAACACAGTACATTAGCCATTGCATGACCTTCAGTTTGTGCATGGTTCCCCACATAAAGGTAACTTTATGCTAACATGCCCTGGGGGGAGGTTATGAAAATATATAAGTCTGCATGTGCATAGATACTGACTTTTAGCTTTTTGGCCTGTAGTGCTACATCTTTTTTTCAACTCTCTCCATTGAACCAAGAAGAACAAACAACACTCATCCATTTTCCCAATTGCTACAGAAAAAAACCTTTTTTTTTCCCCTCACTCACTAGCTTTCCTTTTTTTTTTCTTTCTCACTCCCAAATTTTTCTTTCTCCCTTCTAAATTCTTCTTTTTTTCTCCTCTTTATTTCTCCTTCTAGATTCTTCTTTTTTTTCTCCTCTTTATTTCCCCTTCTAGATTCTTCTTTTTTTTCTCCTCTTTATTTCTCCCTTCTAGATTCTTCTTTTTTTCTCCTCTTTATTTCTCCTTCTAGATTCTTCTTTTTTTCTCCTCTTTATTTCTCCCTTCTAGATTCTTCTTTCTTTTCTCCTCTTTATTTCTCCCTTCTAGATTCTTCTTTCTTCTCTCTTTATTTCTCCTTCTAGATTCTTCTTTCTTTTCTCCTCTTTATTTCTCCCTTCTAGATTCTTCTTTCTTTTCTCCTCTTTATTTCTCCCTTCTAGATTCTTCTTTTTTCTCCTCTTTATTTCTCCCTTCTTTTTTTTCTCCTCTTTATTCTCCCTTCTAGATTCTTCTTTTTTTTCTCCTCTTATTCTTTCTCTTTTTTTTCTCCTCTTTATTTCCCTTCTAGATTCTTCTTTTTTTTCTCCTCTTTATTTCTCCCTTCTAGATTCTTCTTTTTTTTCTCCTCTTTATTTCTCCCTTCTAGATTCTTCTTTTTTTTCTCCTCTTTATTTCTCCCTTCGAGATTCTTCTTTTTTTCTCCTCTTTATTTCTCCCTTCTAGATTCTTCTTTCTTTTCTCCTCTTTATTTCTCCCTTCTAGATTCTTCTTTCTTTTCTCCTCTTTATTTCTCCCTTCTAGATTCTTCTTTCTTTTCTCCTCTTTATTTCTCCTTCTAGATTCTTCTTTCTTTTCTCCTCTTATTTTCCTTCTTTTTTTCTCCTCTTTATTTCTCCCTTCTAGATTCTTCTTTTTTTTCTCCTCTTTATTTCTCCCTTCTAGATTCTCTTTTTTTCTCCTCTTTATTTTCCCCTTCTAGATTCTTCTTTTTTCTCCTCTTTATTTCTCCCTTCTAGATTCTTCTTTTTTCTCCTCTTTATTTCCCCTTCTAGATTCTTCTTTTTTTCTCCTCTTATTTCTCCCTTCTAGATTCTTCTTTTTTTCTCCTCTTTATTTCTCCCTTCTAGATTCTTTTCTTTTCGCCTCTTTATTTCTCCCTTCGAGATTCTTCTTTTTTTTCTCCTCTTTATTTCTCACTTCTAGATTCTTCTTTCTTTTCGCCTCTTTATTTCTCCTCCTAGATTCTCTTCTTTCTCCTCTTTCTCCCTCCTAGATTCTCTTTCTCCCTCCTAGATTCTTCTTTCTCTCTCTTCTTTTTTTCACTTCTTTCTCATTTATTTTTCTTCCTTTTTTTTTCAATTGCTTCTTTCTTCCATTTTTTTCCCCTCATCTTTCTTCCATTCCATTGCTCCTTCCTTCATATTTCTTTTTTTTTTTCATTCCATCTTCATTTCCTGTAGTGTTTATTCTATTTTCTAAATTTCCTTCACACTTGACAGTTTGTTGAAATCAATCTGATTGATACTTGTTATTTTTTCCAATAAATTTTCAGTGCCAGATCAAAGGATCAGCTTTAGGGTCTGCTGCCCCTGGGGGTGGCCTCAACCAACTGGTCGGGGGGGGGGGGGTGAGAGGTCTCCAGAAATGAAGGGAAATGTTATTTGATTTGTGAATACCAAATGGAAGTACAAATTGCAGCAGAAATGCCTCCCACATTTTAAACTGTTATTTGCATGTTGCAAGTGAACTAAGGCAAGTGGTTATATATATATATATATATATATATATATATATTGGTTTGGAGGTTGATTTTGAAGGCTATCACAATGCAAGTGTAAAGAAAAAAATAATAAGGTAACAATGGTGTTGTTTGTTAACCTGTGATTTATTCTTAATACTGATATTTCGAGATAAATCTCTTCTTCAGAAGAACACTGGAACTGAAGTAGTCTTGTTATGGCATTTTTAGTTAAATGAAATTTTTTTGAAAAACAGCTGTGGGGAATGAAGGGATTCATACCTTTCCCAAGGGTATTAGTCCAAAAGTGAACGTAAGAGCGCGATTGGAGTTCGATCTCGCTTATGATATCACAGTCCCATAGCTGTGAAGAATGAAGGGATTCATACCTTTCCCAAGAGTATTAGTCCAAAAGTGAACGTAAGAGTCCGATTGGAGTTTGATCTTGCTAACTACGATATCACAGTCCTAGAGATGTGGAGGATGAGGGGATTCATACCTTTCCCAAGAGTATTAGTCCAAAAGTTAATATAATAGTCCAAATAGAGTTTGAACTCCCTTATTATGATGTCGCAGCCCGGTACGTTAGCCACTATGCTAAAGGGACACTACTATTGTGTCTCAATACTTTTTAATCACACCTCATATACATGAACTGCAAAAAGAACTGTATTTAAAAAAGAGAAAACGAAAGAAAAAAATTAAACCATGAATAAGTCTGTAAATAGTGTCAATATAAATACATTGGAATGTTTAACAGAAATGTTTTTCCACTTAAATGGAGTTGAATTTTAATGTTATTTTAATGATGTTTTGATTTCTAAATGTCTTCGCGAATATATGGCAAATCCTCATGATATTGGCACAAAAAGTAACAGTGAATTGAGTTGAATTTTAATATTATTTTAATGATGTTTTAATGATGTTTTTATTTCTAAATGTCTTCGCGAATATATGGCAAATCCTCATGATATTGGCACAAAAAGTAACAGTGAATTGAGTTGAATTTTAATGTTATTTTAATGATGTTTTTATTTCTAAATGTCTTTGTGAATATATGGCAAATCCTCATGATATTGGCACAAAAAGTAACAGTGAATCGAGTTGAATTTTAATGTTATTTTAATGATGTTTTAATGATGTTTTTATTTCTAAATGTCTTCGCGAATATATGGCAAATCCTCATGATATTGGCACAAAAAGTAACAGTGAATTGAGTTGATTTTAATGATGTTTTTATTTCTAAATGTCTTCACGAATATATGGCAAATCCTCATGATATTGGCACAAAAAGTAACAGTGAATTGAGTTGAATTTTAATGTTATTTTAATGATGTTTTAATGATGTTTTTATTTCTAAATGTCTTCGCGAATATATGGCAAATCCTCATGATATTGGCACAAAAAGTAACAGTGAATTGAGTTGAATTTAAATATATTTTAATGAGTTTTATTTCTAAATGTCTTCACGAATATATGGCAAATCCTCATGATATTGGCACAAAAAGTAACAGTGAATTGAGTTGAATTTTAATATTATTTTAATGATGTTTTAATGATGTTTTTATTTCTAAATGTCTTCGCGAATATATGGCAAATCCTCATGATATTGGCACAAAAAGTAACAGTGAATTGAGTTGAATTTTAATGTTATTTTAATGATGTTTTTATTTCTAAATGTCTTTGTGAATATATGGCAAATCCTCATGATATTGGCACAAAAAGTAACAGTGAATCGAGTTGAATTTTAATGTTATTTTAATGATGTTTTAATGATGTTTTTATTTCTAAATGTCTTCGCGAATATATGGCAAATCCTCATGATATTGGCACAAAAAGTAACAGTGAATTGAGTTGAATTTTAATATTATTTTAATGAGGTTTTTATTTCTAAATGTCTTCACGAATATATGGCAAATCCTCATGATATTGGCACAAAAAGTAACAGTGAATTGAGTTGAATTTTAATATTATTTTAATGATGTTTTAATGATGTTTTTATTTCTAAATGTCTTCGCGAATATATGGTAAATCCTCATGATATTGGCACAAAAAGTAACAGTGAATTGAGTTGAATTTTAATGTTATTTTAATGATGTTTTGATTTCTAAATGTCTTTGTGAATATATGGCAAATCCTCATGATATTGGCACAAAAAGTAACAGTGAATCGAGTTGAATTTTAATGTTATTTTAATGATGTTTTAATGATGTTTTTATTTCTAAATGTCTTCGCGAATATATGGCAAATCCTCATGATATTGCACAAAAAGTAACAGTGAATTGAGTTGAATTTTAATATTATTTTAATGATGTTTTAATGATGTTTTTATTTCTAAATGTCTTCGCGAATATATGGCAAATCCTCATGATATTGGCACAAAAAGTAACAGTGAATTGAGTTGAATTTTAATGTTATTTTAATGATGTTTTTATTTCTAAATGTCTTTGTGAATATATGGCAAATCCTCATGATATTTGCACAAAAAGCTAGACTCAGTAACAGTGAATGAGTATATATATTTACTTTGTCTTTAATTGTCTTATTTCCGGAATTTCCTCCGGACATACATACATACACACAACTGCCCTTTATATATGTACAAGAAGCAGCTACCCGGCGTCGCCTAGGTAGAGGAGGAGGGGTAAAAGGTAGTCTCGCAGATCCATTATTGTTGAATCACGGGTTGGATCCTCGTAAGGTGCCCCCTTAAAATACCTATGTAAAAAAAGACCTTGTGTTGATCCAAACAATATGAAAAGAAAAATTAAAATACTTAATGCAAAAAAAAAAAAAATTCATGCTGTAATCATTTAAATTTCATTTTTTAATTATCTTGACGAATATAAATCAAATCTTCATTATTTTTGTTCAAAAACCAAGCCCTGGTGATATTTAATGTGTATATATATATTTACTTTGTCGTTAATTGTTTTATTTTCGAAGTTTCCTCCGGACATACATATACACACAAATTCCCTTTATATATGTACAGATAGATTAGCGCCATTTCTTTCTCACTCCTAAATTTTTCTTTCTTTCAACAGAATTGTGCTAAGCAAAGATGAAAATATCTTTTTCTATTGACAGATTTTTTGTACTTTTTAACACACCTTGTATTCTAAAAAAAAATAATAGCGTTCCATTCATTATTCATTTCTATCTTGGTAAATAAAACTTTAAGCTTGGTACTTTTTTGACACACCTTGTATTCCGGGAAAAAAAATGAATGGAACATTGTTCTTTTATCAGCATACAAGGTGTGTCAAAAAGTACAAAAATCTCAATACTTTTTCGACACACCTTATATATATATATTAGGACCTACATGAGACAGAGATTATCTACCTAGGTTTCACCCAAATATACTTTTTGACACCCTGTATTCTGAAAAAAATTAAAAATAAAAAAAAAAAAAAAACGTTCCATTCATTATTCATTTCTATCTTGGTAAATACAGCTTTAAACTTGGTACTTTTTGACACACCTTGTAATATCTTTTTCAGTTGACAGATGGACTTATTCCTTGTTCATTTCAAAGACTTGCAGACATTGAAATTCCTTCTTTTACCAAAATTCTACAGTTGCATAATCTATATGGTAGCATATATTATTGACAAACACCTGTCAAATAAGGGGTCATTAGCCTTCAAATCGGAATGAAGGCGGGTAGGTTTCCATTGGAAAAATACCAAACCATTAGTAAAGGCAGGAATCTCGCACGTGACGTGATTTGACTAGTTAGGTAATCAGTTTTCAACCAGAAGTCAGGCAGAGCAGACATGCGACTGCCTGAGGCTGATAACTCCCGTGCGGTGAAAATGGGCAATACAGAAATAAAGCTTTGATCAAAGAAAAACAAAGTCTTGTAGATTAATGCATGACTTGAAAAGAAGCCTTTAGTTAGAAAATGAAGCAGCAAGAAGTTAGAAGACTTGACATGGCGACTGGCCAAAAAAGAAAGAAGGAAGGAAAATGGCGACTAACCAAAAGTAGAAAGGAAGCAAGTAAGTCACAACTATCTGTCTGTCTCTCACTATCACCTGAAGACTATCATTCCCAGGACATGTAGACCCTCAGTCACCGCCTTCTAGCACCCATATGATAAAAAGGGTTGGGGCTTGCCATAAGGGCAATAGGGTTGGGGCAATCATATAGGTGCTAGGGCTTGACGTGACCAGCCGATTGATCAGAGGGGGCATCTCCGACCGCCCTAGCCTAAAGTGGAGTATTGCATGTCATGAACTGCTCATCCACCTGGGCTCTATCCTTAAGCATCACAGGTCACCACCCACGACCAACAGGTGGCCCCATTGGGGGAGTCTTACCCCTCTGCAGAGGTGCAGTCGGTGCATTCTAACACCCCAGCCGACAGGGTGGTTGCAGCATTGAAAATTTTGGTGAAACTTCCATGAAAATTGACTAAAAACACATCAAAATCAACCTGTTTTCACTATGTTTTTGTGCACATTAAAAAAAAAAAAAACCCTCAAAAACTTGCGTAGAAACTCTTAAAAGTAATAAACTAATGTTCCAACTTATGTCCCTTGATAGATTGATGGTCTTTCAGGATTTCTGATAGTTTGCAAGTACAAAACCTAAGGGAAAATCTTTTTTAAATTGAGTAATTTCATATTCAAGCCCCAGCGCTTGCACCCACTTTCTGCCCAATTACCAGGATGCAACACCTTTACAGTTGAATCGAGCATAATTCTTATTTAATTTCTTTAGTCTTTCTAATTTCATATATTTCATTACATTAAAACTTAAATACTTACACCCAGAGGGTGCATATTCTTGCGAGTATATAGAATAATCAGAGTTTGCTCATTCAAAGAGTATTCAATATTTCAACATTTACCTCTTTAAGCCTGTTGTTTAATGGCAGACACTCTAGTAGTGGACAACCGTCGTATATATATAGTCAGTTGCCAATCAGCTTTTTAACTCTTTTGCCAAAGAGTTCCTTCAACTGAAACAGTCCAAGGGAGATAACTCATAATCAACATACATGTCCTGGGTATGAGGTTAAACTATCTGATGGTGGGGTTCCAGTTCTGGAGGTTTGGGGAATGTGGAGCACCCCTTCATCACCATTGCTCCCTGGTCCACTCTGACCCGGAGTGATAGTACCTGTTAGGGTTCCCCATCTATGGGTTAAATAGAAAAATGTATTTATGATCTTACCAACTGATACCCATTACAAATAATGGTCATCTCAACGTTTCCTGTCTCTTGATCATACCAATTGATATCAAAGCAAAAGTCCATTCCAATATCTTCAATTGATTTCTACCCCCCACCCCACTCCCAGCAGTAAGTAGACATTTGAATATATGGCACATTTTATACTTCCATGAATTGATCTCTTGTACAACCCCAAATGAACTTTGACCTTGCTTGTCAGGTCATCATCCAACAGCCATAATGTAAAAGCTATCTATTTTCAGTTGTCATAAATGGACTCAAATTCTTACTGCCAGGTTGCAATGAAAAAAAAAAACATCGGTATGCCTACAATTTTCTTGAATCTCCGAGAGGATTATTAAACGCTGATGTACTTGGACTGGCTGATTAGTTGGATTTTATGGCATGTCAAGCTGTTACATAATTATTGGATCCCTAATGCTTTTATAAGGTATTGTAGAAATCATTATGGCGATTAGTACAGCTGATGGCCTTGAGAGTAAGTGACAGTGCTTGACCTCACTCTGACCTCACTTTCTGGGATGGATCGTGAGAACCGGAAGGCAATAGAAAGCCCTCTTCCGGTTTAAGGAGTAAGCAACTCAGTTAGAACTTAGAAGCCGAGCTAGCAACATGTAAGCCTCATCTGGGCAGATTGTCTGGGTTGGGGATTTGGAATAAAGTAACATCAACGTAAATCGAAGTCTTGTGTTTATTACCTAAAAACTAACAATAACACAGGGCTTCTGATAAGGAGTGATTCTCAACAGAAACCAAACCCGAAGTCCCCAAGAAACACCACGACAAGACCAGACCAAGATGTTAGAAGATAGACGATCAGAATAGCAAAGCCGTCCAGAAGAAAATACGACCAGAGTAAGAAGTAAGAAAGGTATATAACGTTATATGCTGATTTGGTTTAGTGAAAACCCCAGTATATAACAAAGCATTGTTGGACTGACTGATTAGTTGGATTTTATGGCATGTCAAGCATTGTTGGGTTATTTCATTCCAAAGTCAGCATCCCACTAGCATCATGAAGGAGTTTCTTTGCAAAAAAAGAATTAGATTTTAAAAAAAAAAAAATACAACCAGAGAAAAAAAAAAAAACAAAAAAAAAACAAACATTTTGCTAAAATTTGCAATTAAGTCAAAAACTAACTCGTTTTAAAAATAAGCCAACCATTAGCTGCTCAAAATTAACATACAAATTCCATCTACTATTCACACTTTCCAATCTCTCTCTTTACATTCGCAGAGAAAACTAACATATATAAAAAGTAGTTAATCAAGATATCTATATAGATTGGGGGAAAGTGACAGGCAGAATGTAAAGTAAGAGACGGGTGAGTTTTTGACTTAATTGCAAATCATGACTAATTAGAACTGAATAAAATGGAATTTTTTCCAAACATGACAATCCCAAAACTAAGGAATGTTTTGGGGTGTATTTTGTGTCATTAAACTAAATAGGAAAAAAGCCTTTAGCAAACAATCATTGATTTATTCAGCTTTAGTATGATTAATATATATTTATAGATATAGTTGACTATAAAAAATATTACTCTCAGCAAAGTTTCTAAAAGCACTAAATTATAAGTACCGAGAGAATCCGGAATATTTTCTTTACAAATGAATAGATATTCTTGTAATTAAATTTAAGGAATGGTTTTATAACTTGATAATGTAAATAACTTTACACAGCAAAGATCCTAACAGTCACTTGAATTTTTTTTAATACTTAAATCTATTTCACCTTAATTTTTTTTTAAATAAAATCACAATTTATATAGTTATCTTTTCAAAGAGATTCAAACATTAAAATTTACGTTACGATTTTAAAAGAAAATCACTGTACAATTCTTAACCTCTACTTTTATATTATACACAATTCCTATTCTTATTTCTATTAATAATGGAGATTGTCTGTATTTCTGTCTGTAACAAAAACTACCTCATAGCTCTACATCACAGCTAACGTCACAATATTCTTATGCTATATACACCCAAAATTTGAGTAAGCAATTTTAAAAATTGTTTTTTTACTTTAGTCCTTTTTTTTTAAACAGCAACAAGAAGTTAACTAAAAAGTTTACAAATAAATAAATACCTACGATTTTGTGTAAATTTGATGTGGAAAATATTCAAAATAATTGTTTGATTATTACATGCACGCAACATTTTATTTGATAAGGATGGGGCTCAGTTTTCATTTCAAATTGTTTTATCTTTTTTTACTCCTTTAATAAATATGAGGATTTTGCTCCTCATCGAACTATCAGAAAATCATATTAGTTTGGCACTTTATTTGTACACGAAATTGGCCATTTTTGCCCACTCTCAGGGGGATTATCAGGCCTCAAAAGTCACCTAAAACTCTGAATTAAGCACTTTTTTCACCATCACTAAATTCAGGGCATTAAAATCCATTAGAAAAAACAATAAAATCGATAACGTACATTTTCATCAAAATACGTAGTCTTATAAATGCTGAAAAATGGCATTTTGGGGGCACCTTTGAAGCCCCATATCTCCCCCCAATTCTCAAGCGAACTCAACCATCTTTTACTATGTGATATTCCTCATCGAACTCTATTAAAACAAGAGGTTGGCATCAACAAGTAAATTTTAGAGGGGGCTCAGAAAAATTCCAGCAGAAATTATGAAGCTAATATTGGTTACAATCCAATCGGCAAAGATGGACAAATTCTGAGATGCTTTAATTGTGACTCTACAAAACACTTTTCAAGAGAATGCAAACAATGTTGAGAAAATAAAAATAAAATACAAGAGCTTCACATAACACTATTTAACACAGAACTCCATGCTACTGGATTGGTTAAAGAGACTTTTGAAATGGGCATATTGGATTGTGCCTGTACGAAAACGGTCACCGGTAAAACATGGCTGGACGTTTTTATTTAGGCTTGTCTGATCAAGACAAATACTTAGTTGAATATTTTTCTACTGGGACATTATTCAAATTCGGAGACGGAGCTAAAGTTACTGCAACTAAGAAAGTACAATTTCCAGCAGTGATTGGCAGATAAAAGGTTATGATTGAATCCTGTATAGTGAATAATGAAAATTCCATTGCTATTGAGTAAAACCTCTATGAAGACAGCTGGAATTATTTTTAATTTTGTGAATGATACAGCAAAGGTTCTATGTGATATGATAGATATGGTTGACACCTCATCAGGCCACTACTGTATTCCACTTACAAATTTATCATTTGATAGGCGGGGTGAATTGAGAGTGTCTGTGGTGTTACACAGTACTTCTATAAAAAACCTTAACACAGGAAGAGAAAAGAAAAAAAGCAATGAAGCTACACTGACAATTTTCACATGCCTCAAAAGAAAAGTTGTGTAAACTTGTGAGTGGGGGGAGCAAGGATTTTTGTGACATTGAATTCCTTAAGATAATTGAAGAATGTTGCAATTCATGTGAAATGTGCATGAAATATAAATGTTTACCTTTACGTCCAGTTGTAGCAATGCCCATGGCTGATAAATTTAACCAAGTTGTGTGTATGGACTTAAAGGAATATATTCACAATAAAACTTGGATTTTGCATATGATTGATATGTTAAAAGAGGCAAACAAAGCGCGGTCTAAATTGAAAGCCAAAACATGTGGAATAAAATTTCCTAATTTAGGTAATCCGAAAAAAATCAATGTCTTAGCATATTCAGATGCTACATATGCTAGCTTAGAAGATGGATCATCTCAGGGTGGTATTGTTGTTTTTATTCAGGGTGAGAACAGGAAGGTGGCACCTATCAGCTGGCAATCTAAAAAGTTGGACAGAGTTACAAAAAGTCCATTAGCATCTGAAACTTTGGTATTAAGTGAGGCAGCAGATGCAGGATTCTTCATTTCTTCTTTGGTGCAAGAAACTTTTGGTATGGCTGTACTACCACCAGTACGATGCTATACAGACAATGGATCACTAACTAGTGCTTTAGGCACTACAAATATTGTTAGTGATAGAAGATTGAGAGTGGACATGGCAAGATTGAGGGAAATGGTGTCTGAGGGTGAAATTAAGGTATTTTGGGTAGATGGGAAAGTACAACTGGCAGATCCCTTGAAAAAAAAGAGGAGCATCAACACTAAAATTGCTAGAGGTACTTCATACATCCCAACTTTTTAAAAAAAAGGGGGGGGTTGCAATGTTGATTATGAGTTATCTCCCTTGGACTGTTTCAGTTGAAGGAACTCTTTGGCAAAAGAGTTAGAAAGCTGGTTGGCAACTGAATATATATATGACCGTTGTCCACCACTAGAGAGTCTGCCATTAAACAACCTATTGACCCTCAGCCAGGGATGGGGCTTGCCATAAGGGAAATAGACTTGGGGCAATCATATAGGTGCTAGGGCTTGACGTGACCAACCGATTAATCAGAGGGGGCCTCCCATCTAGCCTAAGTAACGGTGTAAGTGGAGATTTGGAGGTCATGGACTGCTCATTCACCAAGACTCCATCCTTAAGCATCATGGATCGCCACCCACTGCCAACAGGTGGCCCCATTTGGGGAGTCTTACCCCTCTGCAAAGGTGCATTCTAACACCCCAGCTGACAGGGTAGCCCTGTTGGGTTATTTTATACTAAAGACATTTTGTTATATTCATTCTTGATGGGTATTCAATATTTTGTAGATAGGGTTCCTCTGTGGACTTAATTTAAAAGGCTAATTTGCCCTGGTGGGAGGTTATGTGCATAGATACTGACTTTTAGCTTTTTGGCCAGTAGTGCCACATCTTTTTTTCAATTCCCTCCATTGGACCAAGAAGAACAAACAACACTCATCCATTTTCACAATTGCTACAGAAAAGAACCTTTTTTTTCTCCCTCACTCATTAGTTTTCTTTTTTACTCTTTTCTTTCTCTTCTTTCTTTCTTCCAAATTTTTCTTTCTTTCTCCTCTTTCTCCCAAATTTTTCTTTCTTTCTCCTCTTTCTTTCTCTCTTCTAAATCTTTCTTTCTTTCTCCTGGAAACTACAAAATTCTTTCTTTTTTTTTCTTTTTTACTCAAAGATTAACCATTACATTCAGAGCAACAGAACAATCATTCAATGTTAAAAACTGGAGAAATCACCATACAATTCCTAACTTCTGCCTTTTTCACTTAAAAAAAAAAAAAAAAAAACCAACCTCCCCCCTCACCCCAAAAAAATATCTTGTAGAGGTCTAATTTCTTATATATATGTATATATATATATGAGGAAAAATGAGTAAAGAAAAGAAATGTAGATGGATAAAATGAATTTAATCGATATCACTTACACATGTGTTTCGGTCAGTTTATGTGTGTGAAAATATTTCGCACACATAGAAGAATCGACCTTCATCAGAGTGAACATTTATTTTGAAAAATAAATTTTCAAAATAAATGTTCACTCTGATGAAGGTCAATTCTTCTATGTGTGTGAAATTTTTTCACACATATAAACTGACCGAAACACATGTGTAAGTGATATTGATTAATGTGATATCGATTAAATTCATTTTATCCATCTACATTTCTTTTCTTTACTCATTTTTCCTCATATTGTCGGATTCAATTCCTTTTCCATTTTCACATATATATATATATATATAGTTTGTATCAAATTAAATATTCACAAATAGGATATTACTGGCGAATCTTTGCTAACGATTGTAACGTTCCATTCATTGTTCATTTCTGTCATGGTAAATACACATGTAAACTGGTTACTTTTTTGACACCTTGTATTTTGAAAAAATTAATGTTCCATTCATTGATAATTTCTATCTTGGTAAATACAGCTTCAATCTTGGGACTTTTATAACACGTATTCTGAAAATAATTAACGTTCCATTCATTGTTCATTTCTATCTTGGTAAATACAGCTTCAATCTCAGCACTTTTATAACAATCCATGTTGATAGACTGTTCTCATTCTGCTATGACTGGGTATGAATGTTAAGCTATATTAAGTATATTATGTTATCACCCTTGGCCAGAATTGAACCTGTAACCAACTGATGATTGTCACTTAAAACTGTATTAACTTTTATATAGTTATCTTTTCAAAGAGATTCTAACTTTAAAATTTACATTATAATTTTAAATGAAAATCACTGTACAATTCTTAACCTCAGCCTTTATATTATACACAATTCCTATTCAACAATAATATATTTTGTTTGCACACAGTCATATGGTTTTACATATTTCTTTGTAATTCTGGTAATTTTCTAATGGTTGGTTGAGTGTCCAATTTTTTTTCCTCAAAGATTAACCTTTACTTATTATTTTGCTGTAACAGAATCTTTGAGAGCAACACACCAATCATTCAATGTAAAAAACTAGAGAAATCACTTCACAATTCCTAACCTCTGCCCTTAATACACAAAAACAAAAAAACAATATTTTATAGTTGTCTAATTTGTTGATGAGATTTATCGAGAAAGGAGAAACTATCATTAGACTTAATAGACAAATTATCTTTTAATATCTCAAGTGATAAGAAATTGAAAACCAAATCCTCGACCAATAGAGACAAGATAATTAAAATTAAAGAGAATAGGGAACATTATTACATGACACAAATAATCAATTTTCAAATCACATTTATCTTTAATTTGCTCAGGTTTATATATATATATATATATATATATATGCACAAAAAGTGATAAGACAGACAATAATATTTCTTTTATGTTATTTATTTTTTGATTGTTTTCAATTAGTTTCGACCTTAGGTCATCATCAGGAGAAAATTTCTTTCACAAGAAATTTTTTAAAAAGTTTTAAGTGTTTGATTATATATATATATATATATATATATATATATATATTATATATATATATATATATGTGTGTGTGACCAATGTGGTCATTGTTATTGAGAACAAATTTAAAATAAGGCTATTTAACGTAAATAATTAAGCACCCAAACGAGTTTCAGCTGAATTTATTACCTACTGTGACTTCACTAATACAAGGGGGTTCACATACTTTTGCAGATGTTAAACTTTCAGTTTGGTGAAATAGATCACATTTTTTTTTAAATAATCAAAATACATCCTTTATTTTATTTGTGTACATTATTTGGAAAGTCTGCCTTACCAATTGGTGGTTGGATGCAACATTTAATAAGGACCATGTCTGGGGAGTTCAAAACTTTCTAGAGCATATATATATATAAGTAAGTAAAGTAAAGTCAACGGGGCGGCCTAAAGTCGGTATCAGCCAGTCAGCGAGGGAGTCTATCCCCTTTTCAATAGCGCTAGACCAAGGAGATTGTTTTTAGCATCTGAGGTGGGGCGCCACACCTACCATCAGCTCCTTACTTTACTGCACAGATCCCTGCGCTACTCATACGCTGAGTTGGCGGGGACCGGAATCGAACTACGAACCTTGTGGTTTCTAGCCGAACGCTCTACCGACTGAGCTAACCCGATACACCAAACTTAATAGTAAACCCTTGCTTTAAGAAAAAAACGGCAAATAGATTGATTGTAAAAATATACTACCAAACTTCACCTGGGGTAGGAGGGAAGGAAAAAAAAAAGAAAAGAACCAAAAATAATCGGTTAATACTATAACACTTGGCCAAAAGGGACATGAAGACATGCCACATCGACATCAACACATGGGCGGCTTATGCAGAAGACTGTATGATCTGCAAGGTGCAGATGATGCATTCTAACGCCCCAGATGACAGGGTGGTCCTCTTTTGAGGACCCTCAGGCATTGGGTAATAACCTCAGCCTTACCCCTTTAAATCAAAGTGGCAAGTGTTACCAGGGGAGGGATATAGCACCCTGGGATCACACTGATTAATATATTAATTAAGAGAAGAGAGAAAGAGAGAAAGAAAGAGAGAGAGAGAGAGAGAAAGAGAGAGAGAGAGAGAGAGAGAGAGAGAGAGAGAGAGAGAGAGAGAAAGAGAGAGAAGAGAGAAAGAGAAAGAGAGAGAGAAGAGAAAGAGAGAGAAGAGAGAGAAATAGAGAGAAAAATAGAGAGAAAGAAAGAGAGAGAGAAAGAGAAAGAGAGAGAAAGAGAAGAGAGAAGAGAGAGAGAAAGAGAGAGAGAAAGAGAGAGAAAGAGACACAAAATACATATATGAATTAATACTAGCAGTACCTGTGGATATACCACAGTATAATACTCTAATTGTTACAATGTTTGATATGTTTACTTAAAAGCTATTGAAAAAATACTTCAATATATAAAAAGTATAATAATCTTGATTTAACTCTCTTTTAATAATACTAAAGCCACTATATATCAAAGGCCGCATCCTCAAAGACCTACTGTATGGTGAGTTAGAAGAGGGCACCTGACCAGTAGGGAGACCATGCCTGCGCTTTAAAGATATCTGCAAGAGGGACATGAAGACATTCCACATCGACATCAACACATGGGAAGCTTATGCAGAGGTGCAGATGATGCATATTCATACCCCAGATGACAGGCTGGTCCTCTTTTGAGGCATTAGGTAATAACCTCAGCCTTACTCCTTTAAATCAAGGTGGCAAGTGTTACCAGGGGAGGGATATAGCTACCTGGGATCACACTGATTAATATATTACAGGACTGAAGCCACTAGACACAGGTTCTGAAAAACCAGGTAATTTTGGCCTGGAGTAGTAGGACACATGTTCTGTCTAGACAATCAAATCGCGTTTTCCATTTCAAGAACATTTTCCAATTTTGCAGATATTTCAAAACCACTTAAAATTCTCCACTTGTCATATTTTAAATGATGGCAATGAACTTATGGCAGCTAAAGATTGTTTATATAATCTTTTTAACTCAAATTGAATAGTCAGCCCAGCAGGAAGGCAATAATAAACTTCTCCCTCCTAAAAACTTTTCATTTGGTTTGGGAATATTTCATTTAACTCCTTGTTTAAATTATTTATCTTTTGTACTCACATGAATTCCATATACTAATAAAATCCACAACATAAATTTTAATTGAGATACATTACTTTAATAAAACCTAAATTAAAGTTGTAATCAACTATGCAATCTAATAGAAATTTTGTTCCTGGATAGTATGGGTTTGGTTTTGTTTTGTTTGTTTTACGGCATATCAACCTCAGTGGGTCATTTAATGCCGATAAAGTTTTGAAATAAATCAATTCTTAATCGATAATATAATTTTTTTATAAATACATTTTTCTATTTAACCCATAGATGGGACCCTAACAGGTACTACCACTCCGGGTCAGAGTGGACCTGGGAGCAATGGTGATGAAGGGGTGCTCCACATTCCCCAAACCTCCAAAACTGGAACCTCACCATCAGATAGAGTTTAACGTCATTCCCAGGACATGTAGACCCGCAGCCACCGCCTTCTAGCACCCAGATGATAAAAAGGGGTTGGGGATTGCCATAAGGGCAATAGGGTTGCATATAGGTGCTGGATAGTATGGGATATTTCTTAATTACTTATGTTGTAAAAGTATAGCAAATGGCCATTATTCTCTTCAAACTTTACTTTTCTGCCCTGGATAACACTATGTAAAACAAATTTTGTTCCTAGATAGTATGTGTTATTTCTTAATTGCATATGTTGTAAAAGTAAACATTATCTCCTTCAAAAATGTCCTTTTGTTCAGTTTGGTGGATTTATGGCATGTCAACCCCTGTTGGATTATTTCATGCCGAAGACATTTTGCTCTATTCATGCTTGTTGATGAATATTCCAATGATCAAACATTTACAAATGAATCTTGATCAAAGGCTTGACAACTTTCAGCATTACTCACTGTCCCATCTCCCCTTCACTGGCATATAGAGAGTAAAAATGAGAGTTGTGTATAATGTTTAGACAGAGACGGATCAGGTTTTGACTTAATTGCAAATTACAACTAATTAGAAACAATTAAACTGGATTTTTTTTTTCAAACATTTATCAATCCTAAAACTAAGGAATAATTTAGGACAAATTTCGTGTGATCAAGGTCACCAGCAAAAAAGCCTTTAGGGATTGAAAGCTCAAAATCTCAGCTTTAGTATAATAATATATATATATATATATATATATATATATACATACACACACACACACACATATATTTCAGTGTATATTGAAAGTATATATAAATAATATATATGTATATATATGAAAGTGTATATATATGTATATATATGAAAGTGTATATATATGTATATATATGAAAGTGTATATATATGTACATATATGAAAGTGTGTGTGTGTGTGTGTGTATGTATATATATATATATATATATATATATATATATATATATGAAAGTGTATATATATATGTAATATATGTATATATTGAAAGTATTTGTGTATATATATATATATGTGTATATGGAAAGTGTGAGTGTGTGTGTGTATATATATATATATTATATATATATGCATATATGAAAGTATGTATATATATATATATATATATATATATATATATATATGCATATATGAAAGTGTGTATATATATTTATATATATATGAAAGTGTGTATATATATTATATATACATATGTGTATATGGAAAGTGTGTTTGCGTGTGCATATATGAAAGTGTGTATATATATTTATATGTGTGTATATATATATGAAAGTGTGTATATATATTTATATGTGTATATATATGAAAGTGTGTATATATATGTATATGTGTATATATATATATATTAAAGTGGGTATATATATGTATATATAGAAAGTTTGTGTGTGTGTGTGTATATATATATATATATATATGGAAAGTGTGTATATATATGAACATGTATAAATATATTTGTGTATATATATACATATATATATAGAAAGTGTATATATATATACATATATATATATATATATATATATATATATATATAGAAAGTGTATATATATATATACATACATATATATATATATATAGAAACTGTATA
This sequence comes from Doryteuthis pealeii, assembly GCA_023376005.1. Taxonomy (NCBI): domain Eukaryota; kingdom Metazoa; phylum Mollusca; class Cephalopoda; order Myopsida; family Loliginidae; genus Doryteuthis; species Doryteuthis pealeii. The sequence goes on from CM042171.1 coordinate 68,625,737, forward strand.
TATATAAGTGTGTCTTTATATATATATTTTAATCTGACAGAATGAAAAGATCTAGCAATTTCTTTCCTCACACCCACCCCACCCCCCATTTCTGAAGACTTATGTCTGTCTATTAAGCTGTTTAGTGATCTTCAGGTGACAACTTTTCTAATCTTTTCTTCCCCAACTCTTTTTCGTGGATGATATTGGCGCTCTTTGAGAAAATGGCCAAACCAACACAGACATAAATACTTAATCGTTAAAAGATTTTATTCTTTCAAAGACATCTTCTTCATCTCAGATTTGGTTTGGCGAAAATAGGAAAAAGGGAAAAAAAAAAATAAAAAGAAGAGGATATTTATCATCGGTCGGGCAAGATGAAAAAGCATTGATCTTTTACTTATCTCCGTTAGTTATTTACTTATATTCGAAAAGATATTATATAGCGTAGACGTTGATGATTTATAAATTCAATGATTTAGATGTTCAGACAAGAACTGAAATAGGATAGCATGTTTGAAGCTGGAAGATTGTAAAAGAATAGGAAAAAAAATGGGTAATTTATGAGGAAGTGTGTCCAGGTCTCCTGCCTCAAAAATTGCTACCCGGTGACTATTAAAATAATGACCCAGCTCAGTCTATTCAAAACTATCCATCTTCATATCTATCCATCTATCTCAATTTGTTCATATTTATCTATATTACTTTAAATACTATGATTTTTTTTATTCATGTTAGTTTAAATAAACAAGAATTGCGACAAAAAATGAAGTGACCCCACCCAATACATTTACTTGTCGAAAATATCTATATCTCCATTTGTTCATATCTATCTATATTATTTTGTTTGTTTATCTATCTCAGTCTATTCCAAACTATATGTCCATCTTCATATCTAAATAAGAATTATGACAAATTATGACAAATAAACAAGAATTACGACGAGCTGGGGTTGTTATTTTGATAGTCACCGGGTAGCAATTTTGAGGCAGGAGACCGGGACACACTTCCTCATAAATTACCGACATTGTTTTATTCATTCTTGTTGGGTATTAATTTTTTTTTTTAAATTCAATTTTTTTAAATACATTTTTAAACTCATTTTGTTATCTAATTAACCCATAGATGGGACCCTAACAGGTACTACTAGAGCAGGTAAGAGTGGATCTGGGAGTAATGGCAATAAAGGGGTACTCCACAGAGATCCAGAATTGGAACTCCAGAATTGTCCAAAAGAGAAGAATCCTGACATGAAGAAAATACCCAACCTAAAAGGGAAGTAGAAACCCAATAGCAGAAGACATTCAATTCTAGATATTCTTAGGAATCATGGCGCTTTACCAACTTGGCCACAGAGACTAACTAGCAGATAAAGCAATTCAATCTCCATTTCTAAAACCTAGAGTCATCTGGAGCGGGGTTCTCATTGGTTTAAAGAGTCATATGACCAGGCAACTCTGGGAAAGTAAACTTTAGTCAGTTAGAGTTGAATTCAGGAAGACATGTATCTAAATCTTTTTTTTACTAATTAATGTAATACTAGATTTTCTCAGGAATCACTGACATAGTTGGCACTTTCCCAACTTGGCCACAGAGACCATCTAGCAAATAAAACAATTCAATCTATTTTTGACTTGAGTTTCCCTGTTCAAGGAAATGATGGTGTCATTGTTGATATTGTTAGACAATTTTGACATGACAATAACATGAAAAAAAAAAGAAAGTAAGCTGATTTAATCTTTAAGATTTAGGACAAGACTTTAGTTCTTAAGCTGATGGATAAATTGTGTATGATAAAAGCCTTATCCACTTGAAAAAAAAAAAAAAAAAAAAAGAATTTGTTGGTTGGTTTGCTTTCATTAATTATTTTATGCTGAAGACATTATTGGGTTGTTGGGCTAGTAAAACGGTAAGTATGGGGTGGACTTAAGTCCAAAATGAGTTATCTTCCCTTTCTGCGATTTGTCACAATCGGTGGCGTTGGTATTTGGCCACAAGCGGGAATTCTGAATTCCTGCCTCTTGTCCAGTTAGACCATGTTCACCCGTTGCCGGCCTAAGTGTCTGCTGCCTCTAACCCATAAGTGGGAGGATTTGCCCCCCAACCAGTTACCAGTAAGTGACATTCCTTACAACGCAAGTCGTACGCCTATTTCCTCATAATACTTTGTATCTGTTGTGTATATCTTTGTCACGTATGGTATCTTCATCACTTACGGAATAAATATTGTTATCGTTTTACACATTTTCAGAATGTTTTTATGTATAGACTTGTATGTTGGGAGGTTACTTTAAGCCTTCCAATGTTAATATAACACTATTTCTCTGAATGTTTGAAATGGCTTGATTATTATTATTATCTGCATTATTTGGACTATAGTCCTCATCTTTATTGTTATTTGTACAACGTTTCAGCTGATATGCCTTCCTGCCTTCTTCAGTTATTTCTTGTCGGACAAGTGAAAATGCAATTACCACATCCTGGATTTGAACTCGGGGCGACAAGTCCATTTCCCATGACTTTAACCACTACACCACGTGCTTCCAACAATCTTATAGGTGCTATGGCTTGAGGTGACTAGCCGATTGATCAGAGGAGATCTCTCTGACTACCTATCAAGCCAAAGTAAAAGCCAAAGTGGAGTTTGGAAGTCATGGACTGCTCAGCCACCAGATCATCATACCCGTGTTGAGTTATTATTTATTGACCCTTAAACAGGTCATAACATTAACAAAAATAAAATAAAATAAATAAAATAAAAAATAAATAAAATAAAAATAAAGAACTTATCAACAGGTAGACTTTGCAGTTCCAGCAGATCACAGGATGAAGATGAAGGAAAACGAGATAGACAAATACCTGAACCTTGGCAGAGAATTGAAAAAACTGTGGAATATGGGGGTGAAAGTGATACCAATTGTACTTGGTGCACTTGGAACGGTCCCCAAAAGCTTGGAAAAAAGACTGGGGGAACTGGAAATCAGAGGAAGAATTGAGACCATCCAAAAAACTGCATTACTGAAATTGGCTAGAATATTCAGAAGAGTCCTGGAGACCTGAGGAGAATTGTCACTCAAACTCCAGTGAAAGACCATCAGCAAACACTGGTGTGAAAATCTCACATCTTATTATAATGGAGATTGTGGGTTTGTCTGTCTGTAACCGAAACTATATTACTATACACTAGCAAATATATGCACCCTCCGGGTGCAAGTATTTAAGTTTTAATATAATAAAATATCATGTTAAATTAGAAAAGCCAAAGAAACTGAACAAGAATTCAGATAAAAATATTTGAACAGAGGGGGTATGATTTAAAAATAGAACAACTTTGAAACTAACTCTTCTATCATTTTCCCTTACTCCGTCTTTCATTGGTAAATTTTCCTAAATTAACTATTTAGTTAAAATAAGAAGTAAAGAATGAAATTACAGTTATTTCTTCTTTTTAATGAATTTCTTTTAAGATTTATCCCCGAGAAAACAATAATACTAAGCATATATTTATTAAAATCAAATTTTTAAGATCTATATGCAAATTAGCCTTCCCATTCACACTGTAAACCGCTATTTTCTTGTATATATAAATACAATTGCATGTTATTAGTATGTAGGTATGGTCAACAGTCTTAATGATGTCACAGAATTTTGTTAATAATTGAAGTTTAAATAAAAATAAAATCATGGGGAATGTGATGTAAATAACTAAGGAAATTGTGACTTGAATAGTAATGTAGTTTCGGTTTCAGACATAAAAACTCACAATCTCCATTATAATAAGAAGTCACAATTCCCTTTCTTATTTACATCACATTTACCATGATTTTATTTTTATTTATACCTCAATTATTAATAAAATTGCTTTAAATTACTTATATTGTTGACCATATTTATATACTATTAACATGCATTTGTATTTATATATACAACAAAATAGCGGTTTACAGTATGAATGGGAAGGCTAATTTGCATATTGATCTTAAAAAATTGATTTTAATAAATATATGCTTAGTATTATTGTTTTCTAATTGTTTGCTTTCATCTTAATGAATACGAGCAAAAATCTCTTCAATAAATCTTAAAAGAAATCCCTTAACAAAAGAAATAACTAATATTATTCTTTACTTCCTATTTTAACTAAACAGTTAAATTAGGAAAATTTACCAATGAAAGACGGGAGTAACGTAAAATGATGGAAGAGTTAGTTTCAAAGTTGTTCTATTTTTCAATCATACCCCCTCTGTTCCAAATCTTTTTATCTACATTCTTATTCAGTTTCATTAGCCTTTCTAATTTAATATATTTTATTGTATTAAAACTTAAATATTTGCACCCGGAGGGTGCATATATTTGCTAGTAATAATAATAGAGAAATTGAATCTCTTTTAATAGCATGCAGCACAAAATGTCATTCAAAGCGAAAAATTCATAATATGCAACAGAATAACTTAAGCATGACAGGTTGCCACCTACAGCCAACAAATGCTCCCATTGGGGTGGAGTTTTACTCCTCTGCAGTGATGCAGTCAGTGTAATCTTCTGCCCCAGCCAACACGGCAGGTTGTTGACTCGGGGTTCCTTGTTTAAGGTAAGGATGGTGTCAATGTTGATATTGCTAGACGATTTTGACATGACAATAACATTAAAAAAACAAAGTAAGCCGATTTCATTTTTAAGATTTAGGGAAAGACTTTAGTTCTTTAGCTTATCTGAATTGTCTGGCGGTTAAATTGTCCATCTATGATACAAGGCGTTATTCACTTGAGAAAAACTTGTACGGCACCACAGACTCATTAACGGGACCAAGTAATTCTAAACGAGTATTGATCAAGCACAAAGAACATGTCCAAAGTGGACAGGTCAACCACTTGAGGCAATTTGAAATCCTTTTGTGTCATACTGACCAATCTGTTCTAAGTGGACATTTAGATTCAAGTAACAAAAAAATAAAAAAATTAATCTGTAGAGGTTCCAATCACTCCAGATCACTTGAACGTGCTAAGCTGTAATGACTTAAAATTTACATGAAATTATTCAATATATTATGAACAAAAATATAATAAAATGTTTTTTTCTGGTTTTGCTTTTCTTTTAAGCTTTTTAAGATTTGTAATTATGATTAGAATATGGCAAGGTAAGATTGTTTTTTTTTTATTGCATATCTTTCCAGAGATGCTGATAGGTATGTGGGATGAAAAAAAATACAAAAATAAAGATAAAATAAAAAATTTAAAAAAAATAAAAAAAAAACAAACTCTTATGGGGCCTTGACTGGAAGAACCCCTTTGCGTATGTCCGACAAAATGGACTGACTCCCTACTCCAAAAAGGATACCCCGGTCATTCAAACTGAGGCAGCAAACCGAGTGCAGTAGTTTTCCTAGCCAAGGGGCATGTCCCTTTGCTACAGACAACTATGCCCCGTTCAATAAAGCCAAGTCATAAAACTAACTCTTGCCTTTGTCTCTTTCCTTTTTGTTCCTTAAATTCCATTTCAGCTTACAAGCCCACAAGAAGTAAGAACCAACTTTTATTGGAGAAAAGATACCAGTACCAACGAAACCTAACCTAGCCCCATAGATACGTGTCCTGCATCTCTGATGCATAAAATTCTAAAAAGATGCAGAAGAATCATATCCATGCATCCCAGTGTTTGTCTTTTTCATCCCTCATCATTTCAAGCCAACAGTAAATATATTTCAATAGTTTCTTACAAACGAATTACACAGGATAGGTTAGAAGGTTAGACGGCTTTAGTTGGAACCCATAAATTTTCCAAGGGACTCATTCAAAACAAATATGTGCATCCCAGGATGCATTAAATCAAAAAGCTATCAGCATCACTGTCTTTGTATCAATCAGTGTTTATTCATATCTCTATCTGCTCCGGTCTATTTCTGTATGTTTATATCAAAATCTATCAATATAATGGGCATAAATGTCAAATGCATACATATGCACAATATATATTGGGAGCGAGGGAGAAAAAATTAGTTGTAAATATGTTCAATTCTAACAAAATTTTCATAAAATATTTTTTCTCATCAAAATTTATTATCTCTAGTGAAACTTTATACTAAATAGATATTAGGCATCATTTAATTTAAAGCATTGGAACAGTAAACAAAAAAATAATGTGTATATATATATATATATATATATATATATATGGTATATTATATATAATATACCAAACTTATTGGTAAATCCTCGCGGTGAGAAAAAAAACAGCAAATAGTTTGATTGTAAAAATATACTACCAAACATCAACCGGGGAGAAAAAAATTTGGGGGAAAAAGAAAAGACCAAGATAATCATACCAACCAAAAATAATCTATTGGTACAATATTTGGCCAAAAGAAAAAACTATATATAAGATATATATATTCATACAAAACCGCCAGGAGACTAAAGCTAATAAGTAAAAAGTGCTCAATACCTAAGTAGAGCAAATAATAAAGAGTCTTTATATATATATATATATATATATATATATATATACACACACACACACACACACACACACACAGTTCCTATTACCATTTACCATTTGTAAATGATTTACTACATCTTCACCAAACCCAGTACATATGACCCACCCTGTGGCATCATTATCAGAACCTTACTGCTACACACCCCATCTGAAAAAAAAAAAAAAAAAATAGAACTCCCACTACCAACTCCTGCTAACACCAAAAATTGACCATCCCTCCCCTATTCACGACCTCCTAATTCACCAGTATGAAAATGTTAACCATTGAAGCAAGAACTCAATCCAACGTCCTGAAGAAGGCCTAACAGACCGAAACGTTACAATGTTGACATCACTACCCACAATGAACATCTGTTTTGTACAACATCCTGTGTTTGTCTACCTTTCTCTACATACTCTAGGTGGCGACCCGTGATACTTAAGGATGGAACCCATGGGTTAAATAGAAAAATATGAGTTTAAAAGAAATGTATTTTTTTTTTTAAATTGAGTCTAAAAACAAAAACATTAAGTACCCATCAAGAATAAATAGAACAAAAACATCTTCGGCATTAGATAACCCAATGGGTTGACATGCCGAAATATCCAGGTAAGGATAACAATATTCGTTTTCATTTGTAAAGTGCTAAATCGTGAGAAATTGAAAGTCAATATGTAATTGTTTGATATTGAATATAAGCATACTGAGATTTCTTTTGATATTAAGTACATAAATTACATATGGCAAACATAATATCAATTAATAAAATCGTGTATGTATTCAAGAGGAGAGGTACACTAGAAAAATTTGACCCGTTGAGTCACCTATTGAGCATTACAAATCATGGTTTTCTTACGTAAGTTGATTTAAATTATCAGCTTTAGTTATGAAACAATTATGCAGGTAAGAAGTGGTGACAGTCATCAGCTCTGACTTTGGAGAGGTAACAAATCATGGTTTTCTTACGTAAGTTGATTTAAATTATCAGCTTTAGTTATGAAACAATTATGCAGGTAAGAAGTGGTGACAGTCATCAGCTCTGACTTAGGAGAGGTAACAAATCATGGTTTTCTTACATAAGTTGATTTAAATTATCAGCTTTAGTTATGAAACAATTATGCAGGTAAGAAGTGGTGACAGTCATCAGCTCTGACTTTGGAGAGGTAACAATTAAAGAGAGTGGGTCAACTCACTCTTGACTCTCTAATATTTCTATCACACATGTGTATGTATGTATAATGGCAGTGTGGGCATTATCTTCCCTTTGCCAGGAAGAGTTATCTTCCTGCGGTGTTGCCGTTTGTTCCCACTAGGGGACCTCAGGTATTTAAGCGCCTTATTTGAACTTCTCTTTCTCTTTTAGCTAAATCTCCGGTACGAGCACATGGGTTAGACTACTGTCTACCCCTTTCTCGATGGGGCTTCGGCTCCCCCCCTCCTAGTAAATGATTTCTATGTATGGACGCTCCAGTCCTTTTATGTATGTATGTTTATGTACACTATCCTATTCTATCTTCTATTGTTTATGTATCTTGTTTATTCATGTGCTGTATTATATAAAATGTTTTGTCTCACAAACGTGTCGGAGTTGTATGTTCAATTATGACTTAGAACCTTACAGCAGCAAACTAGTGTTCGAGTATTGCCATTGCTTGATAAAATATAAATTTAAAAAATTTAAAAAAATTTTTTTTAAAGTTCAAAGAGTACAACAGTGAACTTCAAAAAGTTTAACAGTGAGCTGCACAAATGTGGCTTTTTAGTCCAGCTAAAGTCTTGCACATCTTCCCACATTCACAAGTTATTCCAGGGAGCACAGGGTATTTTATTGGTACATTTCGCCGAGGCACAGTTTGGTGACTCATCAGGCCAGCTCTGCTCAGATATATACATACTTACAGACATACATTACATGATGAGTGTATACATAGGACATATACATTAAATTGAGTTGCAGTCGGCATTTTCTACTCCCTAATCAACAAGGTTGGTGTGTGTATGTGTATATAAAACTGTATATTTGTTATAATATACCCAATTATACTATGGTTGGTTGGGTTTTATGGTATGTCAACCCCTTGAGTCATTTTATGCCGAATACTTCTATTGGTAAAAAAATCTTTAATGCCGACAAAGTTTTGAAATAATTTCATTTTTAATGCATAATACAATTTTGTTTACAAACTCATGTTTTTCTATTTAACCCATAGATGGGATCCTAACAGGTACTACCACTCCGGGTCAGAGTGGACCGTGGACCAGGGAGCAATGGTGATAAAGGGGTGCTCCTCATTCCCCAAAGTAGAGTATTGCAAGTAATGAACTGCTCATCCACCTGGGTTTTATCCTTAAGCATCACGGGTCGCCATCCACGGCCAACAGGTGGCCCCATTGGAGGAGTCTTACCCCTCTGCAGAGGTGCAGTCGTACATTCTAACGCCCCAGCCGACAGGGTGGCCAATTATAGTATACAATATATACTTGTACAATATTTTTCTCCAGATTAAAGAACAAATTAGATGTTTATGAACAGACTATTTTGTATTTTTTCTTTAAATGGGTTTCCCCAGCCGTCGTCTGTCTAAAAGATATGGACAATTAAGTGAGAAAAATCAATTTTGATAGATAGCATTGGTCTAATTATGAAGCATTTATATACCGTGGAGATAATAAAATCTAGTAAATATCACAACGAGATGTACACACAGGCATTATTATTTAGTGCACAACAAAAACAGATCAATAGCCACCTAGTCTTCATCTTCCGCATTGATTGCGTAGACATAAAAATCACACTGAGGCCACTAGTTCCTGTTCTCTATTGAAGTTAATCAGTGTCAAGCTGCATCATATGGGTGATAATTTACAAACATCTCTAAGTCGCATCTTACCAATTTATCTTTGATGCCAGTAAATTAAAAAAAGATGAACAACATTTTTATACTAAAATAGTTTTTACTTAAACAGAAGAGTAATGCAATTATGTTTATTTAAATAAAAATAAAGTTTTTTATTTACAAAATATGTTTATGCTTATTTAAATAAAAGGATGTTGTTCAGAAATAGTATCACACAATTTGTAAAATTTGTTTTTGTCAGATACGATATAAGTGCAAAAAAATTATCTGTTCATTTATTTTCAAAAATTTGAAAGCAGAAGTTATCAGTGACAAGTTAAAATATGAACCTTTCATTAACTTGATGATCTGGGGTGCCTATTGGAGACTTGGTTCATATTTACTAATAAACAGTGATCATATGTAATTTGCAGAAGGATTATGAAGCATTTATATACTGTGGAGATAATCAAATCTAGTAAATATCACAACGAGATGTACACACAGGCATTATTATTTAGTGCACAACAAAAACAGATCAATAGCCACCTCATCTTCGTCTTCCGCATTGATTGCGTAGACATAAAAATCACACTGAGGCCACTAGTTCCTGTTCTCTATTGAAGTTAACCAGTGTCAAGCTGCATCATATGGGTGATAATTTGCAAACATCTCTAAGTCACATCTTACCAATTTATCTTTGATGCCAGTAATATAGAGTAGTCACAATATTAATAGAACCTTTAATATATATATTTACCAACCCCTCCGCACGAACAGGATGGGACACAAGGTCAATTTCTTAAGCAGAGTTCAGCAGGTTTGAATTCAGAGTTTTCCTTCTCCTAAACCGGTTGCCTAGCCAAGGTTAAAGAGCCCAGTCTGCCCTATTATTTACCCATAGCTGGAGGGAGAGTAGGATTCATACCTTTCCCAAGGATATTAGCGCTAAGTGAAATGCAATTACTACGTCCAGGATTTGAACTCGGGGCGACGAGTCCATTTCCCATGAAATAGAACCTTTAATATAAGATAGGAATACGTGAAACCAACTGTTGCATATATTTGCTAGTATACATAAAGGAATCACATGGTATGAGCGTGTCGTCTTATAACCCCCCAAAATATATCATTCAGATTTGAAATCTTGCATATACATTAATATGTTTATAATTAAGAAACACAATATTTGATTATTGATTTTTGCTGATTAAGTGATATGATTAATTGATTAAACAAAAATCAAAAGATTTGTGGAATTTTTCATAATTCGTCATAAGTAAGTACAAGAAGACTCACACTGTCCACCCACTCTATAATTGAACGTGTCCAGGTGAATATAGTTCGCCGTCCTCTACCTTCAGTTTCAGATCTTTTGAGAGTAAGTGCCCGGCCTGAGCGAAAATCAAAATGTACTCGCTTGATTCAAGGGTGAAAAAAGGGCATAACAGGGATTATGTGTAAACAACTGATTATTATCACTATAAGATTCAAGGTTATAATAATGAACATACAACTTCGACACGTTTGTGGGACAAAACATTTTATATATCACAGCACATTTATAAGACAAGATACAATAACAATAAAATACATGTACATGAACATACAACAGTAAAGATTAAAGGACTGGAGAGTCCGTACATACAAAATCACTTACTAGTGATGAGGGGCCGAAGCCCACAGGAGAGTTGCATAGCGTTGGGGGCAGAAGCCCCCACCGAGAAGGGTGTGACAATGTGTCTAACCCATGTGGGTACCTACGAGTAGAGGTAGTAAAGAGGCAGAATAGTTTGGACCACACGCTTAAATATCGGACCTCCCTGGTGGCTGGCACAGAAACCCAGCGGGAAGATAACTCTTCCAGACAAAGGGAAGATAATTCCAACATCACTATTGAATAGTAATTGTTTGCTTTCAAATAAGTATTAATTAGGAATACTATAGTGATATAGAGTTGCCACACTAGATCTAAACAGGAAACCACATATCTGTGTGTAAACAAATGAATATCATTACTACTAAATAATAATGGTTACTATATAATTGCTTTCAAATTAGTATTAATTGTGAATACTTGAAACTATATATTTACCAACCCCTCTGCACAAGCAGGATGTGACACAAGATCAATTTCTTAAGTGGAGTTGAACAGGTTTGAATTCAGAGTTTTCCTTCTCCTAGACCGGTTGCCTAACCAATGTTAAAGAGTCCAGTCTGCCCTACTATTTACCCATAGCTGGAGGGAGAGTAGAATTCATACCTTCCCCAAGGGTATTAGCGCTAAGTGAAATGCAATTACCACATGCTATGGGTATTATGTAACCCCGTACTACCTGCTTCATAGTCAGATCATTGGCGACTAAACCGGTACCTCCACCAAGCTTACCTGGTGAGGAGGGTGGCTAGACACCCAGCAGGATGAAAATCAAAACCTGTGAAAAGGCGGAGGAAGCTTCTTGCTCAACAGCCATCTAGCACATTAATGTGAGCGCATAGAAATACCTGGGTTGGTATCCAGGCGTGTAATAGTCTGAATAACCTCGGCTGCCTTGTGGGTATCCTCTGGATAAGTAAAGGCTAAGGGAGAAAACCCTGAAAGAAATCACGGCTTGGACTCCTTTAGGCAGTTCAGTGTGTAAAACACTATCTAGCAACTCCTGATGCCGAATGTATTGGTTCACCATCAGATAAAGTTTAACGTCATTCCCAGAACATGTAGACCCGCAGCCACCGCCTTCTAGCACCCATATGATAAAAAGGTATTGGGGCTTGCCATAAGGGCAATAGGGTTGGGAAAATCATATAGGTGCTAGGGCTTGATTGATCGGAGGGGGCCTCTCCGACCGCCCGTCTAGCCTAAGTAAGGTTCTAAGTGCAGCGTTGCATGTCATGGACTGCTCATCCACCAAGACTCCATCCTTAAGCATCACGAGTCAACACCGGCAAACAGGTGGCCCCATTGGGGGAGTCTTACCCCTCTGCAGAGGTGCGGTCGGTGCATTCTAACGCCCCAACCGACGGGGCTAGAAAACAAATGGAATTTACTTCCGATGGCCCATAATAGTTGTTAGATTTAGTATATGAAATTTATATACAAATGTAACAACTTTTATGGGACAGATGTTGTATGTTATTTTATTAAAAACATTTTGCCATGAGAAAAAGGACTAAAGATGAATTGCTGTGTCTTGGTTTGAATTCATATTTTTCTAGTTTTTAGTAATGATTTTTGTTGTCAGAACAGGTCGATTCAGATGTCTTTAAGTGCTTTCCAAGTGTTTTAGCCTTGATTTTAAAGTATATGAATTTAAGCAAAATTTTCAAAGTTGCAAACTATCAGGCATTATTAGACCCGTTGGAGGCTTGCTAAAAATACCAAATGGAATATTATTTTATTAATTTTCAATGTTGCTACACATGTTTTTTTTTTTTAATAGTTTGCTTGCATGTAAAAAAAAAAAAGCTTTCAAAGTGCGATTTCTAAAATTTCCCTAAATGTTTCCACCGTACCAATGATCGGGTAAGGTGTACGGGCATGGCCCCTAGAACATTAATTTATTCCTAGTTAACTATTATGTTTTTGATGATTGTGATGAGAAGGTGAAGAATAATTAAAGTTGCAATTACCATCGAACTGGGAAGACAACTTAAATACAAACCCGAATAGTCACAAAGTCTACTGTAGAATGACAGGATATATCTAAGACTCAACAATGTCATTCAAATCAAGCAGTCAAGCAGCCAATCAGAACTCAAGGAATGGAATCACCCAAATTCATGAATGGGTCATTCTTGATTTATATATATATATATATATATACACCAACTGTCTTGGACACTGCTTAAGTTTTACTTAGTTAGCTGCAGTTATTCAAACCAACAGTAGACTTACTGACTTCAATGAATCTTAAATTAAATCCATTAACAAGAAAAAATAACTGTCATTTTATTCTTTACTACCTCTTTTAACTAAATACTTAAATTAGAAAAAATAACAATGAAAGACGGGAGTGGTGGAAGAGTAAGTTTCAGTTGTTCTATTTTTCTATTATACCTCCCTCCGTTTCAAATCATTTTATCTGCATTCTTATTTAGTTTCATTAGACTTTCTAATTTAATATAATATTTTATTACATTAAAACTTAGATACTTGCACCCGGAGGGGGCATATATTTGCTAGTATATATATATATATATATATATATACCAACTGTTTTGGACACTGCTTAAGTTTTACTTAGCTGCTGTTATTCAAACCAACAGTAGACTTACTGACTTCAATATAAGGTTGATTCTTAATTTAATAAGAGACTTGATGATTGTGTGTTTAGAATTTAAACTAATTTTGTAACAATGTGGTAACAAATTCCAGTTAATCCACATTGAAATTTTAAATGTAAAAGGAAAATGTGTGGAAAACAGTATATCTTATTATAATGGAGATTGTGTGTTTTTCTGTCTGTAACCGAAACTATATTACTACTCAAGTCACAATTCCCTTAGTTATTAACGTCACATTCTCCATGATTTTATTTTTATTTAAACCTCAATTATTAATAAAATTCTTTAACATTATTAATACTGTTAACTATATCTACATACTAACAACATGCAATTATATTTATATATACAACAGAATAGCGGTTTACAGTGTGAACAGGAAGGCTAATTTGCATATTGATATTAAAAAATAATAAATAATAAATATGTGCTCAGTGTTATTGATTTCTAATTGTTTGGTTTTATTTTAATGAATATAAGCAAAAATCTCTTCAATAAATCTTAAATGAAATCCATTAACAAGAAAAAATAACTGTCATTTTATTCTTTACTTCCTATTTTAACTAAATACTTAAATTAGAAAAAATAACAATGAAAGACGAGAGTGATGGAAGAGTAAGTTTCAGTTGTTCTGTTTTTCGATTATACTCACTCTGTTTCAAATCTGTTTATCTGCATTCTTATTGAGTTTAATAAGCCTTTCTAATTTAATAAAATATTTTATTACATTAAAACCTAAATACTTGCACCCGGAGGGTGCATATATTTGCTAGTTGGTTGAACAAAGATGTATGTTTTTATAATGAAAGTAAATCATGGATAGGGTAGCGTTTTTTTAAATCCATAAAAGACAAAAGCAGAAATGAAGACATTGTTATGTTCTTAAATGATTGATTGCTATTGTTGTAAATGTCAATTCTGTTTGGTTTATTTGTTTAATGGCAAATACAACTTTTTCTGGATCATTTAACTTGGCAAGCACTATGACTCTAAAAGGCAAATAGGTTGCAAAGATTTGGTTTATCTATACATATATAAAGGGCAGTTGTGTTTATCTGTATGTCCGAAGGAATCTTCGAAAATAAAACAATTGACGACAAAGTAAATATATATACACATTAAATATCACCAGGGCTTGGTTTTGAGCAAAAATCTGGGAGTTATGATTTATATTCATGAAGATAATTAGAAAATAAAATTTAAATGAAAACATCATGAAATTTTTTTTTGCATTTAATACTTTAAATAGGAGACATTAATTTTTCTTTCAGAGTGGCTCGATCAACGCAACGTCTTTTTACATAAGGATGTTAATGGGGCATCCTGTGAGGATCCAACTCACAATTCAATAATAATTGATCTGCGAGACCCTCTTTTTACCCTCCTCTACCTAGGTGACACCGGGTAGCCGCTTCTAGTACATATATAAAGAGCAGTTGTGTGTATCTATATGTCCGAAGGAAACTTCGAAAATAAAACAATAATGACAAAGTAAATATATATACACATTAAATATCACTAGGGCTTGGTTTTTGAGCAAAAATAATGAAGATTTGATTTATATCTGGGAAGATATTAAAAAATTAGCATTTGAATAGTAAGAGCATTGGTGGCATTAGCGATTAAAACAATTAACTTTTTATTATCCCCCTCTACCCAGACAATGCTGGGTAGCCACTTCTAGTAACAATATATATTTGGAAAGTTCAGATAAGCGTGTAATGTAATGGTCACCATCGTAGGAATTGGACAGTGAGACAAGATAAAAACCTAGACAAAACTGAATTCAAACTAGCTATACACCATTTAAGAATTAGTTTGAATTCAGACTTCTTTCTCCTAGACTGGTTGCCATTCCAAAGTTAGAGCAAAGTCTACCCAATTAACTGGAGGGAGAATAGTTGGATTCATACCTTTCCCAAGGATATTAGCACCCTACATAAAAGCAGATGTACAACCACTTTCCTCCTCTCAGACAAACCATCTGACTAAGACATGAGTTTGTCCTTGTATGTCAAGCATAAGTGACATTCTCCTGTGGACTCCCACACCTGGGCATACTAGTGAAGGCAAAAACCTACATCAATCAGCAGGGGCAGTGATTGATTGCATGTTTTGAAAAAAAGTTTTAGAAAACTTTCTTTTTTTTTTTAAATGTGCATTGAACTGCAGGATAAATATGTAAAATAAATTGTATATATCATGACTGTAAAATAAATTGCCATTATAATAAAAAAGTTGCAGAAACACACACAACCTATCAAATATCGGACATATTCTGCGAAAATAATAATTCAATGCCCGAAGAAGACAACAGATCAGAAACATGTGTCGCATATGTAAGATAAAAAGAATAAAAAACATTTTTCTGAGAACATAATACATTTTGCGGACCTTCTTTTTTATAAAATAAATTGTATATATCATGACTCAAACTCATTCTCTTCTTTATTCAGGCGGATATAATTTTTCAGTATATATATATATATTATATATATATATATATATATAGCCGGCTGCCCAGAAACTTATAAGTGGTTATTTTGGCAACACAATTTTATGTTGAATCTGGACACAAACAAATTTAATTGAATAATGTTTACACAATTTCTGTAAATAAATTTTTATATATTTATTTCAAATAAACTTGACAAGTCGTCCAGGGTCACCTATTTTTCAAAGTATTCAAAGTTGTGATACCTTGGATTTTTCTGGTAGATTTAAATGCGTAGAATTCATTAATGCCCAAAAAAGTGCTCAATTTTAAGAATTGGCAGAGATTTGAGCACTTTAACTCACCTATCATAGGGTGGAAAAATTTTCGAATTTCGTTGAAATATTAGATATGGATTGAATTGGCTTATTTGACAGATTTTCATGCATAAAATGCATTGATTTTAAATGAATCGCTTAATTTGAAGGATTGGCTGTAATTTGAACCCTTAATTAACCCCTTATAATGGCTGAAAATCACAAATTTCATGACAATGCTCGGTGTCGTTTTCTTGAATTTACGTAAGGTACCCCCCTTATAGGTCCAGAAGAAATCACCTATTTTTCAAAGTATTCAAAGTTGTGATATCTTGGATTTTTCTGGTAGATTTAAATGCGTAGAATTCATTAATGCAAAAAAAAAGCGCTCAATTTAAAGAATTGGCAGAGATTTGAGCACTTTACTCACCTATCATAGGGCTGAAAAATTTTTGAATTTCGTTGAAATATTAGATATGGATTGAATCGGCTTATTTGACAGATTTTCATGCATAAAATGCATTGATTTTAAAAGAATGGTCACTATGTCTATTTCATACAAGAATAACCATTACGCTAAATGAACCCCCTCACAGAGTAGGAGATTACCTTAAATGGATGGTTGGGGCCAGCATAACATGATGATATTTCCAATCAACATAAAAACTAGAACATAATCGGATTAACATAATCTTGCTTGTGTTTATCCATCAGTTCAACAATGACATTGTCCTCATCTTTCTCCATATCTTTTATTGTCCCCCTCACACCTCATTATCTCTCGCAGATAGGTGGGTTTTGATATTTTTTGTGTGGGCCCAATCTAAGAATTGCAAAATCTGTGACAATTGGGGCAGGGTGAGGAATGTCTAGGTAGGAGGTTGCAGAACTTTCATTGCCACGTTATCTATACATATATAAAGTGCAATTGATGCGTATGTAAGTCCAGATGAAACGACGAAAACACAACAATTAATGACAAAGTGAATATATATATATATATATATATATATGATGGCAGCTAACTCGTATTCAAGTATTGCCATTGCTTGATATAGTAACAATAATAATAAGAAGAAGAAAAAGAAAAAAAAAGCTCAACAGTTCAAACAATATAATGGTGAGCTTCAAAAAAGTTCAACAATGAGCTGCACGAAAGTGGCTCTTTAGTCCTGCCAAAGTCTTGCACACCTTCCCATAATTACAGGTATTTCCAGGGAGCACAGGGTATTTTATTAGTCCATCCCGCCGATGCACAGATTGGTGACTGATCATACATAGCCTTCCACACTGGTCACATAGTAGACCGATTTGAAGCCCTTGGTTGTCTACTTTTTTATTCTTGCGAATATCTCGTTTCAACTGCTCATGCTGTATAGGTTGGTCTCAAACTTTTTTGTGCCCTCCTAAACACACACACACATATATATATATATATATATATATATATATATATATATATATATATACACATACATACATACACACACACACTAAAAAAATCACCGGTTTTTGCTTTTTGTGCAAAAATTATGAAGATTTAATTTATATTCAAAGCTATTTGAAAATTAGAATATACATAGAAATAGCATTGAAATTCTACTTAAAAATGTCCAACATTTGTAAATCTCAAAAGTAAACAAACCAGTACACTAGACTTTCCCCTTCTACCCAGGCAACGCTGGGTAGCTACTTCTAGTCTTCTCTAAGAGAATGAATATCTGTGGCCACGTGTTGGTGTTAGGTCCAGATTTATTTCAATTTCAACTAAAATTATTAGCAACAAGGTGTGATTTCCAAACAGACAACATACAAAGACAACCTTCACATGTTGAAACCATAGCACCTCCCAGCTACACTTTCTTCTCTCAAAACCATGTTATCTTCCCTTAGGCTGTGGATACCTGCATTCTCAAGCTTTTTGTGTTAGGGTTGGTTAGTAGTCATCATTCCACACCCCCCCAACATAACCGACCGACCAACAAAAACAAAGAAGCCACTCTTTCAAGTGACACCTTTGAATCTGCCCTAATAAACCAATATTTCATGACATCTCTCTATCAAAGATCTCCCCTCCCCACCCCATTAGTTTCCAGGCACTACAAAGCATTATTATCGATTCACTTTCTCTCCCCAGTTACAAGACATAATAGTTTGCAAGACTGCCATATTTTTTTTTAAAGGTAATGCACAATGCAGGTTAGAGAAGTCTGAAAATTTGAAATATCTATATGCTTGTTCACAACTACCTATATATGTATTTATTTGGAAGCGCGTGATGTAATGGTTTAAGTCATAGGAAATGGACTTGTCGCTATGAGTTCAAATCCTGGACATGGTAATTGCATTTCACTTAGTGCTAATATCCTTGGGAAAGGTATGAATCCTACTCTCTCTCCAGCTATAGATAAATAGTAGGGCAGACTGGGCTCTTTAATTTTGGTTAGGCAACCGGTCTAGGAGAAGGAAACTCTGAATTCAAACCTGTTGAACTCTGCTTAAGAAACTGAAACATCCTGCTCGTGCAGAGGGGTTGGTGTGTGTGTGTATATATATATATATATATATATATATTAACGTCATTCCCATGACATAAAAACCCTCAGCCACCGCCTTCTAGCACCCATATGATAAAAAGGTTGGGGCTTCCCATAAGAGCAATAGGGTCGGGGCAATCATATAGGTGCTAGAGCTAGATGTGACCAGCCGATTGATCGGATAGGGCCTCTTCAACTACCTGTCTAGCCCAAAAAAGGCCAAAGTGGAGTATTGTTATCAATAGGACTTGGTGATAATGATAATGATGATAATAATTCCACTTTTCAGAGAGAATCTATTTTCGATTATCCGACCATGAAAAACCAATTAATCAATTAATCTATCTTTGTTCCTGAAAGACGTTTAATATTATTAGCAGGTGTTTGTTATTGATTATTCACTCTTCATTCACAAGTCTGCTGCTGTTTATCCTTAAGCGACCCATACAGATGTCAATATGTCAATTTAGTTTTCATACTAATGAAGACAAATAAAACAAAAAATCCGAAATATCATGCTTTCAATTTTTCTTTGCAAAACTTTTAAACTTGAAAAAAAAATGTTTTCAAGTCAAAAAAAAAAAAAAAAAAAAGTTGAATCACTTCAGATTTATTTTTTTGTCTTTAACAATGCTAAAAATAAATTGGTTTTCTTTGCACAGTTTCTTTAAAACAATAATCAATACATCTTTGAGCGGAAAAAAAAAAGAAAAAAAAATGAAAGAGATAACTGTAATCACTTGCAAGCATATCTCAGTGGTTAAGGATTCAATTAGAGATACGCAAGGTGTAATGTTTGAAGAGAACCAAACTGTGTGTCTACAAAGCATGCGTTATCATCACTTTCCTCTACAGTAGCGATTTTGGTACCATTTCCACCTCCTAAAAAGATAAGATGAATTGAAACCCGATATCATCACAGGGAACAAGAGAAAGTGTATAAAAGCAATGCTGAATTTATCTGTATACCATTTTCAATAAAGAATGCGGATCGGCGAAGCTCATAGGTATATTCAGATTACCTATGGGTGGAAACGGTACCATAACCACATAATACCCAATTTTTAAGCTTTTGAAAAAAAATGCAAGAGATAACTGTAATCACTTGCAAGCATATCTCAGTGGTTAAGGATTCAATTAGAGATACGCAAGGTGTAATGTTTGAAGAGAACCAAACTGTGTGTCTACAAAGCATGCGTTATCATCACTCTCATCTACAGTAGCAAAGCATGGATCACATACGCATGCCATGAGAGGAAACTGGAAAATTTCCACCGCATTTGTCAGAACAAAGTGCCAAACACAGAAGTGCTGGAACGAGCGAACATGAACAGCATGCCAACCATCATCTGCGAGAGACACTGTGTTGGCTTGGCCATGTCAAGAGGATAGACAGACAAAGGCTGAATCCCCAAAGACTTACTGTACGGTGAATTAGCAGAGGGCACCCGACCAGTAGGGAGACCACGCCTGCACTCTAAAGATGTCAGTAAGAGAAACATGAAGACATGCCACATTAACACCAACACATGGGAGGCTTGTCCAGAAGACCATGCGACCTGGCGACTCCTCATCAGACAAGGAATGAAAATGAGTGAAAAAGAGAGGAAAGAAGCCGCCACAGAAAAGAGAGACAAAAGGAAGGAGAGACAACAGCAACTCCAGCAAGCATCACTGTTTGTTTTCAGTCACTGCTCCAGAGACTGCCATTCTAAAATTGGTCTGGTCAGCCACTCACACAGTTGCAGATTAAAAATAAATTAAAAAATGGACACTATGCCATCATCTTTAGTAGACGGAAGGATGCTACTCATACGCGGAGTTGGCAGGGAGTGGTATCAAACCCAGAATTTTGTGCAATTCTTAGGCAGATGATCTACTGACTGAGCTAATACAACCCCTATAAGGTCTTCCATAATGCATTCAGTCATTTTGAATATCTCAACAACCGGTTCTAGGGCCTTGATGTATCTTAGCAACCAATCAAAAGATGGCTGGTTGGATTTTATGGCATGTCAACCCTTGTTGGGTTATTTCATGCTGAAGACATTTTGTTTTATTTATTCTTGGTGGTTGGTTGATTGGTTGGATTTTATGGCATGTCAACCCTTGTTGGGTTATTCTATGCTGAAGACGTTTTGTTTTATTTATTCTTGATGGTTGGTTGATTGGTTGGACTTTATGGCATGTCAACCCTTGTTGGGTTATTTCATGCTGAAGATCTTTTGTTTTATTTATTCTTGGTGGTTGGTTTATTGGTTGGATTTTATGGCATGTCAACCCTTGTTGGGTTATTCTATGCTGAAGACGTTTTATTTTATTTATTCTTGATAGGTATTCAACATTTATTTCAAACTCAATTTTTTCTATTTACCGTATTTGACGGCATATAAGACGCACGGGTATATAAGACGCACCCCCATTTCAGCAGGTCAGATTCAGGAAAAAAGTTTTTAGTTTCCCACCCCAGACATAAGAACTTCCTTTTTAGGAAAGAGTTAAAATTTATTAAAAGTATGTAAATAAGTAAAGATTTAAACAATTCTTAACAGGATGTTAAGAGTTAATAAAGTCGGAGTAACTTCACTTATTTTTATCTACATTTTTTATAAACACATTTTTCTACTTAACCTATAGATGGGACCCTAACAGGTACTACCACTCCGAGGCAGAGTGGACTAGGAGGCAATGGTGATGAAGGGGTGCTCCACATTCCCCAGAACTGAAGAACTGGAACCTCAGCATCAGATAGAGTTTAACGTCATTCCTAGAGCATGAAGACACTCAGTCATCGCCTTCTAGCACCCATATGATAAAATGAGTTGGGGCTTGCTATAAGGGCAATAGGGTTGGGGAAATCATATAGGTGCTAGGGCTTGACCAGCCGATTGGTTGGAGGGGGCCATCTAGCCCAAGGGCCAAAGTGGAATGTTGTATATCATGGACTACTGGGTTCCATCCTTAAGCATCACGTGGAGAGCAAGGAGAGAAATGGAGATGAGAGGAAGTGAATTACAGGAGAGTAAGGATAGAAAAGGAGAGGGATAAAGGAGAATATATCTGATTAGGGGCTGATTTGAAGACGGTGAGGGAGTGGAAAAAGGAAAAGAAGAGAGAGAAGAAAAGTGAGAAAAGGAAAATCTCTGAACCAAGTACCGTATTTGACGGCATATAAGATGCACCCCCATTACATCAGGTCAGATTCAGGAAAAAAAGGTCTTTAGTGTATTTAAGCATATATTGTTGAAAACAGTCTAGCTGTGCAATACACAAGCAGAAACATAGCTGTATAAAAGCAATTTAGTAGACGGAAGGATGCCAACAATACTTGATCAACTATGTCATATCAGGTTATGAATGGGAAGGGCTAGAAGTATATGATGAGAATTTTTCCCTCCATCTTTCAATATAAATAGTGCTCAATATACTTGATAGAGAATATATATTTAAGTGAGGGTAGCAAAGACAAAGAAGGCAATGTAGATATACCAAACTACATTATTGATATGTATGAGTCAGTGTGTGGGTATATATATATATATATATATATATATATATATAAATTTGAAAAAACAAGTGTTTCAAAAATAAGATAAATTTATTTATCAACGCTTAAATGTTTCGGTTTCTTTGAACCTTTATCAGGATGTATTAAGGGGTGAAGAAATTGATGGATGTTTTATAGATGACAGGAGATATAAGAGTTTTTTTTAAATAAATAAGATTTTCTATCTCCTGTCATCTGTAAAACATCCATCAATTTCTTCACCCCTTAATACATCCTGATGAAGGTTCAAAGAAATCGAAACGTTTAAGCGTTGATAAATAAATTTATCTTATTTTTGGAACACTTGTTTTTTCAAATTTCTTAATATTGTCGGATTTATTTCCATATTTACTCCCATATATATATATATATATATATATATATATATATATATATATATAATTGGGTGGTTGCCATGAGGGCAATGGGGTTAAAATAATCATACTGCCCGTCTAGCCCAAGTAACAATTCAGATTTTGTATGTGCTATGATTTTATGGGCCATCCTTTAGGCTTCAAGCAAGAGCACTTGTCCAGCGGAAATCCTTGGTAAAGAATCCTTTGGTTGTAAGTTCCTTCGTCAATGATTGCAAATGGACGTCTGTTCAATATCAGTGATTAAGTAGTCAATCAGCCACACATTGTGGCTGTTGATTGGTGGAGGAAAAACCATGTGACCTCGGCCAGTCTATAAATTTAGGTGGTGTATTGTAGGACACCTTATATATAAAATATTCCAACGGTATGTGTATATAAAACCATTTTAGAGGACAAATGCTGCCCAAATACACACACACATATTTACAAATAAATAAATACTTACGATTTTGTGTAAAATTGATGTGGAAAATATTTAAAATAATTGTTTGATTATTACATGCATGCAACATTTTATTTGAGAGGGATGGGGCTCAATTTTCATTTCAAATTGTTTTATTTTTGGTTTTTTTACCCCTTTAATAAATATGAGGATTTGTTTTACTTATGATACAAACCCTCTGACATTGAATTTTTACCTCCCACCCTCTCAGGCAATGTCTTTCAAAAATTAATTTTTACGACGCCCGGAGGGTGTTTTCTGTTGCTAGTATATATAAAGAGAGAAAGAGTTTACATTCTTACACAGCTTTCAATGCTGGCTGAGTCATCTGCACAGAATGAAGATGGCCACACTCTGAATGATCTATGTGTAGATTTGTTTGTTGGCACTAAAAGCAGAGGGTGTTTCCTGCTACCCCCCCAACAACATGAGGGTACAGTAAAGTCAATATTTTTTATACAAATTATCGGAAATACCTGCCAAGTAGGAAATTCTCTGGAAGTCAGTCAGTCAGTCAGTATACTGTTGGTTTGGACAGCAGCAACTGGCTAAGCACCACTGAACTAGTGCCCAAGATAGCTGGTACTTATGGGACTCAAGAATAGTCCGTCCTGATTGGCTGCTTCGTTTCTATAATGTTATGAGGCTTCATAAATACTCTGGCATTCTGCATTAGGATTGCAGCAAGGTTAGATTGGTATTGAGCTATTTGTTGCATTGTCTTACCAATTCAATGGTAATTGGATCTTAGTATGATTATTCTATACCAACCAGTGAGACAAGAACTCCAAAGTAGAGGGAGGATGTCTAAGATTGCTCTCTGCAGCCGCACAATATCTTTTGGTTCGTTTATTGATTAGATTTTACGGCATGC
Source organism: Doryteuthis pealeii (assembly GCA_023376005.1). Taxonomy (NCBI): domain Eukaryota; kingdom Metazoa; phylum Mollusca; class Cephalopoda; order Myopsida; family Loliginidae; genus Doryteuthis; species Doryteuthis pealeii. The sequence continues at coordinate 68,649,837 of CM042171.1, forward strand.
CAATACAGCATGAGTTATTTTATGCCAAAGACATTAGGTGGATGAGCAGTTCATGACATACAATACTCCACTTTGGCCCTATCTTGGGCTAGACGGGTGGTCGGAGAGGCCCCCTCTGATCAATCGGCTGGTCACGTTAAGCCCTAGCACCTATATGATTTTCCCAACCCTATTGCCCTTATGACAAGCCCCAACCCCTTTTTATCATATGCGTGGCCAGTGCTAAAAATTGCATGCATCCCTTTAGCATTCCTCTTTTCAGACACCTTAAGCACTGGGCAATAAACCCGGCCCTCCCCCTTTAAAACAAGGAGGCAGGTGTCACCTGGAGGGTGGGGGGATGATAGTTCCCAGGGATCATGCCGATATTAAATATCTTGCCAGTCCAATGGCCAAAGACACTGGACACAGGGCCAGGAAGCCAAGTAAGTATATGTTACAACTGTTAAATTTCTAACCGCCATCCTTGGCAAGTTGAAAAGGACTTTAAGTAAGTCCTGAGCTATAGAATCCTTTGGTAAGTAAATAAGTCCTAAGTTATGGAATCCTACGTAGTGTCAAAGGTCCAGTGATATAATCCTATGTTCTGTAGTCCACAAAGGTTCACAGCAATATGCAGGTATGACCAGAACAGCCAGTATAAATAACAATATCAGCTGCAGAATACTGTCAATAGGTTGGTCACATGGTTATCGGCGAGTCTATAAGTAGAAGTGGACATCTAGCACACGCCTTATATGTGAAAATTCTCAACAACAACACTATTCTATCTTCACTCTTTCTGGCCTCTCGTCCAATGCTCAACCATTGAGATATACATACTAGATTTTTCTTATCTATAAAGGGGCTTGCCATATGAGCAATAGAGTTGGGACAATCATATAGGTGCTAGGGCTTGATGTGACCAACCGATTGATCAGTGGAGGCCTCCTGGACTGCTCAGCCACAAAGGTCTGGTTGCTAACCACAGTCAACAGGTGGCCCCATTGGAGAGATTTTAGTCCTTTCAATGTATTCTAAAGCCCTAGGTGACAGTGCTACTAAAATATTGACTCACCCTAGTATTCATTCTTGAATCTTGCTGGCCTCTTGTCCAACGCCTAACCACCAAATATACATTCCAGATTTTTCTGGCTGGCCTCTTGTCCACGCCTAACCACCAAGATATACATCCAGATTTTTCTGGCTCTTGTCCAACGCCTAACCACCAAGATATACATTCCAGATTTTTCTGGCTGGACTCTTGTCCAACGTCTAACCACCAAGATATACATCACAGATTTTTCTTGCTGGCCTCTTGTCCAACGCCTAACCACCAAGATATACATTCCAGATTTTTCTGGCTGGCCTCTTGTCCAACGCCTAACCACCAAGATATACATTCCAGATTTTTCTTGCTGGCCTCTTGTCCAATGCCTAACCACCAAGATATACATCCCAGATTTTTCTTTCTCATTATCTATATAAAGCTATTGATTATTGTCCAAGGAAACAGTAGAAACAAAACTGCCTTATTTTTAGCATCAATTTAGACTTTAGTGGGCAGGTCATTTTGAAATAAAAATCTTGCATAACACTGGCTAGTCATGACTCTCAGACAATTGTGGGGGTGTAAGTGTATGTACTAGTAAACATACACATTTTAGGGGCGAAAATGTAAGATAAAAATATTTTAATGAAATAAATTCTAATACATATCATAGCAAGATTCTATGGATATAGAAATATGAACACATACACACATTATATATATATATATATATATATATATATATAATTTAAAAGCGAATGTTTTAAAATATTCCGACTGCAGTTTCTTGCTGTATCAATTCTTCAGGGATTATTGTAGGGCACACCTATGTACTTAAGAATGGGTAAAACCCGGATACAAATAAAAGTAGATGGCTGGAATAAGCAATAATTCCCTGAAGAATTGCTACAGCAAGAAACTGCAGTCGGAATATTTTATAACATTCGCTTTTAAAAACGTATATTTACCTCTTTTTATTGAGCACTTTTTAATTGACTTTTACTAACCCAGAAGTAAATTTGTTTGCTTTGTGGATTAACAAAGATTCATGAGATATATATATATGTTGGGTTAGTAAAACGGTAAGTCTTGGTTGACATAAGTCCAAAATGAGTTATCTTCCCCTTCTGTAGTTCGTTTGCCAATAGGTGGCATTGGTATTTAGCCACGAGAATTCTAAATTCCTGCCTCTTTTCACTAACGCCGGCAATGAGTAAACATGGTCTAGGTGCGTACCGCCTCTAACCATTAGGTGGAAAGCTTTGCCCCCCAACCAGCTACCAGTATGTGACATACTTTAAGCCTTCCAACGTTAATATAACTGTTGTATACTCATCTTTTCTATCTTACGTTCTTCTTCCAGCGTCTTGACCTAGTCTTGGGGACTTTGTGTCTTGTCTTCTAGGTCAGTCTTGTTACCAAGACACTCATCAACCACCATTTCTTAACTAAACATTTTTCATCTGACTAACATAGCGCGCGTATACAGTGAGCTCCAGTTAAGGCAGTACATCTTCTCTGCCTGACGTCCAAACTGAAACTGAGGACCCAACCAGGTCCCACGTGACTTCACGTATTTCGCGGGCTTTCTGTAATATTCCATGGAAAGTCCCGCCCATGATATGAAAAGGGGCCATCCCTTCAGAAATACAGGGTGTTGACAATAATCTTATGCAACTGCCTAGATTATGTAACATAACTTCTTCTCATGTTATATATGTGTCAAGATTTTAAAATAAGTATATTTTGGCAGGATTTTTTCTTTTATGCATGTTTTGTTGAACTTGACGGACTATTCTTGTCCTATAATTTTCTGCCAATTCTCCTCCCACCATTCCCCATAACATTCTTATAAACTTGTAAGCCCCTCCTACTAATTCCTACTGCTACTGTTTGTTTAAAAAGAAACAATGGAAACATCTCACCAGTTCCACACCTGATGATGGCACTAAATAGTGCAGAAAGTACTAGTGTTAGAACCTTCAGTGGATTCATACACCAATTCAACCCTGATATAAAAAAGATGGCCAGACAATTGAAAAGGGTCCCTGTTGGCGTTTTCCCCGATATAAGGTGTGTGCCAGATGGTCACTTGTACTTATAGACTCGCCGACAACCATGTGACCAACTTCTTGTCCAATCACTGGCAGTGCTCTGCTGCTGATATTGTTATTTATACAGGCTGTTCGGTCATACCTACTCATAGCTACTTGGATCTTTGTGGACGACGGAACATAGGATTATATCAGTGGACCTTTTACACTACGTAGGATTGCAGAACTCGGGACTTATTCACTTACCAAAGGATTCTATAACTCAGGACTTACTTATTTACTTTAAGTTCTTTACAACTGGCCAAGGATGGGCGGTCAGATACTTAACAGTCCCATCTATAGGTTAAATCGAAGCAAATGTTACAAAAAAAAAAAGTGTTTAAAAAAGCTGAGTTTAAAAAAAATGTTCCCTAACTATCAAGAATGAATAGACAAAATGTCTTTGGCATAAAATAACCCAACAAGAGTTGACATGTTGTAAAATCCAACCAACTACCCAACCTGAAATAAATATTTTGTCAGAGTTTGGTCCTTCAATGCTTAACCTTGTCAGGGATGAAACTTAGAAAAACACTGAACATTCACAAGAAATAAGAAAGATTATGTCATATTTTCTAATGGCATTTTTCAGTTCCAGCAAGTCATGTAGTTATCTTTTATATATTACAATTTTTTTTTTGGGGGGGGGGGGGGTAGGGGTGTAATGGTTATCGCTGTAGGAAATGCCACTTTCAAACTATGAAAAGAAATTTTAGATTTGAAAAAGGAGAGAATAATCAATAGTATTTCAATATTTTATCTGATAGATTTCTAGTTTGAATATTGGAAACATTTTGAGATTACATTTGAAAAGAATTAATGATAAAAGATTATAAATCATATTTGGTGATAAAAGAAGACACTTTAAATTTTATTCATAAAACTAGATTTTGTTTATCAGTCTTTTATAGATAGTCAACTTGGTGAAGTGCTAGCAAATTTGGTATACACACTAGGGTAGGTTGATTTTTCACTTTTTTAAAAATATCAAATTGTCCATCTATACAAAAGTTGTATGTTAGTATAATGAATACTGATAGGGCCGGGTTAGCTCAGTCGGTAGAGCGTTCGGCTAGAAACCACAAGGTTCCTAGTTCGATACCCGCCCTCGCCAACTCAGCATATGAGTAGCACAGGGATATGTGCGGTAAAGTAAGGAGCTGATGGTAGGTGTGGCGCTTCACCTCAGACGCTAAAATAATCTCCTTGGTCTAGCGCTAGTGAAAAGGGGATAGACTCCCTCGCTCCATGGCTGATACCGACATTAGGCCGCCCCGACAACTTTACTTTACTTTACTTACTACTACAACTCCAGGTTAGAATGGACCTGGGTGTAATAGCAATGAAGGAGTACTCCACATGCTCTGAAACTCCAGAACTGTAACCTCACCAAATAGTAATTATTATATTAAAATATTCCCTATGGTCTGGTAAGTGTGCATTAGGGTAGGTTTAGGATTAGGTTAGCTATGAGGAAATAGCATCAAATATCCTTTACTAAAATGCACTAAAAATCCTCATTTTCGCATAATTTAGTCTTTAGAAAATGAAGATTTTTAGTGCATTTTAGTAGTTGATGTTTGATGCTATTTCCTCAAACAATGGTGCAAGTAAAATCGACCTGCCCTAACGTACAGAGTAAAATGCCTATATTCAATATTACTACTAAAGTAGATGATCTTTGATGCTATTTCCTTAAACAATGGTGCAAGAAAAAGATCTAATTTTTGGTATCAGTATTCAGTATAGTAACATAACTTTTGCATAGATGGACAATTTGATATTTTAAAAAAGTGAAAAATCGACCTACCCTAATGTACACTTACTGGACCATAGGGAATATTTTAATATAATAATTACTATTTGGTGAGGTTACAGTTCTGGAGTTTCAGAGCATGTGGAGTACTCCTTCATTGCCATTACACCCAGGTCCATTCTGACCTGGAGTTGTAGCAGTACTTATTAGGGTCTGATCTATGAGTAAAATAGATAAATGTTCTAATAGGAAAATATTAGTATTATTTGTATTATTCGGGCTATTGTTCTCATCTTCATTGTTATCTGTACAACGTTTCAGCCAATATGCCCTCCGGCCTTCTTAAAAAACAAAAACAACTGTGGGTATAAGATGTATGAGAAATTTCCCCTTATATTTATGGACTTTACCAAAATCAGGAGCAGGCATTGACCAATGAAAAAAACGACATTTAAGGTCATTGGTAATTGTCCTAAAATCAGTTGCTAAACTGGATTTAATACTACAAGGAGTACAACTGGATTCTCTGCTACAAGTACACTCTTGTTCTGTTATTTGCATTATTCGGACTATTGTCCTCATCTTTATTGTTATCTGTACGTTTCGGCCGATGTGCCCTCCAGTCTTCTTCAGGTATTTCTTGTCAGACTCTGGAACCATCTTGTCATAATTGGGAGCTATCACGGAACTTTGAACCTAACCCTTTATTAAGTTCACAGGGGTACCTGCTCTCATTCTGCTAACTATAGCCGGGGGTAGAGGCATTAAGCTGTGTTAATTATTATTCTGTTACTGCTGCCCCTGACCTAGATTGAGATAACTGCTACTTAGAACTGTCTTAACCTAACTCCTTTATCCACTAGGCCATGTGTCCGATTGGACAATCCAGTGTGAATTTTGGGAACTTATAAACCTAATGTCTTGTTTTGGCTAGAATATATACTTATTCACTTATGTATGATTTTTTTACATAGACTCCCATTGGGTGTTTTTTGTATTTTTTGTTTTGTTATGACAGGAAGGTTTTCTTTTACAACAAGATGGTTCCTGAGTCTGACAAAAAATACCTGAAGAAGGCTGGAGGGCATATTGGCCGAAACGTTGTACAGATAACAATGAAGATGAGGACAATAATCTTATTATAATGGAGATTGTGTGTTTTTCTGTCTGTAACCGAAACTATATTCCTACTCAAGTCACAATTCTCTTAGTGATTGACATCACATTCTCCATGATTGTATTTTTATCTAAACCTTAATTATTAATAAAATTGTCTTACATTATTAATACTGTTAACTATGTCTACATACTGAAAACATGCAATTATATTTATATATACACAAAATAGCGGTTTCCAGTGTGAACGGGAAGGCTAATTTGCATATTAATATTAAAAAATCGAATTTAATAATATGTGCTTAGTATTATGATTTCTAACTGTTTGGTTTATTTTAATGAATATAAGCAAAAATCTCTTCAATGAATCTTAAATGAAATCCATTAACAAGATAAAATAACTCATTTTATTCTTTACTTCCTCTTTTAACTAATACTTAAATTAGAAAAAATAACATGAAAGACGAGAGTGATGGAGGAGTAAGTTTCAGTTGTTTCATTTTTTATTATACTCCCTCTGTTTCAAATCTTTTATTATACTCCCTCTGTTTCAAATCTTTTGTCTGTATTCTTATTAGTTTATTAGCCTTTCTAATTTAATACAATATTTTATTACATTAAAACTTAAATACTTGCACGGAGGGTGCATATATTGCTAGTACAAATATACTAATCATCAAGCCTCATTTTAAAAAAAAAAAAAAAAAAAAAAAAAAAATTCAGAGGAAAATATTCTTTCAGAAGATAAAAGTCTTGAGGTTGCTGGTAAAATAATAAACTATAAATACGTGTTTGAGCATGTTCTTATGTGCTATGCGACACAAAATGCTTGGGGGCTCAATGTTCCCCTGTCCTGTAGACAGGAGACACAACTGGTGCAGGTTACCTTTGCAAAGGCTAAAGGATGAAAGTGTATTTGGCTATGGCACTTCTACTTTTATAAAGCTGCTTGCTGCACCACCTAACACCTACTGATAGACACAAGAGGTAATTACCTCTCATGTCCCCTAAAGTCAAATAGAGCAACTGTGGCAAGTAAAGAATGTAATCCTACACCATCAATCCATTAAAAGAAATTCAGGACAATGTTTAAAGTGTGAAGTCAGACATTCATTACTCCCAGGTCCACTCTGACCTGGAGATGTGTTAATACCTGTTTGGGTCTCGTTTATGTGTCAAATATATCTGTTTCAGATAACAAAGTGCTTACCTGTTTAAAATGATTGTGAACTTTATCATACATTGGCTCTTAAAAAATTGATATCACAGCTAAGTATGAAGTGTTTACCTGTTTAAAATGATTGTGAACTACATTAATACAGTGGCCCTTAAAAAATTGATATTGCAACTAAGTATGAAGTGTTTACCTGTTTAAAATGATTGTGAACTACATTAATACATTGGTTCTTAAAACATAGGTACTGCAACTCTTAAGAGCCATTCAATTTTATTCATAAAACTATAGTTTCTTTATCATTTTTTTATAGGTAGTCAACTTAGTGAAGTGCTACTAAATTTCGTATGCACACTTACTGGGCTCCAGGGTGTGTTTTAACATTACAAAAATTCAATGATGAAAGATGTTCTTTATTCAGTTATGTTAGCTATTGATTTTTATTCATAGATTGTATATTAATGCTTTCTAGGGAATAACATCCATGTTAAAGAAAGAGAAAGATTTTCACCTGTCTTTTTATTTCTCACCTGAGCTCAGAAAAGAATCTTAGCCAAATATACATTCAAACTTCCCTCCAGGATGCAGACATCTTTGTTTAAAGTTATCCAATGATAGTTGGTTGAATATATCCTTTCCTGACAATCTTATTATAATGCACATTGTGTGTTTGTGTAATGAGATGATGAAGGTCCTGAGTTTTGGGAGGACTACTATAGAAAAGGAGGAAGAAGAAATGAGACAAGATGGAGGCTTTGAAAAAGCGTGGAGTGATGAATGATGATTTGACCGGGGCATGACCCCTGAATGGGGAAGTGAAAGCCAACCGGAAGTTTTGGTGACCAGAACCGGAAGTCACGTATGACGTGGAATGACAAAGAAAAATACCGGCCTCTTTTTGCTTTCCGAGGCCTAGGGTACGGACAGGCCTCTGGTCCCTAGTGTGGGATCACAGTAATTTAACAGTGTCCTCTCTCTTTCTCTCTGCTTTTCCTCCTCTCCGAAACAACCCACGAGACGAGCCTGGAAATAAAAGCTAAGCAGCTTGAGACAATATCTTTCCCGCGTTGTACCTTTTTATCAACAAGATGACCGTCGTGTAACGAATACCTTTTGGCAAGACTTGTGACGATATCTTTCTCACGTTGTACCTTTTTATTCGATGTAACGAATACCTTTTGACAAGACTTGTGACGATATCTTTCTCACATTGTACCTTTTATCAACAAGACGACCGTCGTGTAACGAATACCTTTTGACAAGACTTGTGACGATATCTTTTCTCACATTGTACCTTTTTATCAACAAGACGACCGTCGTGTAACGAATACCTTTTGACAAGACTTGTGACGATATCTTTCTCACGTTGTACCTTTTATCAACAAGACGACCGTCATGTAACGAATACCTTTTGACAAGACTTGTGACGATATCTTTCTCACATTGTACCTTTTTATCAACAAGACGACCGTCGTGTAACGAATACCTTTTGACAAGACTTGTGACGATATCTTTCTCACATTGTACCTTTTTATCAACAAGACGACCGTCATGTAACGAATACCTTTTGACAAGACTTGTGACGATATCTTCTCACATTGTACCTTTTTATCACAAGACGACCGTCGTGTAACGAATACCTTTTGACAAGACTTGTGACGATATCTTTCTCACGTTGTACCTTTTTATCAACAAGACGACCGTCATGTAATCCCATCTGTATGACCCATAGATAGGACCCTAACATGTATTACCACTGCGGGTCAAAATGGACTGTGATGGTAATGAAGGGAACGCAACCCTCCCCAGATATCCAAATCTGTAGTCTGTCATATCCAAGAGAACTCTTCTTTTTTGAGCGAGGATCTCAGTCCCTGGTGAGGATACATTCAGTGCATAAAACCCCCAATTTGTGTTAAGAAAGATAGAAATAGAAGAGATATTAACAATTAAGCAAAGATAGATAGATAGATATTAACATAATCAAGATAGATAGATAGATATACAAATCAAAGATTAGATTGATAGATATAACATACAAAGATAGATAGATAGATATTAACATAATCAAAGAATAGATAGATAGATATTAACATAATCAAAGATAGATAGATAGATATTAACATAATCNAAAACAAAAAAAATTAATTCTATATGCATAAATACATATGGCGCTAGTTGTATTTGGCTGTATTATTGGACTCCTTGTGACACTCATATAAACTTTAATCGCAGTAGACACGCAGATACCGCGTGCGTTACCGCTTAATTTTATACTGCATGTCGAATGTACGTATTAATATATATCTTATAACTCTATCTATCTCTCTATATATATCCACATATGTAGGATTTCTTTCTGCTCTCGTTTTTATTTTCGAGGTCAGGGTGAAGTGGTCGGCTGCACGGACACCGGCAACTGGTTGGGGGGTAGGGTAGGAGAAAAGAAGCCGTGGATATGAAATAGCGACACTTGCTGCACGACTAAGGACAGGCTTTCTACTTTATTGACTCTGAAGATAAAAATTGGAAGATCTGAATATAGAAGACAATGCGCCAAGAAAAAAACATTTAAATCATTGACTGATTTTTAAAGGAATCTCAACAGTGTCTAGGAGATTTTATGCATAAAAGTTTAGTGAATCATTGTGTGTTTGTGGTGTGTGTGTTGTGTGTGTTTTATATACCCACCTATGATCATAATTGCGGTATTTTCCCAATCCTCATAAATTTACGGTTACCTGTTCTGTCACTCCGCTAGCGAGTAGTGTATTGTTGTTTAATGTTTATAAGATTGCCATTTCATTTCCAACTTCGTTTGGTTCATTTTTCATTTATGTAACCATTTTTTCTTTGTTACAACTGTGTGTGTGTGTGTGTGTGTGTGTGAGTTGAGAGAGTAGTAGGAGAGAGAGAGAGGATCGAGAGAGAGAGATGAGAGAGAGAGAGAGAGGTAGAGAGAGAACGTGTTTGCCTTTTGTGTTAGACGTTGGCGTTCATACTTTGCTGCATGCAATCTTCATCCTTTTGAAAAAAGAAAAAACATGCTTTCATATCATATAATATTATATATATATAGTATATTATATATATTAAAAATTCAATGAAGTTTAACAAATAAATAAATTGAAAGGAGAAAAAATGTTTTTCCTATCATGACCGAATATTATGCCTTGTCAATGGGGCTGTTGAATACACTAGTGTATGACTATAATTTCAGCTCTAGTGTTCTGTTAGATCTGTTGATTATGTTATTTGTATGTACCTCTCATTGCATTTCTCCTGTTGTTATTGCTTCCATCTATTTTCAAACTTATCTTTTTTAATATTATTTTATTCTATATCCTCCAAAGGTGGCTGGAGGCTCTTCATTTCCTAGGAATGATGTTAAACTTTATCTGATGGTGAGGTTCCAGTTCTGCAGGTCTGAGGAATGTGGAGCTCCCTTCATCAAAATAAACTTTTGTGTTTTGAGAACCGATTTTTTTAAAACTGAAACAATATTTCCACATAAGAAATAGTGTAAAGTGGATTTATGCTTGCTAACAACACATTGCGTAACAGGTATAAGTGTTGGGTTAATACAGTTCTAAGTGACAATCATCTCTGGGCTGCAGGTTCAATTCTGGCCAAGAGTGATAGTAATATAGTAATACTTAAAACAACTTAACATTTGTACCCAGTCATGGTTAATGTATGGTCACCTGCCCCCCATCTCACAAACTATCCGAGTGAGACGGACAAGACATGCAGGACACTGCTGGAGAAGCAAGGATGAACTCATAAGTGACGTTTCCTGTGGAAGCCAACACATGGACATGCAAGTGTAGGGCGCCCAGCAAGGACCTACATTGACCAGTTATGTGAAGATGCTGGCTGCTCTGCAGAGGAGCTCCCAGGTGCAATGAATGATAGGGAAGGTTGGCAAAAGATTGTCGTGGATACCCGTGCTGCATGCGCACATGATGATGATGGTTAATGAAATGAGACCAGTCTACCCCAATGGCTCTCTGCAAAGGCTCCCGATTACAGCAAGAATCCAAGTTCGAAGACAGGGTTCTTGAGTTCAATGCTTAGTCGGACAAGAAACATCTGAAGAAGGCTAGAGGTACATCGGAGGGAAATGTTGTGTAGATAACAATGAAGATGAGGACAATAGTCTAAATAATCTCAAAATCATTTCACATCAGCTGCTTTTACTGCATCTTTATTCTTCAGAGTCCATTCCTATGATGATAACAACCAGTGTACGAAATGTAAGGATCTATTATCTATACATATATAAAGGACAGTTGTATATGTGTATGTCCGGAGGAAACTTTGAAAATAAAACAATTATCCATCTATACATATATAAAGGGCAGTTGTGTATATGTGTATGTCCGGAGGAAACTTCAAAAATAAAAACAATTAACATAAAGTAAATATATATATATATATATATATATATATATATTATATATATATTTACACACACACACCACACACACACTAAATATCACAAGGCTTGGTTTTTGAGCAAAAATAATAGAAATTTGATTTATATTCATGAAGATGATAAAAAAATAAAAGTTAAATGATAACAGCATGGATTTTTTTTTTCATTTAATATTTTAGATAGTAGACATTAACATTTCTTTTCAGAGTAGCTGGATCAATGCAAGGTCTTTTTTTCTTTTATTAATTTTTTTTTACTCATAGGGATTAAAATGGGGCATCCCACGAGGATTCAACTCACGATTCAGTAATAATGGATCTATTGGAGTAACTTTAAAAAAATCTCCCTCTACCCAGGCAATGCTGGGTAGCCACTTCTAGTCTTATTATAATGGAGATTTTGTGTGTCTAACTGAAGCTAGACTACAACACCTTCAGAAATTGTGTAAGTTTATCAATAAGTATTTACTTTATATAACAGTCTCAGTCAAAATCATTAATATATAGAATAAGTCTTATTTATTAACGATGTCTCTACAAAAATTTGAGTTAGATTTCCCTCATAACAGCCCATATTATTAGTGCTTTTAAAATCCTGCAATGTGTCTTATGTATCACTAAGAAATAAAGGTTTACTTAATATATGGTGTGGTTCATTTGCATACTGGCTTTAACAAAACTGTGTTTAATAAATAATTAATAGGTGTTATTGATCTCTAAAATTATTGTTTTATTCAACATATTAAGATCAATTCTATGAATGATTTTATATAGAAACCAATTAAAACAATTGGTTTGGTTTGGTTTGTTTTACGGCATATCAACCTCAGTCGGTCATTTAATGCCGATAAAGTTTTGAAATAAATTCATTCTTAATGGATAATACATTCTTTTATAAATACATTTTACTATTTAACTCATAGATGGGACCCTAACAGGAACTACTACTCCGGGTCAGAGTGGACCAGGGAGGAATGGTGATGAAGGGGTGCTCCACATTCCCTAAACCTCCAAAACTGGAACCTCACCATCAGATAGAGTTTAACGTCATTTCCAGGACATGCAGACCCTTCTAGCACCCATATGATAAAAAGTGTTGGGGCTTGCTATAAGAGCAATAAGATTGGGGCAATCATATAGATGCTAGGGCTTGACGTGACCAGCCGATATAATTAAAATAAGTGTAATCCTTTTATATGTATTCTTATTTAATTTCATTAGTCTATATTTCATTATATTAAAACTTAAATACTTAAGTGGCAGGCACATATTCTTGCTAGTTCTTAGAATAGCAGAATAAGTTTTCAAGTTTGCCAAGAAATTCTGAACAGAAATGAAATTTAGAAAAAGAAAGAAAAAAACAAGTTTCAGAAATATTTTGGAATTGTAGAGAGATCAAAAGTTGCAATGCCAAATCATCATGTGGATCTGATCCGGAAGTTTTTTTGTTTTTTTTTGGGGGGGGGGGGAGGAAGGTGAGAAATCTTGGACCAGAGTAAAAGTCAGGAGATGAAGAAATCATGAGTAATATGACAGAACATGCTTAAGGATTCAGAGTCAGGCACAGAGATGAATTTGGTAGGACAGACTGAAAGATAAAAGGGGGGGGGTGATGCAGTTAGATAAAATGAGAGAGAGATAGAGAGAGATGCAATTAGGATAAAATACAGAGAAAGAAATGAGTGAGAGAGAGAGAGATGCAGTTGGATAAATTATAGATAAAGAGAGAAACAATTATATATATAGAGAGAGAGAGAGAGAGAGAGAGAGAGAGGAGAGAGAGAGAGAGAGAGAGAGAGGCTATTGGTCTAGTCAAGATTTAAACTTGTCTCACAGTGTCCATTTCCCATGATGATAACCATTATCCCATGTGCCTCCATACAGTTAGATGATATCAAATATTCCTATTTAATACAAATGTGTAGGTATATTTTTATGTACTTTTTGATTATGACATTTCAACAAAACTGCCATCTTTGTTGTTACATTTTAAATCTGTTCCAGGACTTTATAGACACCCTGTGTGTGAGTGAGTGAGTGTGTATATGTATATATATATATATATATATATATATATATATATATATAATATAGTGTGGTATATTTATAAGTAAAAGGATTGAGTATGGATATCTGAGAGTTGCGTGGATATGGAGTCATCGGTGTTTGGTTACACTGATTCACAAACAATTGCTTTTAGAATCACACTACCCTAAGATATATATATATATATATATATATAATATATATATAATTATTTAATAAAAGATGCAGTCTTAATGATGGAAAATTTATGGTCAAACAAATATTTGCACTGATGAACCCCCATATATATATATATATATATATATATATATATATATATATATATGGCTGGTTTAGCTCAGTTGGTAGAGCATCTAAATAGGAACCACAAGTTTCAGCAAATGAGTAGCACAGGAATCTGTGCAGTTAAGTAGGTGTGGTGCTCCATTTCAGATGCCAAAACAATCTTTGAAAAGAAAATAGACACCCTTGCTGTCAGGCTGATACCAACTTTAGGCCAGCCCAACAACTTTACTATTTATATATATGTAAGTAAGTAAAGTCGTCGGGGCGGCCTAATGTTGGTATCAGCCAATCAGCAAGGGAGTCTATCCTCTTTTCAATAGCACTAGACCAAGGGAGTCTATCCCATTTTCAATAGCACTAGACCAAGGAGATTATCTTAGCGTCTGAGGTGGAGCGCCACACCTACCATCAGCACCTTACTTTACCGCACAGATCCCTGTGCTACTCATACGTTGAGTCGGCGAGGACTGGTATCGAACTAGGAACCTTGTGGTTTCTAGCCGAACACTCTACCGACTGAGCTAACCCGGCCCTAATCCTATTAAGAATGATCATTATTTTTCAAGACTTTGTAAAATATTCCTACAAAAAGTAAATAAAAACTTGTAATTATATATACTAGCAAATATATGCACCCTCCGGGTGCAAGTATTTAAGTTTTAATGTAATAAAATATTATATTAGAAAGGCCAATGAAACTAAATAAGAATGCAGATAAAATATTTGAAACAGAGGGGGTATAATCGAAATATAGAACAACTGAAACTTACTCTTCCATCACTCTCGTCTTTGATTGTTATTTTTTCTAATTTAAGTATTTAGTTAAAAGAGGAAGTAAAGAAAAAAATGACAATTATTTTTTCTTGTTAATGGATTTCATTTAAGATTCATTGAAGAGATTTTTGCTTATGTTCATTAAAATAAAACCAAACAGTTAGAAATCAATAATACTAAGCACATATTTATTAAATTCAATTTTTTTATATCAATATGCAAATTAGCCTTCCCCTTCACACTGTAAACCGCCATTTTGTTGTATAGATAAACATAATTGTATGTTGTTAGTATGTAGATATGGTTAACAGTATTAATAATGTAAAACAATTTTATTAATAATAGAGGTTAAAATAAAAATAAAATCATTGAGTACGTGATGTCAATAACTAAGGGAATTGTAACTTGTGTAGTGATATAGTTTCGGTTACAGACAAAAAAACACACAATCTCCATTATAATATATATATATATATATATATACGCTGACTTATCTTGGGAAAACTTGTATCAACTAATATTTGAAACCAATTTCAATGGTAAGTCATTCCTTTTTCATATATATATGTTTATATAGATAATGGATTGTATAATCACCCATCTCTACCCAATGACATTTTCCTGTATCTTCTCCCCATCATCTGCTTATCCCTTTGCATCATCTCGTATCATCTGATAATGTAACACTCACTAGGTATTATCTACTATTTTGGAGTAAATCCTCTGTCAGCCGATCGAGTGATGTTGCTGTTGTTGCAATGCATTTCCCAGAGCTTTTAGTTTTAATCATTCTAATAGCACTGACAAAATGTCAGGCGGAGTGCCAATATTGTGCCAGTTGATATTTAAGATCTGAAAACCCTTTGATGTTAACCATATAAGCAAAGCATGCAACGACTCTCCGTAGGGGAATTCAATCATAAAAGCATCCGTTGTTTACAGGATATATCGATCAGTTATTCATTGGCCCATGTTCAATTTAGAACCATAAAAACTCAATTTAAAGCTTTGTAATATTTTACATTGTATTATTCTATTTAAACAAGAAATAAAGAAAGATATACTTCCTTAATATACTGAGTATTATTTAATATGCTTAGGTTGTGTAAAATTTGATTTAAGGTTTCATATTTTCTATTTAAACAAGAAATGATAAGATATTTCTGTAACAGTCACTAAATTAACCTGTTAGCTATACTTCATTTTTCTATAGTTATTTTTTGGTTGATTGGTTGGTTAGATTTTATGGCATGTCAACACTTGTGGGGTTATTTTATGCCTCTATCAGATGATGACTGGTTTCATAGCTAATACATCATTACCATTAACCCAGAATGACCAAGCAATATCTTATAATACCGCCAGCCTTTGTTGGTTTACTTTACCAGTGAGGGTTTGTTGGTTAGATTTTATGGCATGTCAACCCTTGTTGAGTTATTTTATGCCTCTATCAGATGATGACTGGTTTCATAGCTAATACATTATTACTATTAACCCAGAATGACCAAGCAGTATCTTTCAATATCACCAGCCTTTGTTGGTTTACTTTCACAGTGAGTGTTTGTTGGTTAGATTTTATGGCATGTCAACCCTTGTTGGGTTATTTTATGCTGAAATCATTGTATTCATTCTTAATGGGTACTCAATTTTTTTTAAACACATTTTTTTAAATCTTACTTAACCCATAAATGGGACTCTAAAAGGTAACACCACTTAGGGTCACAGTGGACCTGGGAGTAATGGCGATGAAGAGGTACTCCATATTCCCCAGAGCATCAAACTGGGACCGCAACATCAGATAGAGTTTAAGATCATACCTAGGGCACTAAGACCCTCAGCCACTGCATCCTAGCAGATATATGATAAAGAGGATTGGGGATTGCCTTAAGGGTAATAGGGTCAGTACAAGTTATTTGTTGTTTATCAACCTAACTACCACTACAATATCTTGTCTTAGAATAATTTAGTTGATTTTTATAAACCCCATTTTATCAGTTGCTGTTGAACCTTTAACTTACTCCAGTCTAGGAGACCTTAAGCGGAAAAGGGAAGCAGAGCCTATTTCCCAACCCTACAGTTAAATTACTGCAGTCTAAGAGACCTTAAGCAGAGCCTATTTCCCCAAACCCTACAGTTAGATTACTGCAGTCTAAGAGACCTTAAGCAGAGCCTATTTCCCCAAACCCTACAGTTAGGATTACTGCAGTCTAAGAGACCTTAAGCAGAGCCTATTTCCCCAAACCCTACAGTTAGGATTACTGCAGTCTAAGAGACCTTAAGCAGAACCTATTTCCCCAAACCCTACAGTTAGGATTACTGCAGTCTAAGACCTTAAGCAGAGCCTATTTCCCAAAACCCTACAGTTAGGATTACTGCAGTCTAAGAGACCTTAAGCAGAGCCTATTTCCCCAAACCCTACAGTTAGGATTACTGCAGTCTAGAGACCTTAAGCAGAGCCTATTTCCCCAAACCTACAGTTAGGATTACTGCAGTCTAAGAGACCTTAAGCAGAGCCTATTTCCCCAAACCCTACAGTTAGATTACTGCAGTCTAAGAGACCTTAAGCAGAGCCTATTTCCCCAAACCCTACAGTTAGGATTACTGCAGTCTAAGAGACCTTAAGCAGAGCCTATTTCCCCAAACCCTACAGTTAGATTACTGCAGTCTAAGAGACCTTAAGCAGAGCCTATTTCCCCAAACCCTACAGTTAGGATTACTGCAGTCTAAGAGACCTTAAGCAGAGCCTATTTCCCCAAACCCTACAGTTAGGATTACTGCAGTCTAAGAGACCTTAAGCAGAGCCTATTTCCAACCCTCTGCTGGTAAAAGAGGCAGCATGGTAAGAATTTGTATAAGATACTGCGTGTCCATTTCTTTTTAAATATATTTTGTTGTTGTCTTTTATTGAATGTTATTTCTTTCTTTGCAAAGTTTTCACTTTGTTCATTAAATAAACTTAGCATTTTCTTTCCATGCAAATCAGTGGCCCGATTCGAAAATTGTATGATATTATGGAGTATTGCCTCTAGGAGTAAAGTTGAAATAATCTGACATTGACATTTGTTATTAGTATCAGAGTTAATGGAGAAATAATAGGAAGAAACATGAGTATTTAGAATAGGGAAAGATACAAGGTGAACAGAATAATTAGCAATTGCTCTATTGAGTTAACAAGTCCTGATTTGGTTCAAAATGTTTTAGATTTGCTCACAGTTTGGTTTGGGTTGTGGCATATCAACCTCAGTGGATCATTTAATGCCGACAAAGTTTTGAAATGAATTCATTCTTAATGGATACTCAATTTTTTTTTATAAACTCGTTTTTCTATTTAACCAATAGATAGGACCCTAACAGGTACTACCACTCTGAGGTATTTCTTGTCGGACTCTGGGTTGTGTAGATAATAAAGAGGAGGACAATAGTCTGAATAATCCAAATAATATGAAATAATAATTAACTTATTATACTGCTAGTTTTTATAATACGACAAGGCCTGTTAAATGACCTGAAAATGGTTGATATGCCATGAACCCAAAAAGAACCCCCCCAAAAAATTTAGTCGGTTGCACATTCACCTAGGAATCACAAGGTTCTAAGGTTCAATACCAGTCCCCACCAGATCATTGCCTAAGTAGTAAACACATCAAATAATTGTTAGTAAAAATTTAGGAAGATGCAATTTAGCCAGTTTCAGTAAAATATAAAGACCTACTTGCTAGGTACTGCCATAGTTGCCGCAAAATCCTTATTTTACAAAATAAATTTAACCCCCCCCTTGATTGAAAGAAAATTACTAAAAATCAGTGAATTATCCGATTTTAAGGAAATTTTCAGTGTTGATTTATCAATGAATGAATTTTATAATGCATCAGTTATTTTATTTCAAAACCGTCCGAGTTTTTTCAAGTTACTTAACTTTGACCCCCCCCTTATTTTTGGGGTGCAAAATATTGGTTGAAACTAATTACAGTATAAATACCGCCTCTCGGCTGGGGCGTTAGAATGCACCGACTGCACCTCTGCAGAGGGGTAAGACTCCCCCAATGGGACCATCTGTTGGCCGTGGGTAGCGACCCGTGATGCTTAAGGATAGAGCCCAGGTGGATGAGCAGTTCATGACATGCAATACTCCACTTTGGCCCTATCTTGGGCTAGACAGGCGGTCGGAGAGGCCCCCTCAGATCAATCAGCTGGTCACGTCAAGCCCTAGCACCTATATGATTTTCCCAACCCTATTGCCCTTATGGCAAGCCCCAACCCCTTTTTATCATATGGGTGCTAGAAGGCGGTGACTGAGGGTCTACATGTCCTGGGAATGACGTTAAACTGGTGAGGTTCCAGTTCTGGAGGTTTGGGGAATGTGGAGCACCCCTTCATCACCATTGCTCCCTGGTCCACTCTGACCCGGAGTGGTAGTACCTGTTAGGATCCCATCTATGGGTTAAATAGAAAAATATATTTATAAAAAATTGTATTATCCATTAAGAATCGATTTATTTCAAAACTTTATCGGCATTAAATGACCCACTGAGGTTGATATGCCGTAAAACAAAACAAACAGTATAAATAAAAAGACAAAAAAACCAAAGGATGTTAAAAGTTAATGTAAGTTTTGGCATGAAAACTCCCAAAACCTCTACTTGAAATATAGGCTGTATGTCTATTATGCAGCATCTTGTTCACTCACCTCAACAGCTCGGAACAGGCAGCGGTTTTCATATATCTCTTTGGAGACCAATCCACAATGGGCCAGTCCTCATCAGAGCAGTCATCTAGATGTCTATCAATATATAGTAGTTCCCTCATCTATGTCAATGGCACGGATAACATTCAGAATGTTTCCTTTTGAGACCAAAGCCACTTTACTTCATACACACATAAACAACAATACACGATGAGTAAGTTTATTCTTGGATACTTACTAAAACCATTCAACAACTTATGAGGGATCGCTGAAAAGTTCATAGGCTGACCAAGATACTCTCATAGAACATGATCAAATGAACTTTATATTATATATATATATATCCCAACCCCTTCATAAGAACAGGATGCGACACAAGGTCAATTTTTTTAAGTGGAATCTAACAGGTTTGAATTCAGAGTTTTCCATCTCCAAGACTCGTGGTCTAATCAAAATTAGAGAGCCCAATTTGTCTTACTATTTATCATGAGAGAGAAAAAGAGAGAAAGAAAATCAGGAAGAAAGGGATTGTCAGTGGTCAGGAATTAATGTAAGCATTATTAAAAGGAATAGGCCAACTAGGTATAATGTAAATGCATTGCTAATGATTTTACTATAGAAATGCATTGAAAATCAGGAAGAAAGGGATTGTCAGTGGTCAGGAATTAATGTAAGCATTATTGAAGGAATAGGCAAACTAGGTATAATGTAAATGCATTGCTAATGATTTTACTATAGAAATGCATTGAAAATCAGGAAGAAAGGAATTGTCAGTGGTCAGGAATTAATGTAAGCATTATTGAAGGAATAGGCCAACTCGGTATAATGTAAATGCATTGCTAATGATTTACTATAGAAATGCATTGAAAATCAAGAAGAAAGGGATTGTCAGTGGTCAGGAAATAATGTAAGCATTATTGAAGGAATAGGACAACTAGGTATAATGTAAATGCATTGCTAATACAGGGTTGCAGCAGAAATACCTCCCACATTTTAAACTGTCACCTGTATGGTGTAAGTGAGCTTAGGCAAGTGGAAATAGTAGCTCCATCTAGCTAATGTCTTACCTTTTTGTTTTGTTTAGATACAATCAGTTATGATCATGGCTTGGTTGGTTTGTTGGATTTTATGGCATGTCAACCCTTGTTGGGTTATTCCATGCAAAAGATGTTTTGTTTTATTCATTCTTGATGGGTATTCAAATTTTCTATTTAATAAAATTTTTTTAAACATTTAAAAAAAAATTTTTCTATTTAGCCAATAAATGGGACTAACATGTACTACCACTCTGGGTCAGAGTGGACCTGAGAGTAATGGTGATGAAGGGGTAATCCACACTCTTCAGAGCTCCAAAATAGAAACTTCACCATTAGATGCAGTTTAAAGATAATGGCTTGAACCGGTGCACATTGTGTGTTTGCTGTTGAAACATCTAAGACAGGTAATGCTGTAATTGCTACACACATAGCTTTCTGTGCTCATTTCATGTTATGCCTGAATGATGCTGTTCTGGATAGAATATTCAACCTATAGCAGTATTGATCAAAAACAGAGAGATGCAAACTAATTTTGAATTGATGACCAAAAGATCTATTGCTTACTAAATCATAGCCCCCTCCACATACACACACACACACAAATTAGTGGGGTGTTAGCCCCAAAATTTAAGTTGTTCCTTGTCACTGCCAGTTACTTGTGGGGATTAAAATAAGATTGAAAAAGAAAGTTAAATTAAAAAAATAATTTCCCAGGAGCCCTCAGACAGCAAGAACAGAGAAAAGGACCCATTCCTAGTGCCAAGAAGAACCCTCTGCCATTCTAAACTCAGACATTCTTGGGAACACACACTGGTTCAGGAGAAAATCTCCTTTCCCAAAAATAACTATGAATCTAGGAATAAAGTCTGAAACTAAATTCCTTTCAGCCTGACAACCCACAACCTGTGAACACACCAAAAATAACCTAAAGGGTTAATACCATATAAAAATCATAAAACCCCATATACTAACTCACAAACGAAATTATAGCCTGCCCATACAATTAGTGAGGGGGAGGAGTTGTAACCCCCCAAATTTTCAAAATTACCCTTTTCAAAATTCCCCAACTCTTCTGTGTGTCCGTGATTGATCTTTTGTCAGTCACACAACTGGACACCAGGTTCACTGATGGTGGGAGGTGATTTCTACATCAAATATAGGCAGTGTCTCTGCTCCCAGAAATTGTGCATGATTAGCGATAAACAGGTCACATGATTGATGGCTTGTCATGCAATAGAGGCTGGAGAGACAAAGGGTGGGAGTGGGGAAACAGTCAGCAGAACCTTTTCATCAACTGAGACACGGACGTCAAGAATTGACCAAAGATTTGTGAAGAGTTCAGTAAATTGATTTTTAGTAGTCAACTGCAAATCAACCCAAAATGTATAGATTATTGAAAAGACTTCAGTCACGCTATTGCATTCACTTTCAAATTAATACCATTGGGAAAGGTATGACCCTCACCTCATCCCAAATTGAAACTGTAACAGTATCATAAGAACTAATTCCCTATACGCACTCTGTATAACCGTGTGGCCTAGGAATACAAGGTGAACTCTCCAACACACTTGGGAACAGATATGGGCTGAAACACATCAGCTGTTTACTATTGTTACGGTTATAAATAATAATCAGTGAAACTCAAAAACTATTCATAAAATCCAAGCTACACATAAGCTAATGTATATTTATTAGCTTTGTTACTTTGGTTTAGGGCTCAAAAAAAGAAAGAAAGAAATAACAATAGTACATTTTATTTCTAACTCAACAAGCATTTAAAAACTCAATTTAAAATTGTCTTACGTACGAAAAAGTTTTAGAAAAAAATAATTTAAAACATTCACAAGTTACTTTTTAAAATATATTTTCAAAGTTGTAAAAAAACAACAAAAAAAAAAAAAAACAAACGCAAATTCTTATCGATTAAAAAGGGTGATATAAAAAAAACACATACTATTATTATTTTCAAAATGCTGATTTATATTTATCAATTACTAATACATGGAAACACGTAGTGTAATGGTTAAAGTCATGAGAAATGGACTCGTCGCCCCGAGTTCAAATCCTGGACATGGAAATTGCATTTTCACTTAGCGCTAATACCTTTGGGAAAGGTATGAATCCTACACTCCCTCCAGCTATGGATAAATAGTAGGGCAGACTGGGCTCATTAACCTTGGTTAGGCAACCGGTCTAGGAGAAGGAAAACTGAATTCAAACCTGTTAAACTTCGCTTAATAAATTGATCTTGTGTCGCATCTTACTCGGGCAGAGGAGTTGGTATATATATGTGTGTGTGTGTGTGTGTGGTGTGTGTGTGTATATTATATATATATATATATATATATATATATAGTAAAGTTGTCGGGGTGGCCTAAAATCGGTATCAGCCAATCAGCGAGGGAGTCTATCCCCTTTTCACTTGCGCTAGACCAAGGAGATTATTTTAGTGTCTAAGGTGGAGCGCCACACCTACCATCAGCTCCTTACTTTACCGCACAGATCCCTGTGCTACTCGTATGCTGAGGACCGGTATCGAACTAGGATTCTAGCCGAATTCTCTACCGACTGAGCTAACCCGGCCCCACAATAATAATATATATATATATATATATATATATATATAATTACTACTACAACTACTAGCTGTCAATTGTATCCACCATGCAGATCTGATTTCTCCATTTGACTTGATGTCTGGTTGCATCTTGCCAACTACCTATGGGGATGTTCAAGTCCTTCAGGTTTCTCTTGATGACTCACGACCCCCAGCCTGTCAATCACTGTCTTTGTAGCTTTTCATAAGTATTGAACTATGAGCCATACATCGGTTACCAAATCTGAACTGATCTGCCTAGCCTATTATTTTACCAGTAGGGGTATTTAACTATATCTTTTTAGTTGTAGCATGCAAATATTGTACTATTATCTGTCCACCATGCAGATCTGTTTTCTCCATTTGACTCAATGTCTGGCTGCATCACACCAACTGCCTATGGGGATGTTCAAGTCCTTCAGGTTTCTCTTGATGTTGTCTTTATACCTGAGTTTTGGTCTACTGACTCCACATGATTCCTCTCTCAGTTGAAAGTACACAATCTGCTTTGGCAGTCTGTCATCCTAAGTGTTCAAGTGGCCATCCTATCTTAGTGTTAATAAAAGCTTATTTACATAACATCTCAGTTATAATTAACATTATAACAACACAAATCCACATAAACCAAAATAAATAGAAAATAATAACCAGTTGTTATTGAAGTCAGTTAGTCTACTGTTGGTTTGAATAACAGCAGCTAAGTATGTACAACTCAAGCAGTGTCCAAGACAGTTGGTATAAATAGGACTCAAGAATGATCCATCCATGAATCTGGGTGATTCCATTCCTTGAGTTCTGCTTGACTGCTTGATTTGAATGACATTGTGGAGTCTTATATATACTCTGTCATTTTGCAGTGGACTTTGTGGCTTTCGGGATTGTAATGTTACAACCGTTTGCTGCCTTGTCTTCCCAGTTCGACGGTAATTGGACTTTAATTATTCTTCAGTTGTAATAAAAATTTAAAAAACTTTCACAGATATGGACGAATACATAAAAAAAAAAAAATTTTTAATTACCCTATACAAGGTGTGTTTTGTTTGTTCTCAATTGTTTTAAAGGTTAATCAATATTGTTTGCAAAAGGATTAATTGTCAAAACTGATATATTTAGTGCAGGTAGGCCGACTAACTTTTTTCACCACTGTCCCCCAAAATTAATAATTTGCATATAGATGTAAGGTTTCAAGTATTCCTATATAATACTAATGATTTTCACATAGGAATACTTGAAACCTTACATCTATATTGCACATCGTTAGTATTAGACAGGAATACTTGAAACCTTACATCTATATTGCAAATCATTTGTATTAGACAGGAATACTTGAAACCTTACATCTAATACTAATAATTATATGATAACCGTTATACCATGAGTGTCTCCAATGGATAAATAATAGACAATAACATGCAAAAAGTTAAGTCACTAGACAGGGGGATATTCCCTTGCTACAAGCGACTATAACCTGGTCAATAAAGCCTAAGTCATAAAATTACCTCTTGCCTTTTTCTCTTTTGTTCATTAAATTCCTTCTTTTCAGCGCGAGCACCAATAAGATGGGGTAAAAAGAAAACCTGAGGAACATGCAGCCAAGAATATCCAGCTACTTTAAACCATAAAACACCCCAAACCACTAATACCCCCATACTTTATTATATTTTTGTGCAGCAATTCTTTTTTCTTCCCTTTCTTTATAATAAAAACGGAATGGTCCATTATTTAGCTGAGGAGACGACACTCATAAGAAATAACAATTTGGCAGATAAGTAGCACCAGATGATAAGGATTTACGTTTTTGCATTTCATCTTGGATGATTTCATTTTTAACCGGAGGGTGTTGCAAGATGATAATGGTCGTACTTTTAAGGAAGCCGAGAGTATAATATATAGATAGAATAAAAACGGAATGGTCCATTATTTAGCTGAGGAGACGACACTCATAAGAAATAACAATTTGGCAGATAAGTAGCACCAGATGATAAGGATTTACATTTTTGCATTTCATCTTGGATGATTTCATTTTTAACCGGAGGGTGTTGCAAGATGATAACGGTCGTACTTTTAAGGAAGCCGAGTATTAATATATAGATTGGATAACCGTTATGCCATGTGTGCCTCCAATGGTTAAACGATAGAAATAGTCAACAAAAGTAAATAGAAAAAAAAATTAAGTTAAGTCACTGGTGTTTTTAAATAAATGATTGTATGAAAGACAAGCTGTTCAGTTTACAATATTTTTAATGTCTTCATTCGGTGTTTAATACGCTAATTTTTTTTGAAAACTGAATATTTAATAGAAAACACGTCAGAAACGACAAAAGAAGTGAATTAAAAACACGTCCGCATGAAACAATAGACATTATGTGAATTTCTCCGACATGGGTGATGGATATTTGCTGAGACATTAAAATTCATCTGTTGATAATAAACAGCACATTATAGCCGTCCACATTGTTAAGAACATCATATAAGCAGGATATAAGCATTTTAACGAGGGGAAAAATGGCCTTTAAGTGCTTGTCTTAAAATATAAATTCAAACATGTATGATTGAATCAGGTTATTGTGTGCATAGTACAAATGCACTGGCAAGGATATTAATACAGAAATGCAATGCTAACGGTACTCTTATAGGAATACATTGAAAATCAAGAAGGGATTGTCAGTGGTCAGGAATTAATGTAAGCATTATTGAAGGAATAGGCCAACTAGGCATAATGTAAATGCATTGCTAATGATTTTACTATAGAAATGCATTGAAAATCAGGAAGAAAGGGATTGTCAGTGGTCAGGAATTAATGTAAGCATTATTGAAGGAATAGGCCAACTAGGTATAATGTAAATGCATTGCTAATGATTTTATTATAGAAATGCATTGAAAATCAAGAAGAAAGGGATTGTCAGTGGTCAGGAATTAATGTAAGCATTATTGAAGGAATAGGCCAACTAGGTATAATGTAAATGCATTGCTAATAGAGGGTTGCAGAGTTGAATGTCATTCCCCGGACACAAAGATCCTCAGTCACTGCCTTCTAGCACCCATATGATAAAAAGGGTTGGGGCAATCATATAGGTGCTAGGGCTTGACATGACCATCCAATTGATTGTAGGGCCCTCTCTGGCAGTCTGTGTAGCCCAAGTAATGACCAAAGTGGAATATTGCATGTTATGAACTGCTCAACCACCTGGTTTCTATCCTTAAGTATCATGGGTCGCCACCCACGGCCAACAGATGGCCCCATTGGGGGAGTCTTACCCCTCTGCAGAGGTGCAGTCGGTGTATTCTAATGCCTCAGCCGACAGGGCGGTCCTGAGCAAAAACAGTCATTTATTTTCATTAGGGCAATGTGTTAAGAGTGTTCTCAATGTCGTGTTTCTCACCTCTTCCATCGAGTTGCAGGAGGAGGATGCTAACTCAATCAATGGAAGGGAGGGAGTCTTTCCTCTTGCCTTATCTTGCTTTCAATCAACACATGGCTATAATTGAAAGTGACAGTGACACTTGTATGTGTTATTATTTGAAATGTTAGTAGTATGCTTCTTTTTTTTTTTTTTAACAAATTTTTTATTTTATTTTTGGATATGTATTCATTGGGTTTTAGTTGATAAAGAAATGAATGATAGCAATCATCACTTTCTTCTGTTAATGTAAAAGAAGGATTTTTAAGACAGTTATACATATGTAATCCATGCAGCCCTCATGACATACATATGTAATCCATCCAAGGGGACTACTTATTTTGACATGCCTGCTCTATTCAATCAATTAGCTCAGTTGGTAGAGCATTCGGCTAGAAAACACAAGCTTCCTAGTTCGATCACAGCCCTCACCAACTCAGCATATGAGTAGCACAGGGATCCGAGTGGTAAAGTAAGGAGCTGATGGTAGATGTGGCGCTTCACCTCAGATGTTAAAATAACCTCCTTGGTCTAGCGCTAGTGAAAAGGGGATAGACTCCCTGGCTGATTGGCTGATAACGACTTTAGGCTACCCGGACGACTACATGTGTTGATGGGAGAGAGAGAGTACAGGGAAGTGGTTTCCTGCCTTTCCCAATGGCATCAACACCAACTGTTGCAAAGAAAGCACTCAATTCGAAGAATTTGCAGAGCTATGATCCCTTAAAACCCCCTTATGGTACCTGAAAATCAAATTTTATGAAAATTTTAGATGTCAATTTTATTGGCTTTTCTGATAGATTTCGATGCGTAGATTAAAATGGTACAAAGGAAATTGAATTATGTTGAGAATTGACGGAGATATGAGGCTTCAAAGATCCCCTAAAAGTGCCTTTTTTAAGGCATTATTAGTCTACCTATTTTCGTGAAAATTTGAGGTGTTGATTTTATTGGCTTTTCTGATAGATTTCGATGTGTAGAATTTATTGTTGCCAAAGAAAGTGCTCAATTTGAAGAACTAGCAGAGATATGAGCCCTTAAAACCCTCATAGTGCCTGAAAATCACCAATTTCGCAAAAATTTAAGGTGTCGATTTTATTGGCTTTTCATAATAGATTTCAATGCATAGAATTTATTGTTGCCAAAGAAAGTGCTCAATTTGAAGAATTAGCAGAGATATGAGCCCTTAAAACCCTCCTTATAGTGCCTGAAAATCACCAATTTCGGAAAAATTTAAGGTGTCGATTTTATTGGCTTTTCCGATAGATTTCGATGTGTAGATTAAAATGGTACCAAAGAAATTCTGATGAGAATTAACAGAGATATGATGCTTCAAAGATTCCCTAAAAGTGCCTTTTTTAAGGCATTATTAATCTACCTATTTTCGAGAAAATTCAAGGTGTCGATTTTATTGGCTTTTCTGATAGATTTCGATGCGTAGAATTCATTGATGCCAAAGAAAGCGCTCAATTCAAAGAATTAGCAGAGATATGAGACCTTAAATCCCCCCTTATAGTGCCTGAAAATCACCAATTTCGTGAAATTCATTAAATTTCAGTGAGAATTCATCAAATTATCTGCTTCAGTTTATATTTTTGGCAGAAGTTTGGCGTCCTTGAAAAGAACAAACGAATCAGCAGCCAGATGAGCAAGTTATTGATCAAAGAAATTTGTGTCAATGGAACCGCCGATGCCAGTTGCAAAAGAAGACAGTTCGATTGTCTTCAGCAGACTTTCCAGACGATTCTTTCTCTAACGGCTCGGATAAATTAATAAACTTTACTGAGTATGTATTGTATTTTTACCAAACTCATCCACCACAATGAGCAGGATGCGACACAAGGTCAATTTTAATTTGTGGTTCTAAATCATTGCCCTATTTAAATACAGGGCTGGTTTAGCTCAGTCGGTAGATGTTCGGCTAGGAATCACAAGGTTCCTGGTTTGATACCAGCCCTCGCCAACTCAGCGTATGAGTACCACAGGATTTGTGTGGTAAAGTGAGGAGCGTTGATGGTAGGTGTGGCGCCCCACCTCAGATGCTAAAATAATCTCCTTGGTCTAGCGCTAGTGAAAAGAGGATAGACTGCCTCGCTGACTGGCTGATACTAGACCACCCCGACTTACTGTATTCCCTACAATGGGGTAAGAACTTTAAAAAAAAAAAAGTGCCTTGGGTATGTATTTACCAACCTCTCCCCACAGGATGTGACAAGGTCAATTTTTTAGGAGTAGTTTAACAGGTTTGAATTCAGAGTTTTCCTTCTCCTAGACTGGTTGACATAGCAAGGTGAAAGAACCCAGTCTACCCTACTATATTTACCCAACCTCTCCACTCCAGCAGAATGCGACACAATGTCAGTTTTTTTTAGAGTAATTTAACAGCTTTGAATTTGGTTTTCCTTTTTCTATATGGGTTGACAATACAAGGTGAAACATAACACTATGCAAGACAAATTTTGTTTTTGGATAGTATGTGTTATTTATTAATTGCTTATGTTGTAAAAGTATAAAAATTAAGAGGAATTACGGGGTTTGTAGGGAGCTCTTAATTCTCATGGTAATCGGCAATTATTCGGATGAAAGAAGACAAACAACACAATTGGAAATTATACACATGTATTAAACAAAAGATACAAAATGCTGCAAATTCGATGGCATTTGTTACCAGACTTATCTTGAGAGGTGAAATTAACAATTCGTTGGTGAAGTAGCGCTAGAAAAGGGATTCTACTCGCTGTGGTTTTGGAATGCTGTTAAAAATGCATTTGTCCAGGTGAAAGTTCTTAAGATAAGTAAAGTGTTGGGGAGTGCTTTTTTTGAACGACTCACCTGGTTAAATGCCCTTTGAAGTGGGCGGTGGATGGAGCCCTTGTTAAAGTGACTCCTCAGGTCAACAGCCTTCAGATAAGTGTTGGGGTTTGGTTTTGCTGCCAACATCGTATGTTAGCGATTTTCCCCCTAGTGGCAGGGGAAGATAATTCTACTATTGGTTTTCGATAAAAATAGCCATTATTCCCTTCAAACTTTGCTTTTCTGCCTTAGATAAGACAATGTAAGACACATTTTGTTTCTGGATAGTATGTGTTATTTCTTAATTGCATATGTTATAAAAGTATAGAAAATGACCATTATTCCCTTCAAACTTTGGATTTGTACCCTGGATAAATGAAGTTGATCAGAACTAAACACTCCTAATGCCATCTAATGCCAAACAAGTAACAAACTTTTAAATGAACTTAAACGCTTTTAATGCCATCTTATCTAAAACCCTGAATGATCTTTTAGGTCAATCCCATACTATTCAAACTGATACAAATATGATTAGGTCATTGAATTAGTGCCAATTTATTATCTATTTAAAAAATGCAGATGACTTTACAAACAGATGCTTTGAACATAAGTTTGCCAAAAGTCAGATAATCCAGTGCACTTTACTCGCTAATATTGTTATTATATCAATAAAGACAAGTATCAATGAATGTGCACGTTCTTGGTCATTACAGATGCTCACAAATGAAGAGTCAAGTTTGGCAAAAGGCCAATAGGAAAACTCATTTGGGTTTCTTATTAAAGTTATTCATAAAATTATTACTTATATGTTTGAAAATAAAACCTGCTTTTTAAAATGATCATACAAACTACTAATACACCGTAATAAATGTTATTTGATAGTACATATAATAGACATTGAACATTGGTCATTTATATTAACGACTGAACAGGATTGAGGCCATTTTAATATTAGCATGGGTGTGGAAAATAGTATGAATAGATATATCTGATGAGTAATTTTCAAATATATATAAATAAATGGACTCTCCCGTCGATTTTCGACGTATGAGGGTTCATACACACAATGAACTCCCACACAGGGATTTGTTTATAGTGGTGAAGGCTTGTGTTGGACCATCCACACTTTTTGGCACAGTCGATAGGAAAGAATTGGTGCATCAAGGGTTGCCACAAACCCAATCAACGACCGACCTCAGGAATTTTGAATTCAGAGTTATCCCTCTCCTAGACTGGTTACCTACCCAAGGCTGAAGAGCTCAGTCTGCCCTACTATTTAACCCATAGCTGGAGGGAGAATATATGGATTCATACCTTTCCCAAGGGTATTAGCGCTATGTGAAATGCCAACAACTTCGTCTAGGAATTGAACTCGAATCGACGAGCCCATTTTCCACGACTAACCACTAGCCCACGCACCTCCATATATATATATATTATATATATATATATATATAAATTATTTTTGGGATCAAGAGCGAATCATGGGTAATGTGTGTGAAATAAATGAAAACAGAGTTGGATGTTATGTGCTAAGTTCCATTTTATTTCATCCAATATTTCAAGAGATGATACATGATTTTTTTTTTTAGACACCACCACTAATTATAATAATATATATTATATATATATATACACACACTTTTGGTACATGGACTACGTTATCTAAAAACAAGAAAAATTCACTTCAATTTTATTTTTTAAAAAAGCTGATTAATCAAAAGGTAGCACTTGTCTTGAATATCTTGCTATCTTACAGAAGATATGTCAGCAGTAATATATAAGTAATTGTAAATATTTTAAAACACCCCACTCTTTCAAATATCTTTTTTTTTAGCGGTTTGAAGCAGTTTTTATCTACAAATTAATGCAATAAGAAAGCAATATTTTTAAACCCCCCGCCCGGTTTTTTCTAAATATTTACAGTTACTTGTTTCAATAAAAAAAATAAAAACTAGGAGGGGGGGCTGTAAAATATCACTTTCATATCACATTAAATTGTCGATAAAAACGTCTTCAAGCAGTTACATGGTTCATAACTAGCATTGTTCATTTTCAGCAGGCGCCGCCTAGCGTATTTTAGGGCATGAGACTGGGACGACAGCATCCAAAAATAACAACTAACCTTTACCCTAGTGTCTCAAAGGTTTGGGATAATTCCATAAAATGTAAAGAAATGTGATGCTTTTTATACATAATCTAGGGTCTGCCAAAATGTTGACTCATTTCCATTTTAAAAACGAATTAAGATTAATTAAATCGAAATTTTTGTTTAAGTTGAAAAGTAGTAACATGATAACAATCAGTAAAAAAAAAAAAAAAAAAAAAAAAAAATAGCTAAGTGAAGATTTAGGGTAAAACTTGCAAATCATACTCAAAATTCCTTGATATTACAGGTTGACCCAGAAAAAAACAGAACCCAAATTATTTATTTTCCATTAAACTAACCCTAACCCCTCCCCTCCCCCCAGTTAAGTTTTATTACAAAATTTGTGGGTTCTGTTTTGGTAAAGAACAATTTCCTCGTAAATTCCTACCATAAAATAAACTGAACACTCATTTTATGTCCGTGTTTTTGCAATAAATGTTTTATTTTTATTGCACCCGTTATTTTACAATACTAAATATATTTTCTTTATTTGTTAAAGAATAAAGAATCAAGAAAATATATTTAGTCTTGTAAAATAACGGGTGCAAGAAAAATAAAGCTTTTATTACAAAAACACGGACATAAAATGAGGGTTCAGTTTATTTTATGGTAGGAATTTACGAGGAAATTGTTCTTCTTTACCGCCATTTATAACAATTGTAAAACAATTATTAAAAGATGCTTCTTGGAAATCATTAAAAAATTTTTTTTAAATGATATTATCTTTTGCGCGCTATGATGCATTAGTGCAGCTTATTAATTTGCTACGTTACCTTTTGCAACAATTGGGGACACCCTTCAGACAGTGTTGCAATAGTACGTGTTCGAATTTCTTGTTACAGGCCACCTAGCTGGAAGTAACCTAACACTAACGTCTCAAAGGTTTCGGGTATTTCCGGGATATGTATTTTTTTTTTCTTTTTACGTAATCTAATGATATTATCTTTTGCGTGCTACGGTACGTTAATAGCCTACTTTTTACATTTTTTTTTTAAATTCCCACTATTGGAGAGTCTCTTGGTCATTTCCAAAGTAAATTGTTTGGTTAAATACTGCCAACAAAAAAGGAACAAAATGGCCGAAGAGGTGTTCGGTTTCACTTAAAAGTAACTTACGTGGCAAACTGCCCCCCACACACACACACACACACACATACCTAAAAATTAAACGGGGAAACTTTTCGCTGTATATTTCTGGTACTAATTCAGAACAGTGCACGGCTAAACTTGCAAATCGGTCGGAAAATTAAAACATTACAGGGGGGCCCAGAAAAAACAGAACCCAAATTATTTATTTTCCCATTAAACCCCAAACCTAACCCATCCCTATGTTAAAATTAACAGTTTTGAGTTTTATTACAAAATTTGTGGGTTCTGTTTTTCCTGGTTCTCCCTAATTTTCCGACCGATTTGCAAGTTTAGCCCAGTGCACAATATCATTTAATAATATATGTTCCTGTGTTTATATAATTTTATTTTAGCTCTGTGGGCATTAATAAAAATAAACCAAATTTTTTTTGGACGATAACTGTATTGGAAATTTAGTGCACCCCCTCCCTTTTAAACGGAAAAAATATTGATGCATATTTTTTTTCTTTTATAAAATAATAGCCAATTATATAATTATCGAAATGAGTAAAAAAAAAAATTAAAAAAATCTCCAAAAATTATTTTTTCAATTTTTATTTTCATTTTATTTTCCGATTTTCGGTACTTATTTACTCCCCGAGCAGATTCTTTTAAAAAAATGTTCTTCTGTTCACACCTTCGGTCTTTTGTCTTTTTATTTATGCGGAAAAAAGTATCAATCACATAAGCCCACCGATATATTGCGCTACAAAATAGGGGGGGGGGGCAAGTTAAGTGACCTGAAAAAATCAGAAAGTTTTGAAATAAGAAAACAAAACCTGATGCATTATAAAATGCATTCTTTGCTAAATCAACACTAAAAATTTCATTAAAATCGGATGATTCCCCGATTTTTGGTATTTTTTTCAAGTGGTGGTGGGTAAATTATTTTGTAAAAACACGGATTTTTCGCCATATTGGGTGTTCCTAATC
The DNA here is from genome assembly GCA_023376005.1 of Doryteuthis pealeii. Lineage (NCBI taxonomy): Eukaryota > Metazoa > Mollusca > Cephalopoda > Myopsida > Loliginidae > Doryteuthis > Doryteuthis pealeii. Next base: position 68,683,268 of record CM042171.1, read on the forward strand.
TACACCTAGATAAATGTTAAGTAATAGGTACCAGGTACTTTTTACAATATCAAAATTTTTCCTTAAGGAATCCACCCTTTTGATACCTAATTTTTTTATTCATAGTCATGTGTATGGGGGGGGCAAAGTTTAGATACTGGACATGTATGCCGAAAAAAAAGAAAAAGAAAAAAAAAAGGGGGTCCCCTTAAAAATATAGTTGTCATATTGTAAAGTGTCTGGTACGTCTAAAGGAGACGGCTTCATTCCTGCGAGTACATGGTACTATTATTAAGTAATTTTGTAATTTAACCATTGCAATTCTTTTTGGCAAGAATAAATAAAATTCTAATCAATTATTATTCTGATAACTCCACTGCAATTTATTATATTTTAGTTGAAGCTGTGTATCTTTACTAAATTCTAAAATGACTTGATTAATTAAGTTAAAAGTTAATAGAAAACAAATTGATCATTCGCATTTAAACAAAATTTGAAATAATTTATAACAAATATTTTAATTTATTATCAAGATATGAAAAATATTTATTTATATCTACATCTAGAGGATAAATTATGCGTGTTCTTTTTACAATATCATAATTTGGTAAAACTTGCAAATCATACTCAAAATTCCATGACCCAGAAAAAACAAAACCCACAAATTTTGTAATAAAACTTAATTTTAACTAGGAGGGGTTAGGGTTAGTTTAATGGGAAAATAAATAAATACTTTGGGTTCTGTTTTTTCTGGGTTACCCTGTAATATCATGGGATTTTGAGTATGATTTGCAAGTTTTACCCACAATTTTTCCTTGAGGGATCCACCCTTTTCGGCATACATGTCTGGTGCCTAAACTTTGACATCCACTGTGTATGACTGGGTGGGAAAGAAAGTTTATTTTATGTTTTCACAGGTTATAAAACTGATGAAAAATCAAGAAAATATGCCCGAGAGACAAACGTTGGATAAAAATAAAACAGTGCTCGAATACCAATAAGCAGAACAGTATAAAAAAAATAAAATTGGTACCTCCATATTCTTGGCGGTTATGTCCTGAAAAATTCCATGTGTGCAGACGATATACATTATTCAGACAGGAAGTGGATGGATTAAAATGAAGGACAATTCAGAAGAACATTAAATGCGCGACAAATACACATAAAGTTGGGTTGTGCGCAAAACCGGAAGTAAACCAAATTACTTTGGCATTTAAATAAATAAATGAGATTTTTAGGTATTAACACAAAGTGAAGAATTTGGACGGAATTATTAAGGTGTATAATAGGACACATTACGCGGCCTTGTGCCACAACTAAGCTTAGTAAATAATGATTAGGTTGCTCAATACTTGTGCCACAGCTAAGCTAAGTTTAGTAAATAACTATTAAGGATTTCACACAAATGTAGTTAAGACTTACAGGGCTATAGAAGCTGTAAAATTTTTCCTGGGTTTTATTTTAAGAAAATACAATATAGGAGGTAATACTTTTTTGGTACGATCAACTGCCTCACGCTCGAGTCCAGCCAATTAGCCACGCTAACAGATTTTTATGAAAACAAAAAAATACAGCTAGGACAAACGCCCACAAATCATGATAAAAACAAAAGTACGACCACGACGAAAATCTTATTTTACTTTTAAAACGTAATATTTTTTTAGCTTAGAAAATAAAGTTTTAACTCAAAGATGTTCTTTTATCGAGTGAGGGGAAACATGAAATGATTGTTTGATTTTTTTTTTAAATTTAAAAAAAGGAATGTAAAGATTCGTGCATATTCAAATAACTAAAAGAAAAAATGTTTGTAGAACCCTAAATTTACATGATTCAAAGTTGTTTTATTTAAAACTTTCAATTTTCTAAGCTAAAAAAATGTTACGTTTTAAAAGTAAAATAAGATTTTCGTCGTGGTCGTACTTTTGTTTTCATAAAAATTTGTGGGAGTTTGTATTTTTTGTTTTCATAAAAATCTGTAGGCGTGGCTAATTGGCTGGACTCGAGCGTGAGGCAGTTGATCGTACCAAAAAAGGATTACCGCAATATAGGGTACTATTGCGCTAGCGCGCAAGAGATAATATTAGGTACCACCAAATGTGCGCCGATTTTCATTTTAAAAATTAATTAAAACCAAATAAATCGATTATTTCAGGTCAAATTTTTGTTTAAGTCTAAAACTAGTAACATAATAAGCATCAGTAAAAAAAAAAAAAAAAAATTAAAAATAATATTACATATCATAATATCATTAGAATCACATTTTACTTATAAATAGCATTAGATGTCGGAAAATCCCATAAAAAATTGAGAGATAGGGTTAGTTTTTTTTTTTTTTTTTGCGTCTCAAAGGTTTCGAGTATTTCCGTGAAATGTAATGCTTTTTATACGTAATCTAATGATATTATATCTTGCGCCCTAAATTGCATATAAATATAGAAAGAAATACAAGAAATAAAAAAAACACTATTACAGGCAATGTTAAAAATACTTGCTGGTGGCCTTTAATAACTTAAGGCCAAATTCTAAATTTTGTTCGACCCCCCCCCCTCCAAAAAACATTTATCTCTGGTACGGAGTTTAGTTACAGGAATGTTAAGTTGGCGGCGTAGTGGCCTATTGTTAGTATCTGCCGGACAGGGAGGGAGTCTATCTCCTTTTCGCAAGTGCTAGGCCAGTATAGCGCCCCACTTTACCGCACAGATCAGATAACCCAATCCATGCTACTCATTTGTATACCGATTTTAACAAAACTGGGTTTAATAAATAATTATTTGCTGTAACTGATTTCTGATACTATCATGTTATTCTCAAACGTATTAAAAGCAATCCTATACATAATTTTATATAGAAATCAATTAAAATAACATTGATTTATATATAATGCTTTTATATTCGTTCTTATTTAGTTTCATTAGTCTTTCTAGTTTATTATAATATTTTATTGCATTAAAACTTAAATACTTGCGTCCAGGAGGCGCATACTTTTGCTAGTATAATTAAGATTTTTTTTTTTTTTTGACAATGAATGTTGAAAAAATTCAGAACACTCCGCCGTACCCGAGACAGGGTGGCTTTACCAAAGATATTAGCGTAATCTGAAATGCAAACAGACTCATCCAGGATTTGAAATTGAGTCTCTGTATCGATTTTCTACGATGATAACCGTTGCACTGCAAGTGTGTTGAATTGGAATTAACAGTAAGACCCTTTTAGCGAGTAATAAAGAGCCAATAAAATCAGGGACACCTGAGCTGTTAATCAATGGAACTAAAACCGAAAGTACCACAAATTGGTTTATCAATATTAAGAATAAGAAATACCTTGTTTTTACATAGTTTACCATAAATATATTCTAGTCTTTCGTTTTGAGGTAAAGTCTCTAAGACATCAAAAGTCATTTTCGTATGTGTGTGCATGTAGTGTATGCATAAGGGTTTCAATAGAAGTGGGAAATGATATACAGCAATATTTAAGAGTCTATTATTTGGACTATTTAGCTATTCATTTCCAACGATAATCATCGTTTCACCGCAAGCGCGTAGAATCGGAATTGGTAGCAACATCCTTTTAGAGAGGTGGGCCAATAAAATCAGGGACACCTGAGGTGTTAATCAATTGGAAATAACACCGAGAGTGCCAATAATTGGTTTATCAATATTAACAATAAAAAAAGACCTTGTTTTTACACAGTTTGCCATAAATATTTTCTAGCCTTTCATTTTGGGATAAAGTCTCTAAGACACCAAAAGTCATTAAAAGATATTCCTTTTGTATATATATATATATATGTGTGTGTGTGGTGTGTGTGTGTGTGTGTGTGTGTAATGTATGCATAAGGGTTTCAAGAGAAGTGGAAAATAATATACACTAATATTTAAGAGTCGATTTGGACTATTTGGCTATACATTTCGTACAACGATAACAATTGCACCGCAAGGGTGTAGAACCGGAATTAGCAGTAAGACCTGTGCGAAATAGAATAAAATTTAAATTTTTTTTAAATAACAAACTCCCATGAGCCTTCACACCGGAAGAACCCCCCCCCGAGCATGTGAAGAAAAAAGGACCGACTTCCGACCACCACGATAATCTCTTGGCCATTCGGACTTAGGCCATAACTGGGACAAGACACTACTACTGGACAGGAAGGAATTTCCTAACCACGTGGTAGCCATGACCCATGAATAAAGCCTGAGTCCTAAAACTATCTTTTGTCTTTTTCTTTTCCTTTTCTTTCCTTGAATTCCTTTTCAGTGGAACACGCACCAAGAATAACCAGCTACCATTAAACCTCTCGTCACTCCACAGACCCTTTTAAAGAGGTGGACCAATAAAATCAGGGACACCTGAGGTGTTAATCAAATGTAAATAACACCAACAGTGCCATAAATTGGTTTATCAATATTAAACAATAAAAATAGACCGTGTTTTTACACAGTTTGCCATACTCTTCCATTACTGAAATTGAGCCATCGATCTTGCCAGCCAATATGCACATGAACACGAAGAGGAAGGTTTTTATTGTCAAGCATTGCCAGAAATCTATCTTAGTCTACAAAAACCACAATATTGACATAACCATGGGTATGTAGGAATACGAGAAATAATGATCAACCTTAGACAATTTAAATATTCGTTAGGGCCACGCCGGGTGTTACGTGATAGAGCCATAAATTGTAGAAAATAAATACAAATTATACTCTTAAGCTTTGTAGAAGAATAAGTATAAATTATTGTTCAGAGAAAACTGAGTGAAGAATCTGTCCAACTGAATTTCGATAAGAATAATCTGAAGAAGGCTAGAGGGGCACATCGACCGAAACGTTCTGTATATACATATTTACCTACCTCTCCGCACGAGCAGGATGCGACACAAGGTCAATTTTTTAAGCGGAGTTTAACTGGTTTGAATTCAGAGTTTTCCTTCTCCTAGACAGGTTACCTAGCCATGGTTAAAGAACCCAGTCTACCCTGCTATTTACCCATAGCTGGAAGGAGAATTGGATTCATACCTTTCCCAAGGGTATTAGAGACATGTGAAATGCAAACAGCTTCGCCCAGGAATTGAACTCGGATCGACAAGTTCATTTCCCACGACGCTAACCATTAGACCACGCGCCTCCATAAAATTCCGTATATAACAATAAAGACGAGGAAAAATTTCCGCAATTCCGTTTTTCCTTTTAGTAAATTCCCTTTTTCCTGTTTTCACTTTTGATAATTTTTTTTTTCCATTTTATTTTATTTCATGTGGAAAATTGCAATAAATTGTATTATAAATGTTATAATATTTATAATATATATACAACAGGGAAAACTAAAGCAAAATAGTTGGACACATGAAGATTAGGACATGTAGACTCCTAAGTTCAACAAGAAACACCCAAAGAAGGTCGGAGGGCATGTCGGCCGAAAGTTATGTATATAACAATAAAGGTTAGAGCAACAGTCCGAAAAATACAATATTAAAAAATATGGGTTATCCTTCCCTTACACCGAACCTGGAAGAAGTGAACCCGGAAGGAAAAACTTGCAGGGTCGAAATCCCTAAGAATTTTGACCAAAACAGACTAAGCCGCTTAAGAGGACGGCTGAAATACAGACTTTGCCTCTTTTTGCTCAGCTGAAAGAACATAGCAATACTTCTACTGAGAAATGAATGACCAGCACAGAAGAACCCTAAAACTCTAACGACGCTGCTCCGAAAACATTTACCCAAGTTTGAGAATTGGGGGAGATATGGGACTTCCAAAATGCCATTTTTCAGCCATTATAAGACTACGTATTTTGATGAAAATGTACGTTATCGATTTTATTGTTTTTTCTCATGGATTCTAATGCCTTGAATTTACAGATGGTGAAAAAAGTGCTCAATTAAGACTTTTATGTAATTTGAAAGTTACCTTAAATGACTTACAACCGCTAAAAGAAATATGTTTTTAGCAACTTAATAAAACCCCCTTTGAATTATCTATTTATCTTATGTCCCTATTCCATTCTCTCAGTTTATATGAGAGACCTTTAATAAATCCCCATGTAGCGATTGTCTGTCCCTGTTCGGTCCAGAAGAGTTATCTTCCCTTGTTGCAGGTTTTCTGTCGCTAGGGTGCCATGGTATTTAATCAGCAAACCGCGAATTTTGAGTTCTCTTTTCTCCGGGACAGTCAAACACAACATATGGGTTAGACGCTTGTCTTTACCTGTATGTGGGGGGGGTCTTCCCCCCCCCCAGCCTGCTATAAGTAAGTGACATTTCTTCAGAAACTCTTCATCACTTCTGTAGGACCAAGTCCTACTTTCTTTATACAGACTAGCAAATATATGCACCCTCCGGGTGCAAGCATTTAAGTTTTAATGTAATAAAATGTTATGTTAACTTAGAAAGGCTAATGAAACTAAATAAGATGCCGATAAAAAGATTTGAAACAGAGGGGGAACAACTAAAACTTGCTTTTTCTTCACTCCAGTCTTTCATTGCTAAATTTTCTTAATTTAACTATTTAGTTAAATTAGAAAGTAAAGAATAGAATTACTGTTAATATTATTAATAGATTTCTTTTAAGATTTATTGGAGAGATTTTTGCTCATATTCATTAAGATAGAACCAAACAATTAGAAATCAACAATACTAAGCACATATTTATTAAAATCAAATTTTTGATATCAATATGCAAATTAGCCTTCCTGTTCACACTGCAAACTGCTATTTTGTTGTATATATAAATAGAATTGCAAGTTATTAGTATCTAGATATGGTCAACAGTATTAATAATGTAAAATAATTTTATTAATAATTGAGGTTTAAATAAAAATAAAATCATGGGAATTGTGATGTAAATAACAAAGTGAATTGTGACTTGAGTAGTGATATAGTTTCGGTTACAGACAGATAAACACATAATCTCCATTATAATAAGATTTGCATACTTGTTAACTATGTATTCTTGTCTTGTATGTGTTTCTCCATCGCTTATAGAATAAATATTGTTATTATTCTACAACTTTGTCGGAAAGTTTTATGTACACTCATGTACTCACGCTGGAAGGTTACTTTCAGCATTCCAACTTTATCATAATACCTTTACATCCTACACCCATGACAAATAATACAAATTAACTAATCTATTTAACATATATGATATAAGTGTGTATCATGAGAATGGATCAAGAATTATACGGAATCAAATATTTTCTGATCCCACAAATTGAATACTGAATTTATTTGTAGCGTCAATTAAGTTGATTTTCAAGACGTTTGTTCAGTTTAACCAACTGTCTGTCTCTCTACCACATCCCCCTCTCTCTCTCTCTTCCATCTTCCATCTCCCGCCTCCACTCCTTCCATCTCTCTCTTCCCCTCTCTTTCTGTCTACCTCCTCTCACCGATCCCTTTGTCTCATTTATTTAAATCTCTCTCTCTCTCTCTCTCTCTCTCTCTCTCTCTCTCTCTCTCTCTCTCTCTCTCTCTCTCTCTCTCTCTTCAATCGCTCTCTCTCTCTTCCGCTCTTTCTCTCTCTTCCCCCTCACTTACATCTCCCACCTCCCCCTTCCATCTTTCTCTTCCCCTCTCTTTCTGTCTACCTCCTCTCACTAACCCTTGTGATTATGAGGCTACTGCCTGTAAGTTGCATGTCCAGAACTACGTGGTAAATTACCAGGCGACGACTGTCAGCGCGCCCAGGAATTGGCACGCGATTCGTTTTTTCCCTTTGTCTTTGTTCCTCCTTGTACATTTTAGTTCAGTGAAGTAAACTAACGTGTAAGCACGTGTAACTATTACTTCCGTTAAAATACGTCTTGTGTTATCATTCTTACTAAAATCATTCTCTTCTCTTGGGAAGTCCATCGCAGACAACGATGACGTCACTCCATATCTTCATTCTCTGCTGCGTCACATAATATACTGCCGAACAACACCCATTCCTTTATACGTCTGTTGTTAAGAGCAATACAAATTATATTCAAATAACGACGCGTACGGGACGTTAGCGATCTCTTAACAGCGGAGAAACACGTAATTTACTCAGACAGGGTAGCCAGGATGATACCGGATGTACAACGTGTTATATCAGAGAAAAGATATCTCTTATAATTCACAATCCTTACACACAATATATCCACTCGCTAACAAAACAAAGCAAAACACAAGTCACAGACGCCGACCAGCGGAAGTTAACCCAACGGTACCCTAAAACAAAGTGACCAAATTGACGCAGTTCTGTGCATAGACTCGGGTTGAGTTACGCTTGAAAGGAATTCCAAAACAAAAAAAATAATATTGTAAACGGAATCCGGATTTTCAGCCAATAAAAAACTCTCACGCTAAAACGCTACAAAGGCATTTCTGGAGCCTACCTCGTTAGTATATAAACTCGGGCATTTTGAGGATCGGCAGTTGACTGAGGGCTTTCAGGCCATTCGTATCGCCGATCGACAGGCAGGCAGGCAGGATCAAATAGCCGCTACATCTACCCACTACCACGCACGCCCGCACCTACCCTGACACTCAACCTTACTTCAACTCTTCACCACAGCCGGCACGATATCCTTACCTCCCTGACCACCACGGCACTATCCACCACAACTCACTGGGTCCTTCCTGACTTATTTCCCACACCAAGTGACCATATCAACTTACAACTTCTATCTACCTACATCGTACCATCAACACGATACTACCCCATGCCTCATACAAGGCCACAGAGAGATTCTTGACATATTATCATACGATACCCACACCTCACTGCACCTCACGACCCCAGGGCCATTCCTGACTTACCCCACTCGTGCTACCAGGCCACTGAGATATTCCTGACTTACTCCACTCGGCCATTCCAGAGTTTACTACTAATACTTCTGACGACAACAACAACGTTTTCAACCCTTGTTTATTTTAATAAACGATTTTAATCCAAACCTTCTCGTCCATTATTCTTCTTTGCAAACCATACGCTTTAAAAAGATATAATTTTATTTCAAACGTAAAATTTCCATAGTCTATATTTATTTTTAGGCAGAAAAAAAAAACTTCGTCTGCATGTTATAAACAGTGTTAGTATGGTGTCAAGGAAAAAACAAACACAGATTTTAAGTTTAACAATATATTAGCAAAACACAAAGGTTATACAGTTGAAAATGGGTTAAGACGAATGTCCGATATTTAGTGATAGTCTGTTGTGGTGTGAATAGGAATGTCTGCAGCGCTTGGGGCTCGGTGATCGAGTTAGTTGCAGTAAGGTGGTGATGTATGCAGAAGTCCCAGTAATAGTAGTCAGAAGTTAGCTGATGTGGGGAGAAGATCTGATGTTAGTAGTCGTAGCCGATAGCGAGTTGGTAGTCGGGATTTCTGATGATAGTTGCCACCAGTTTGGTTTAAGAAGATGGTATAGGGTTTCGTAGGCGTCTGCCACCTTAAGACTGCTGGTCGGTCAGGGTTATGAGGTCAGGGAGTAGGTGAGAGATATAGGTCGGCTGACTTGGGGTGTAGAGTTTTGTGTCGTCGGCTTCCTTTGCGATGTGGACTGTTCTGTCGCCCTGGGTATTTCTGGCATGGTCTTCAAAAGCCGGCCCTTAAATAGTTTATGGTCAGTGGAATTTGGATCAACCCAAACATTTTTTTTTAATTTTTGGCGAGAATGTTTTACATTGGACGAAAAATGCGAATTCTGGTTTTATTTATTTTTCAAGATTGCGTTATGCGCGGAGCCACGTGTGCAAAGACGAGTTTTGTTCATTTGATTTTACACCTCGGCCTGTTCACATCCGGTTGGGATTCTCTTTATTGCGGTGTGTGGGTGACTTGAATTTGGTGACTTTTGTGAATCGGGAGATATCTATATTTGTGTATATAACATGCACATCGTCCAATATTAATTTATAATATTAAATATATTACATATGTTGTATGTTCTTTCTTCTTTCTTTTCGAAGTCCGTCGCAGACAACGATGACGTCACTTCCTGTCTTCAACAGTTGTGGACCCTCTGGTGGCTCATTAGTCCAATTCTGGACTTGAAGATGCAGTCACACACATTGCATGGGGAAATTCCCTTCTACATTTGGTTGTTCATGATGACGAAGACGTCGCCGCTCTGCAGTTCTGTTTATCTCATTATTGAGCTGCTTAGCTCCTGTGCAACAGGCATCTCGCCAACCCTGTCTGTCGAGCTTCCGGGGAGGCTTGCCTCTTGTGAAATAACTCAATACTACGTGAAACAGCACCCTGCAACAGCTCGGCAGCTGAGTCGTCTCGGACATTCCCCTGCCACTGAGCTAACTGCGGGATTGCCAAGATAATAGACTGGGGTCTGTGCAGCCTCTTTCCACTTAAAATATCTCACGCACAAGTTTCATTTCATATGATATGATATGATGCTATGAGTTGATTAAACCATTTCATATCAACAATGTTAATTTTAACTTTTCCAACGGAGTTTAAAAACCGATAATAAACGTTGATAATATTGATACTTATATTAACGTCAAATCCAATCATCTATCAGTTGTCATACAAGACATTAATAAGTCTATTTCTTGTAGACGGTCTACAAATTCCATCAATAAAACATTATTTAATAATGACATGAATTTACACTTAGGAATTCTGGTTAAAACCCAAATTTATCATATTGTTACGAACCAGTTCCAGTCGTTAAGCTGTTTTTCATAGCTACTCTGCTAACTGACTTTCCAAGTCGGGTGCTGACTATAACAGCAGTAAAAATTCATAACTAAAAACAGACAGGCAGTGGCGGAACAGCGGGGAGTCAGAGAGAGGCAACTGTCCTGAGGTGCAGCTTTAGGGGTTGCAAAATCACCCTAACACAAAAAAGCCTTTGCGTTGCTATAAAATTGAAATATATTGCCTAACTTTTGCCACTATATTCCTGAATTACGAATGCATAGAATTTGAAAGTGGGCGACAAGGTGAATCTTTGAAAAATCTTAATCAGTAATTAGACGGTCTACTAATTCCATCAATAAATATTATTTAATAATGATTTACCGGATTATGAATATACTCTTAGGAAGTCCAGTAAAAACCCTAATTTATTCACCACGGAAAAACTCGAATATTTTCAAACATCCGGCGTTCCTTCAACTTAATAAACAACAAACGTTTACGCCAGTGCCGTAAGATAAGTACTAAAAAAACACAAGTACTTCTAAAACTTCTGAAGATGGGATTTATCCAGAAAATATTTAGGAAAAAAGGTAAATAAACAGCATTTTCAACACCTATTCCATTGCATTGTCAATTGCCTTCTAATTTTTATTTTACACATACGTACAATGCTTCAAACAAACTATTAAAAAAACCTTACCTAACTTATTATATTGTTACAAACCGGTTCCAGACGCTAAACGGCCTTTGAAAGCCACACTGCTTACGGAATTTCTCTGAAAGCCACTCTGCTAACTGAACTTCCAACCCAAGCAGCATAGGAGTTTTTTTTTTTTTTTTCAATTCTAATTTCATTTGCGTTTTATTTTAATCCCACAAATATTCAATTAATTTATTTTGTTGGTTGGTTGAATTTTACGGCATGTCAATTCCTGCTGGGTTATTTTATGTTGAAGACATTCTTGAGGAGAATTCAAAATTTTTTAAACTCAATTTTTTAAACTCAATTTTTTAAAACACGTTTTTTTTTCAAACTCATTTTTTTTCTATTTAACACATAGATAGGACCCTAAAAGGTACTGCCACTCAGGGTCAGAGTGGACCTGGGAGTAATGGTGATGAAGGGGTACTCCACACTCACTAAAGCTCCAAATTGAAACTTCACAATTATATGCAGTTTAATGTCATATTGGATAACGAGGAAGTATTTGTTTAATTAAAAATAAGGATATACATATTTGCGAACACCTCCGCATGAGCAGGATGTGACACAAGGTCAATTTTTTATGCAGAGTTTGACAGGTTTGAATTCAAAGTTTTCCTTCTCCTAAACTGGTTGCCTAACCAAGGTTAAAGAGCACAGTCTGCTTTGCTATTTACCCATAGCTGGAGGGAGAGCAGGTGGATGCATACCTTTCCCAAGGGTATTAGTGCTATATGAAATGTAGACAGCCTCTTCTAGGATTTGAACTCAAGTCACGGAGTCCATTTCCTATGGCTCTATCCATTACTCTACGCGCCTCCACTAACGAGGATGTATTAGTTTAATTAAAGTCTGTAAAGAAAAAAAACATTTTTTTTAAATGTATAGCTAAAAATAATGAGATTCCCTTTGGATAGTCTCTCTGAAAAAGAAATATATTGAAAATAAAAGTAATTGGTAATTTGCTTGAAGCATTGTTAAGTATGTTATATATATAATAATTTGAAGGCAAATACAATGCGTATGAAAAAATAAAAACAAAAAGATGTTATTTTTGTCTTATCGATTTCGAAGCATAAACTTCATCATCAGAGGTTCGTATCAGAAATGGACGTGATTACGTTTTTCTTTGTGTGGTTATAATTTCTCTTCTTATTCTTTTTCTTCTCCTTTTTTTTTCTTTCTTCTTTCCTTTCTTTTTCCTCACGTTATGAATGAAATGGGCGAATAACTGTAATTTCTTTCTTTTTTTTTAATGTCTGTTGAGAACGAATGCTTGAACCCTGTATCCAATATTGTCTGTTTGTCATCCGGTGAATGCTGCAAGATTGTAGCCATGTCAAATTTAATTTTTATATTGAAAATAATTTTTTAAAGTAAAATACTTTCTTTTTTTCTTTAGTTTATCTACATTATTCGGACTATTGTCCTCATCTTCATTGTTATCTGTACAACGTTTGGACGATGTACCCTTTGGCCTTCTTCAGGTATTTCAGGGTATATCGCCCGAAATGATGTACAGATAACAATGAAGATGAGAACAATAGTCCGAATAATGCAGATAATACTAATCATCAAGCCTCATCTCAAAATTTCAGAGAAACGTTTTTCTTTTTTCAATGATAATAAAAGAATGTGGTGCCCATCATTTTTAGCCTTGTGCCAGACTAAGTTAAACCTGTTGAACATTTAAAACTATTGTTAAGTACAATAATTCAATACCAGTCATGAACGAAGTTTGTACTTTATCTTCGAATAGATATATTTCTGGCAAAATTCCTCATACCAAAGTCTGCACTTAAGTAATAAAAATCTCATTATATTCCTTGATTAATGCGTCATTTTAAATTATGATTCATACTTTTTTTTCCATCTTCTAAGAAAATTAAACTTTGCCTTTCTGTATATGGAGAGAAAGAAGATAAAAGATCCTTCTTCTTTAGATGTACAGTCACATTTACCCATAGCTGGAGGGAGAACAGGACATTAGTGCAAAGTGAAATACAAACAGCCTGATCCTGGATTTGAACTCAGGTTGTTGATTTCATTTCCCGAATTAAATTCGAAGTGCACCTCATTTTGAACAAGTGTATCTGTAGTGTATATCATTTGAGCTGCACTTTTCTATTCTACACAAGGCTAGGACATGTCACCATCTCAACGTCCTCAAGGCAGTCTCCATTTTTTTTACTGCCCATCCTTGTGTAGCCAGAGACATCTTAAGCACTCCCTGGTAATTTTTGATGGGGATGTTATGGCTGAGGTGGGGATCACCTGAAGGTATTTACCAAAATTTTATTTATTTATTTTTTTTTTTTTTTGGTGCCTTCATGTTACCCACCATTTGCTTGATTGAATCTCTCTTTTACCCAATCGATTTACATTGTGACTTTTAAACGATCTACCGGTCGTTACTTTTGACAAAGCACCGGTCGAAAGGGCCCTTAAGTTTCTATTTTCTCTTTTCTCTTTCGAAAAATAAAAAAAAAATGGAAAAATAAAAAATTTTGCTGATCAATAAAGTATGTCATTATTTTTCAAAATCTTATACAAGTTTAGCTGTACCAAAAATTTCTTTATATATATAATGGGATGACTTACCGGTGAAATTGGTCTCAATGGTAAGTTGATACAAGTTTTACCATGATAAATCAGTGATATAACAAATATAAAGTGCTCAATACGTAAGTAGAGTGAATTTATTACTGTGGTATGTACAGAAATAACCTACTCGAGTTTCACCACAAGGATCTTCAGGGTTAAATCCACTGAATTAATCAAGATATCGATTAATTATAGGTAACTGTAGGTGTTCATGTTGTAGTTATAACTACAACATAAACTCCTGCAGTTAGCTGTAATATTTGATTAATTCAGTGGATTTAACCCTGAAGATCCTTGTGGTGAAACTCGAGTAGGTTATTTCTGTACATACCACAGTAATAATATATATATATAATATATATATATATATGATAGAAAAGTTTCATTCATTGTTCCTTTGTGTCGATACTTTCTGAATATGGCTTGTATGGTTCTGTTATCTGTTTTCCATCAGTGTTAATTAGTCTCACAATTGACCAGATGCCATCAACACCCCACCCCACCCACACTTTGTGTTTTCAGATGGAGAAAAACATCCGAGACAACCTTGAACCAGTTTGAGAAAAACTAAAGAAAACAAAAATAAAGTATACAATTCCAATCACATAATCATAAAATCATTCTCGACGAAGTGAACCATTGTTATGTTCGATGGGATTGTAAAATACACCAATTGCACCTCTGCTGAGGGGTAAGACTCCCCCACCACCATTAATGGAGTCACCTGTTGGCCATGGGTGGTGACCCGTGATACTTGAGGATGGAACCCTGGTGGCTGAGCAGTCCATAACTTGCAACACTCCACTTTGGCCTTTACTCAGGCGAGACGGGCAGTAGAAGGGCCCCCTCCAATTATTTGGCTAGTCATGTCAAGCCCCAGCCATATTGCTCTTATGGCAAGCCCAATACTTTTTATCATATATGTGCTAGAAGGCACTGGCTGAGGGTCTTAGTGTCCTGGGTATGACGTTGAACTCTATCTAAATGTGAGGTTCCAGTTCAGGAGCTGCTAGGAATGTGGAGTACCCCTTCACCACCATTACTCTCAGGTTCACTCTAACCTAGAGTGGTAGTATCTGTAAGGGTCCCATCTATTGGTTAAATAGAAAACAATGTGTTTAAAAAGAATCAGTTTAAAAAAGAAAAAAAAATCATATTTGACTTATAAGTAAGTAAGTAAAGTCGTCAGGGCGGCCTAAAGTCGGTATCAGCCAGTCAGCGAGGGAGTCTATCCCCTTTTCAATAGCGCTAGACCAAGGAGATTGTTTTAGCGTCTGAGGTGGAGCGCCACGCCTACCATCAGCTCCTTACTTTACCGCACAGATCCCTGTGCTACTCATATGCTGAGTTGGCGAGGACCGGTATCGAACTAGGAACCTTGTGGTTTCTAGCCGAACGCTCTACCGACTGAACTAACCCGGCCCATTTGACTTATAACCCAATAAGGGTTGACATGCCATAAACCCAACCAATCAACCAACCTCGTGAACCAATCAAATCAAGTTCCCATTTTTTTCCCATTTTTATTTTCTCGAGCCAAGAGTTAGATATATTTTTTGAGTGATCCCTGCCAAGCAATATTCAACTATTCAATCAGTACAAACAGCCTGGATCGGTGTGTGTGTTTGTGGGCTGGGTGGGGAATAATCAGCTGAATGATAAAGTAGACAATGTATGACCCTAGCCCTGACTCCTGACATATTCTTATGAGGTCTCCCCTCTCTCTCACTCTCATTAATACAAGGGTGAGCCTAGGCGAGTCAAAATTTTACAATATTATACACTTACTGTTACTCTAAGTACATTTCATTTTTAGTATGTATATATGCAGTGTATCATATTTAAGCTGCTCTCCTGTATCACACACACACATATATATATATATATTTATATATATCACTGCTTTCAGTGTGACTTATAATTTATGGCACATCAACCTTTTCTGGATCATTTAATGCTGAATCAAGTCATTTTTTATAAACAGAGGACTCATATTGTTTACAGTACCAGCTTTTGCTTAAGTGATCATTCAATTAAGTATTATACAGGCTTATCGGTGTTGAGCCGGGTTAGCTCAGTCAGCGTATGAGCTGATGGTAGGTGTGGCGCTCCACCTCTGACGCAAAAATAATCTCCTTGGTCTAGCACTAGTGAAAAGGGGATAGACTTCCTCGCTGATTGGCTGATACCAACTTTAGGCCACCCCCAACTTCATTGATCTTGTGGGAACCGATGCTTTCAACGTGACTTGACCCAGAGCGTATTCTTGCGAGGGATGGGGGATGGGGATATTCCTGAGGCTCTTCTCTCTCTCTCTAATTAACAGCTTTAGAAATTGTTGGGATGAAGATTGTCTCAAGAGATTTTACTAAAAATAATCTTAGTAAACACATGTCTTCTTTCCTTCCTTGCTTCCTTCAACACCTGTACACTTCTTATAGGCCAAAAGTTTCATACTACTCTGGTGGAGATACTAGTTCACTTCCAGTGTGTGGCAGTCTGACAAAATGGTGTCTGACATGAAAGCAGGTTTATTACTTAACGGTATATCAACTACTTATGGGTTATTTGATGCTGAAATTTGATTCATTTTTAAATGTTTGATTATAACAGAGAATAGAAGAAAGAAATAGAGAGGGATACAGAAAAAGGACAGAGAGAAATAGAATAGAAAAAGAAGAAGAGAGAGAGAGAAAAAAAGAGAGAGAAAGGCTCTTTTAATGGCATAACAAATATCAACTCGTTATGGATTATTTCATTTTGTAAAACCTACGGTAGTCCAGGGGCTATTGCACATCATTAGTGCATCTCTCTGCATATTGCTGCACTGTTCTCTCTGGCCGTTAATCTCGTGTCGTCTGCTCGCTTCACCTAGGACCTCCACTCGTTGTGATCATGATAAAGCACCCCAGGGGACCCCCTACCATAAGGTAAACAATTAATAAACCAAGAAAGAAAGAGAGGAACAAACAACAAAGACAAGACAACGTCAGGTGAACATCAAAATGGCAGAGAGGTACTTGCATTCATTCAGTCTTTAGACATCCTTCCAATCTTCTACTCTGAACTGTTGCCCAAGAGGGGGGAGCACCCCCCTCTCTATTCACTCACGACTCCTGCTAAATTGTCTTCTCTGGTCTAAGACTAAGGGGGATCTTACTCGTCCACTGCCCAAGAACTAACTGTCCAACTCTCTTTCAAATTTCCCCCTTCTCCCAAATCTCATCTCAACTCTCATTCTCCGAGAATCCACACGAGATTTCAAAATCCTTTGTTCTAACTGGGTCAAATTTTATTACTGATGTGACCTCCAGTTAACTTTCAAAGTGGTCAAAAACAAGACTTCTGGTCTCTGCCTTTGGGAGTTATCACAACTCTTAATCTTTTCTCTATAGGATTTCTCTTTATTACTTCTATAACATTTGATCAACACTAACCAAACCTTCTATGACATGCTTATTACACACATACACTTATCCATACATGTATTCACATATATAAATATGTACATATATACACACACACATGATCCACCTGATCACACACACATATACCAATCTGTGGTAGGAAGCGCGTGGTGTAATGGTTAAAGTCATGGGAAATGGACTCGTCGCCCCGAGTTCAAATCCTGGACATGGTAATTGCATTTCATTTAGTGCTAATATCCTTGGGAAAGGTATGAATCTTACTCTCCCTCCAGCTATGGGTAAATAGTAGGGCAGACTGGGCTCTTTAAACTTGGTTAGGCAACCGGTCTAGGAGAAGGAAAACTCTGAATTCAAACCTGCTGAACTCCGCTTAAGAAATTGACCTTGTGTCGCATCCTGCTCGTGCGGATGGGTTGGTAAATATATATACCCATCTGTGGGTGGTCCCACTCCATCCCCAATATACACACATACATTTATCTTATATGTGGGTTTTCTTACTACTTATATTCGATATAACCTATACAGTTACATACACATGCACACAACTGCACCCATGCATTGTACCACAATTTTAAGCTTCTAGTTTAAGCATTTGGATTGGGGTGGATCAAAAGAAATATACAGGGTGTCCACAAAGTCTGGGTACGTGGAGATTTCATTATGTGCTAGGACCGCTCATGTGCTAGGACCGCTCATGTGCTAGGACCCTTCTTCTTTGATGAACATGTAATGGGTGAGACTTATTTAAACATATTAAGAGACAAATTAATGTTTCAAAATTGAGCGCCTAGGCGAGGGACTTCCAAATTGGTTTCTGCAGGATGGGGCCCTTGCCCATTTTGCCACAGCTGTTAGAGATTGGCTGAATGACACTTTTCCTCACTGGATTGAAAGAAGGGATCATATGAAATGGTCCCCTCATTTACCAGGCCTTTCTCCCCTTGACTTCTTTTTCTGGGGTATGTTGAAAGAGAAAGTTTACTCAATAAAGATTACAGATTTAAACCACACGAGAGAATGCATTATCAGTCAGTGTGCTGAAATTGATGGCAATGTAGACTTATTTAATCGAGTTCACCTGAATTTTGCAAGGCGCATCAAGTTGTGCATTGAAAATGATGGAAATCATATTGGAAATATTATTTATTAACATAATTAAATAAAATTGTTTTGTTTTAAAAGTATGTGTTAATCCCCATGTACCCAGACTTTGTGGACACCCTGTAGGTAATTTTAATGTTTTATCATTGTTGAGAATTTTGTGATATAAGGCGTGTGCTAAAAGCCCACTTCTCTTCATAGACTCGGCAATAATCATGTGACCAACCTAAGTTGGCCAATCACTGACAGTACTCTGCTGCTGTTATAATATTTATACAGGCTGTTCTGGTCATACCTACGCATATTGCTTTGAACCTTCATGGACGATGGAACATAGAATTATATCACTGGACCTTTCACACTACGTAGAATTCCATAACTCAGGACATTCACTTACCAAAGGATTCTATAGCTCAGGACTTACTTACTTACTTTAAGTCCTTTACAACTGGCCAACGATGGCGGTCAAAAACTTAACAATCATATCGGACTCCTGTGCCAGTGGTGGGTGTATGTCTGGCCCAACTTAGATATTTGAAATTTGAGTTTTGTAAAATTTCAATTGAAATCTTTACAAATTCAATAAACAAAATGTTTTTTAAATGGTGGGGGAGGCATTGTAAATTATTTACATTGATTTGCTGATAAAAATCTGGGGGGACGGCATTGTAAAATATCTACATTAATTTGCTGATAAAAAGCGATAAAAGAAAGGACTTGAAAAATATCTAAATATGCCTGACACAGGCATGGTAAAACATAGCATAAATTAGGGCAGGAGTCTGGCACGAGAAAATGTTAAAATTAGCAAAATAATTTTTTTTTATGAAATGAGATGGTAGATGAAGTAATGAGTCCAAGGTGAAAACTGATATGTCCTGTGAAGGGATACATTTAGAAGTAGCAGAGTGGTTGGGCCATGGTAACCAAATGGTACAATCGAGCAGGTAAGTAATATTACTGGTACAACGTCATAGTCGCAAGCATTGTACCTCTACATTGCTCTGAATTTATGGCTGACACCAGCCAATCATATTACTGTGACAATGTCATAGTCGCAGGCATTGTACCTCTACATTGCTCTGAATTTATGGCTGACACCAGCCAATCATATTACTGTGACAACGTCGTAGTCATGGTCATTGTACCTCTACATTATTTTGTATTTATTGCTGTCACCAGCCAATCATATTGTTACATATTAATTGGATCCCTATTACTTTTTAAGGAAGTATAGAAATCCTTATGGCAATCAAGTACAGCTGATGGCCTTGAGAGTGAGTGACAATGCTTGACCTCACTCTCACCTTGCTTTCTGGGGATAGAATCGTGAGAACGGAACCCCGATAGAAAGCCCTTCCCAGTTGAAGGTAAGCAACTCTGTTAGTTGCAGAAGAGTTGCAGTTAGTCAGTTGCAGAGTTAGAAGCTAGCAAGATGTGACTCTCAGCGCGCATTTGTCTGGTTCTGGGGGTTCCAGAATAAACTAACATCCAAAGTAAATCGAAGTCTTGTTGTTATTACTAAAAGTTAACAATGACACAAGGCTTCTGATAAGAAATGGTCCCCAGCAGAACCAGACACAGAATCCCCATACAAGAAGACCAGACGAGACCTGTAGAAGATATACCAGACCATTAGAAGATAGAAGACTAGACAGAGAAGAAAAGAAAAGGCGCTACGTAACAATATTACTGTGAGGGGGGCCCAGGTGTATGTGTATTCATTACATCAACAACAATGGTGGTGCTCTTCTCTGGGGCAAAGGAAAGAATTTGTACAGAGTTATTTTGCAACCTTGTGTCACATCCTATCCATGTTGAAGGGGTTGGGTAAATACCTACCTTGGACACCAGTATGAGGAGGTTACAACTATCCAAGTAGAATTAAAGAGATGAAGTTCCTGATTCAGTTTAATCATCTTGGGGGTGGAGATGGGTGTCAAAAGAAATGAAAAATCTTTTGAAAGAAATGAGAAAGTAGATTAAATAATGAGTCCGAGGTCAAAACAATGGTGGAGTTCTTCTCTGGGGCAAAGGAAAGAATTTGTACTTAACAAGAATCAGATATGAATTATTAACAGGAAACTATCAGAGTTATTACCAAAAGATCAGATAAAAACCATCTTGGCATTATTCCCTAAAACTGTCTTTGTATAGAATTAGAACTGGTAGGGTGTCTTCTCAATATTGATAAAAACCAGTATGAGACCTTCTCAATAATCAACCTACACTTTTAATACAATGTAACTTCATGTGTATATATATATATATATATATATAATTTAATATACCAAGCGTGTTGGTAGATCCTTGCGGAGAGAAAAAACCCGGCAGAGAGTTTGATTGTAAAATATACTACCAACATCAACCAGGAAGAAAAAATTTTTTTTGAAAAAAAAGAAAAGACCAAGATATTTGTACAACAAAAAAATAAATCTATTGGTATAGTATTTGGCCAAAAGAAAAAACAATTTATATGTATATATATGTATATAAGATATATATATATATCATATAACCGCTAGGAGAAGCTAATTTGTAAAAATGCTTGATACCTAAGTAGAGCCAAGTAATAAGATAATCTACTGAGTCAGACGAACCTAGTATTAGTTTCCATAAAGCTCTTCAAGGCTAAAATCTGACTTGAGGAATTTAGCCCTGAAGAGCTTTATGCGAAACTAATAGTAGGTTCGTCTGACTCAGTAGATTATCTTTATTATATATATATATATATATATATATATATATCTTATCTTATTATAATGGAGATTGTGTGTTTTTCTGTCTGTAACCGAAACTATATTCCCACTCAAGTCACAATTCCCTTAGTTATCTACATCACATTCTCCATGATTTTATTTATATTTAAACCTCAATTATTAATAAAATTGTTTTACATTATTAATACTGTTGACCATATCTACATACTAATAACATGCAATTGTATTTATATATACAACAAAATAGCGGTTTGCAGTTTGAACGGGAAAGGCTAATTTGCATATTGATATAAAAAATGTGATTTTAATAAATATGTGCTTAGTATTATTGATTTCCTAACTGTTTGTTTTATCTTAATGAATATGAGCAAAAAATCTCTTCAATAAATCTTAAAAGAAATCTATTAACAATATTAACAGTAATTCTATTCTTTACTTCCTAATTTAACTAAATAGTTAGATTAAGAAAATTTAGCAATGAAAGACTGGAGTGAAGAAAAAGCAAGTTTTAGTTGTTTCCCCTCTGTTTCAAATCTTTTTATCGGCATCTTATTTAGTTTCATTAGCCTTTCTAAGTTAACATAACATTTTATTACAATAAAACTTAAATGCTTGCACCCGGAGGGTGCATATATTTGCTAGTATATATAATGGAGATTTGATGTCTGTCTGTAACCAAAACTATGTCACTGCTTATGTCATAATACCCTCAGGAATTGTGTAAGTTTAGCAATGAGCATTTAACTTAGAGTCAAAATCATTAACACATAGAATAAATACTTATTTATTAACAATATCTCAATAAAAATCTGAGTTAGATTTGCCACAAAACAGCTCATTTTAGTATTAGAAACAAATACTTGAAACCCTGTATGGTGTAAATTAAATATATACTCTCTCTCTCTATCTCTCTCTCTCTCTCTCACACCTGAGTCTCCTCTCTCGGTTATATACCCGATGTTGGCTATATAACAATGTCTCATGTGGTTCACTTCTCAAAACAAACTGCACCCCCCCAGCCCCATGCCTACTCAGTGATACCTGGGGAAATATTAGCATAGAAGATACTGTAACTTTCCAAATAATAATTTATGAGGAAGTGCATCCCGGTCTCCTGCCTCAGAAATTGCTACCTGGTGACTATTAAAATAACGTCCCCAGCTATGTCGTCTCGGCAGTGTTACTTGAAAGAAAACAACCAACTTAGGGCGTTAAATGTATTTTAGAGGGTGGGGGGCTTCTCTTTTTTTATATGAACAAATGGAGATGGGTGTATAGATATATATAAACAAAGTAAAAAAATGAACAAATTGAGGTAGATAGATAGATAGATAGATAGATAGATATCCATCTTCATATCTAAATAAGAATTACGACAAATTTCTATAAATAAACAAGAATTACGACAAATTTCTATAAATAAACAAGAATTACGACAAATTTCTATAAATAAATTTCTAAACAAATTACGATAAATAAATAAGAATTACAACAAAAAAGAGAAGCCCCCCCCCCTCTAAAATACATTTAATGCCCTAAGTTGGTTGTTTTCTTTCAAGTAACACTGCCGAGACGACATAGCAGGGGAAGTTATTTTAATAGTCACTGGGTAGCAATTTCTGAGGCAGGAGACCGGGACGCACTTCTTCATAAATTACCAAATATTCTTTCACCATATTTTGGGAAATAAAGCAGATATTCTTATATGCAGTCAATTATCGTGTATGTCTGGCTACCAACTTATTGATCGGCTCTGGTACTTTTTGATTTATTACCAAATTATTCTATTCTGACCACTTTTCCTGTCTGAGGACATTTTTTCTTCCAAAACTCCGATAGGAAAATGGGAATATTTGGGGAAAAAAAAGTGAATGAGTGATACAATGCAGATATAAAAATCACATTAGAATCATTTAGCATGGTTTATTTGTTTAATGGCATATCAATACCTTATGGGTTATTTAATGCTGAAATTTGATTCATTTATTAATGTTTGACTTAAACAGTTTTTTTGTGGTTACAATTCAGTTCTACAAGACAATGCACCTGTGAAATCTTTCACAGGTGCATTGTCTTGATGATAAGGGGCTGACATACTACTTTAAAACCAATAGACATCTTAAATGTATTGAACTCTATAACAAATATATATATCTATATATATGTATATATATATAAATATATGTATATGTGGGGCGGGTGCGTATATGTGTGTGTATATGTGTATGTGTAGTTGCCTGAGGTCGACCTTGAAAAAATGTGACATCAATGTGAAGACCTGGGAGAGTAAGTCTTTGGACCGTTGGCAGTGGAGAAGAGCTGTGCAGGAGGGCACAGAAAAGTTTGAGACCGGCCATATACAGCATGAGCAGTTGAAAAGAGATATTCGCAATAATAAAAAAGTAGACAATCAAGGGCTTCAAATTGGTCTACTATGTGACCAGTGTGGAAAGCTATGTATGAGCAAAGCTGGCCTGATCAGTCACCTGATCAGCTACTTTAAAACCAATGGTAACAATCACATCTTAAATGTAGTGTAACCAATAACAAATATATATATACATATATACATGTATATGTGTGGGGGTGCATATGTGTGTGTGTGTGTATATATCAGACCCCGACACTAACTTATTTCATGACTGTCCTGAATAAAATTATCAACCGTCCCAAATGGAGTTTGGACTGTCCCGAAATCAAAATATTTTTGTTTAATTCATTAGCATCATCTATACTTGTCAGTCATCAGTAGCATAATAACATGTAATGAAAAGGTAACTAAACTTCAATTCAAATAACTCATATTTTGCTTCATTGTCACACACGTACGCAACGAGAAAAAAGGGTTACTAACTAGAAAAAAATAAGTTTCTTGACAGAAACATTTATTTATAATCAAGAATAATGAAATAAAAATTTTATAAACTAAAATTTATTCTATTTCCATCTTTATGTGGAGTTTTTCCAATCATAAAAATATATACTGTGTGACTGTGTCTATTTCTTCAGTGTTGTTGCCATTAGTAATTTTAAGTCTAGAAATAGACCGTTTTTTGAGGTCAGCATTTGGGCAATCACTGGACGGCCAATATTGGAATGTAGTACAGACTTTTATGAAAATTTTTTACCGTCCCCGGCAAACTGTCCCAGATGACGTATTGATCGTATTGATGTAATTTTTATCATCCCCGGAACAACGGGATGGCGTTAATGTCGAGCCCTGGTATATGTGTATGTGTAGTAATAGGAATCCCAAAAACAATAATGCAGTGATTTATTATTGACTCTTTCTGCAAAGACACGCGCACATGCGCATGCACACACAGGAGTATATGCTATCAAAGAAACAAATCTTCTTTAGAAAAGGAATGCTGTCAGATTTCTTTAAAAAAGACATGTAGATAGTATGTAAATATGAAAGTATTAATGAAAGAGAGTACCTACCTAAGCAGAATTCAGGACATATTGAAGCATTTGAATTCTGAGCCCGAGATTGAGTATCTAAAAATTAAACAAACCATTATTATGTCAGAAGAAACGAGTTAAGCAACCAAAAGTTAAAGATATTTAAAAATTGTCTACTATTTTTTTTCCTACAGTTTACAAACATGCACGCGCAGGATGTGACACAAGGTCAATTTTTTAAGAGGAATTTAACAGGTTTGAATTCAGAGTTTTCCTTCTCCTAGATTGGTTACCTAGTCATGGTTAAAGAGCCCAGTCTGCCCCTGCTATTTACCCATAGCTGGAGGGAGAATTGGATTCATACCTTTCCCAAGGGTATTAGTGCTATGTGAATTGCAAACAGTTTCGTCCAGCAATTGAACTCGGGTCCATTTCCTACGACTCTAACCATTAGACTACGCACCTCCATAGATGATTGTCTATATATAAACCAGAAAACCAAGCGCCAACCTTTCGGATCGCATGAACCACTAAATTAATTATTTTAAATTCAATGGATCCTTAATATGAATTCATTTTTAGAATAGTAAATGAATTGGTGATTTAGATCTTTTGCATCCCCAACCTCCTGCCCTAATTTATTCTGTGTTTTTAGCATGCCAGGATCTGGCAAATTTCCAGCTGAACTTTTCCGAGTCATGTTTTGTTGCTTTTTTTTCGGCAAGTTAATGTAATATTTTACACGCCCCCCCCCCATTTTTATCAGCAAATAAATGTAGATATTTAAAAAAATGTTGTTTTTTTAATTGATATATATATATAAATATATATATATGCATATATATTTTAAGGGAAGTGTTATTGTCTGCGTACACCACTTAAATAGAATGTGCCATGCATTTGATTGGTTGTTAGTGCCAGCCAATCAGATGCACGGTAGAGAATTTTATAGTCCTCCACAAACAATAAAAAGTCAAACGTCTGTTAGTGTCTTATGTTGGTGGGTGGATCAGAGTTCTGATCATCTCTGATAGAGCAAGCATGGCAAGCAAAGTCTGACGTTGAAAGACCTGAAACTTCCCAGTGACCCATGCATACTACATCACTGACAACACCTACAAGCGCCCCAAATGAAGGAGCATACATTTAAAGTATATATATATATATATATATATGAATATTTATGTAAAACTTCACTTCGTAAAAATTCAAATGAAATTTGTACAAATTCAATAAAAAAAAACATTTTTTTAAAAAAGGGGTTGTTATTTTTTCATGCTTAAAAAAACAGTACATTTATTTCTTTAGTGTGATATTTGTTCCTGTTTGAAATAAGTTCATGGATTTTGGGCTCCAATGACTTTAGAGCAAACCAAGACCAGTAAGAAATTTGTATTGCAGTGACAGTACATTGGAGATGATTTTACTATAAAAATGAATTGACACAGATTTTACTATAAAAATGAATAAAGACTGATTTTACTATAAAAATGATAAAGACTGATTTTATTATAGAATGTATTGAGATTGATTTTACTATAGAAATGCATTGAGACTATTTTACAATAAGATGCATTGAGACTGATTTTACTATAAAATGAAATTGAACACAGATTTTACTATAAAAATGAATAAGACTGATTTTACTATAAAAATGAATAAAGACTGATTTTATTATAGAAATGCATTGAGACTATTTTACAATAAAGATGCATTGAGACTGATTTTACTATAAAAATGAATAAAGACTGATTTTACTATAAAAATGAATAAAGACTGATTTTACTATAGAAATGCATTGAGACTATTTTACAATAAAGATGCATTGAGACTGATTTTACTATAAAAATTTATTGAGACTAATTTTACTATAAAAAGTTATTGAGACAATGTCCCATTGGTATTGCATCTTAGTTTAATAAATATATCCAGCTTTGTTGATCTAGTCATGAACAATACTAAATTGAGCATAGAATGTTTTATGTTCAACTGGCATTGAACCTTATGAATCTACATTCAGTGAATATATCTATATCTTTTGATCTGGCACGGAACCGTATTAAATTGAGCAAAAGATGTTTTGTACATCTGGCATTGAGCCTTATGAATCTGAGTGCAGTAAATATATCCAGATCTGTTCCTCTCACCATGAACTATATTAAACTGAGCAAAAGATGCATTGTTATGTTCATCTGGCATTGAGCCTTATGAATCTGAGTGCAGTAAATATATTCAGATCTGTTCCTCTGGCCATGAACCATATTAAACTGAACAAAAGATGTATTGTTATGTTCATCTGGTATTGAGCCTTATGAATCTGAGTTCAGTAAATATAACCAGATCTGTTCCTCTGGCCATGAACCATATTAAACTGAGTAAAAGATGTATTGTTATGTTCATCTGGCATTGAGCCTTATGAATCTGAGTTCAGTAATTATATTCAGATCTGTACCTCTGGCCATGAATCATATTAAACTGAGCAAAAGATGTATTGTTATGTTCATCTGGCATTGAGCCTTATGAATCTGAGTTCAGTAAATATATCCAGATCTGCTCATCTGGCCATGAACCATACTATATTAAGCACAAAATGTATTGCTATGTTCATCTGGAATTGAACCTTATGAATCTACATTCAGTAAATATATCCAGTCATGTGGATCTGGCTATGAACCAAACTAAACTGGGCTGAGTAAATATAATCAACTCTCTTGATTTGGCATTGAACCATGAGCTCAGTGAATATATTCAGATATTTTGACCGTCCATTTAATCATACTAAACTGAGCATAATATTATATATTCATCTCTCCTTGATCTGGCATTGAACCATATTACAGTGAGCTCAGCTATTCACTCATGTTTATTTAGTATTGAACAATTCTAATGTGAACTAAGTAAATAGACATTTATTGTTTTACTTCAAAAGATTATAATGGTATAATGTATTATTTCTCTGAACTTTTGAGATAAGGCTTGATAATTTGTATTATTTGTATTATTTGGACTATAGAGTGATTTTATAATAGAAATGTATTGAAATTGATTTTTACTATAGAAATGCATTGAGACTAATTTTACAATAAAAATGCATTGAGACTAATTTTACTATAAAAATGTGTTGAGATTAATTTTAGTATAAAAATATATTGAGACTAATTTTACTATAAAAATTTATTGAGACTAATTTTACTATAAAAATTTATTGAGACTTATTTTGCTATAAAAATGCATTGAGACTAATTTTACTATAAAAATTAATTGAGACTAATTTTACTATAAAATTTATTGAGACTAATTTTACTGTAAAAATTTATTGAGATTAATTTACTATAAAAATTTATTGAGACTAATTTTTACAATAAAAATGCATTGGAGACTAATTTTACTATAAAAATGCGTTGAGACTAATTTTACTATAAAATGCATTGAGACTAATTTTACTATAAAAAGTTATTGAGACTAATTTTACTATAAAAATATATTGAGACTAATTTTACTATAAAAATTTATTGAGAGACTAATTTTACTATAAAAATGCATTGAGACTAATTTTACTATAAAAATTTATTGGAGACTAATTTTACTAAAAATGCATTGAGACTGATTTTACTATAAAAATTTATTGAGACTAATTTTACTATAAAATGCATTGAGTCTAATTTTACTAATAAAAAGGTCTTTTTGGACAAATATATCATAAACATTTCAAATAATGTTATAAGGTTTGGTATTGAGTTTGGGAACCTTCTCGACTTGGAACCTTCTCTTCCAACTCAGAAACCATCTTGTTGAACTTGGGAGCCTTTTATGTCATAATCGGGAGTTTTCATGTCATATGTGTGAGCCTTTATGGAACTTTGAACTGAACCTGAGCTCGAGACAAAGCACATGAAGAAGGCTGGAGAGCATATCGGCTGAAAGGTGTAGATAAGAATAAAGTTGAGGACAATAAATACAATATAATGTATTTTAATTCAAATGAATTATTTCAAGATGTGGACTGCCCTGTTGGCTGGGGCTTTAGAATACACCAACTGCACCTCTGCAGCAGAGAAAAACCTCACCAATTGGGTGACCTGTTGACTGTGGGTGGTGACCTGTAATGCTTAATGGCTAAGCAGTCCATGACATGAAACACTTCACTTTGACCTTTATTTAGGCCAGATGGGCAGGCAGAGAGGATCCCCTAATCAATCGACTGGTCATGTCAAGCCCTAGCACCTATATGATTGTCTCGACCCTATTGCCCTTAGGGCATGCCCAAAACCCTTTTTATCATATATGTGCTAGAAGTGTTCTGGGTGTGACATTGAACTGCATTTAATGGTGAAGGCCCAATTTTCAAGCTCTGGGGTGAAAGTGTCCCTTTCACTGCCATAAACTCCCAGGTCTACTCTGAACTGGAGTGGCAGTATCTGTTCGGATCCCATCTATGGGTTAAATATATTTTTAAAAAATGAATATTAAAAATGAGTTTTAAAAAAATTGAGTTTGAAAAAAAGAATTTTCAATACTTATAAAGAATGAATAAACTAATATGCCATCAGCATAAAATAACCCTTTCTTTTATCTTACACACTTTCTTTCTTTCTTTCTTTCTTTCTTTCTTTCTTACACACTTTCCTTCTTTCTTTCTTACACACTTTCTTTCTTTCTTCTTTCTTTATCATAGATTATCTTTCTTTCTTTCTTACACACTTTTCTTTCTTTCTTTCTTTCTTACAAACTTTCTTTCTTTTCTTTTCTTTCTTACACACACTTTCTTTCTTCTTTTTACACACTTTCTTTCTTTCTTTTTCTTTCTTTCTTTTTTTTCTTTTTTACACACACTTTCTTTCTTTCTTACACACTTTCTTTTTCTTTTACACACACTTTCTTTTCTTTCTTTCTTTCTTTCTTACACACTTTCTTTCTTTTTTCTTTTCTTATCTTCTTTCTTTCTTTCTTTCTTCTTTCTTTCTTTCTTTCTTTCTTTCTTTCTTTCTTTCTTTCTTAGATTCTTTCTTTCTTTCTATCTTTCTTTTATCTTAGATTCGCTCCTTCTTTCTTTCTTTTCTTACACACTTACACACTTTCTTTCTTTCTTTCTTCTTACACACTTCTTTCTTCTTTCTGTTATCTATATCCTTTCTTTCTTTCTTTCTTTTATCTTAGATTCTTTCTTTCTGTTTTCTTTTATCTTACATACTTCCTTTCTTTCTTTCTTTCTTTCTTTCCCACTTTCTTTCTTTCTTTCTTACACACTTTCTTTATTACACACTTTCTTTCTTTCTTTTCTTTCTGTTATCTATATCCTTTCTTTCTTTCTTTCTTTCTTTCTTTTATCTTACATACTTTCTTTCTTTCTTTCTTTCTTACACACTTTCTTTCTTCCTTTCTTTCTTTCACACTTTCTTTCTTTCTTTCTTTGCAGATTTCTCTCTTTCTTCACCGAAATCAATTACAAAATGGCTGCTAACAATATATTGTGTAAGTTCATAAAACTGTTCAATTTGCACATTGGCTCAAACATGTCCTAAACACAAACATCATACACCCCCACATACCCCCAAACTTCCACAACTACCAAGTCCTTTCAAAAATAACTACCCTCCCTCTTCATCAAGAACCCAGGCTTGAACCAGATCCTGCCATAATACCCAACCAACCAAACAACCAAACAACTATATCATCTTAGTTATAATTGCTTTATTTTATTGAAACAGAGGTAATTTCTAAAACAGCTATGAAGAGAAAAGATTGGAATAGAGAAGGAGTGAAGGATAAGCGCCAGGTACGCTATGCATATTGTACCAGGATTATAAATAAAATACTGATAAACATAATTAGTCATTTCTGCGTGTATAAGATAACAATTTGATGAATTTAAATAAATCTTCTGATTAGGCATCCTAGACAATTTATAAATTGGATTTTTAAAAGATTTCATTTATAAATTTTCTTTAAAAGAAAACTGTAAATGTTTCCCAAAGTGAAATTGACAAAAATAAAATAAAATAAAACAAAGAAAAAGAATTCAGTATTGATTGATCAAAGCCATTTTAAAAATCTAACTGAATCTAATTTCTAATTTAAATGCTGTCTCCATTTCAATTAATTTAACTTGATATTCCTGTGGAAGCCAGCACATGGGCATGTCAGTGTGGGCCGACCAGCAAAGACGTACATTGATCAGCTCTGTGCGGATGCAGGATGCTGCACAGATGACCTCCCGAGAATGATGAGTGATAGGGACGAATGGAGAGAGAATGTCATGGATATTAGTGCCAACAGCGCGACTTGATGATGATGATGATGAAATGTTTTGGAGTTAAGCTCTCTCTAGAACTGCTGTGTTTGTGATCCTGTCCCTCCAGGTGATGCCCAGTATACGTCTAAGGCAGCGAAGGTAGAAGCCATTTAGCCGCCACTCTTGGTGGGAGTATAGGGTCTGGAGAGAGCTCAACTACCCAGCTTGTGTTCTCTACTGAGACAGCATTGTCTCCGATGACTGGTCATGTCCGCCGAATGGATGATAGACGAATACTGAAGGATACCCTTTATGCAGAGTTTTTGTCTGGTAAGAGACAGATTGGTCGCCCCCAGTTGCGTTTCAAGGATGTCTGCAAGAACAATCTCAGGTGTTTTGGCATTGCCCCTTCTAGCTGGGAAAATTTGGCTCAGGACCACCCTTGGTGGTGGCAGGCTCTCTGTAGAGGACTGTTCATGTCTGAAGTCACTCTGGCAACACCTTGAAGCTAGGAGGTCCAGAAGAAAGCAGTGGCAACAAAGCACCGGCACATCAACATCTTCAGGGACAGCCTTCACATGCAACATCTGTGGTTGAAAATGTTTTTCTAACACTGGACTTTACAATCACAGGAGGCACTGTAACTTCAGGGGCACAAAAACGATATTATAGTCTTCCGAGACTGAAATGCCAATAAAAATAAATGTTTTGGCCATACTGACAGGATGAACCTAGAATGTACTGGTTGCTCTAGATCCCCACCAGGTATGAGACTAAACAGTATTTGGTGGCGAGGCTCCTGTTCTAAAGCTCAGTGGAGTGTTCAGTCATCCGTTCATTGTTATTACTTGCATGTCTATTATGACCAACAGTTGAACAATCTGCTAAGTTTCTGACCGCCATCCTTGGCCAGTTGTAAAGGACTTAAAGTAAGTAAGTCCTGAGTTATAGAATCCTTTGGTAAGTGAATAAGTCCTGAGTTCTGGAATCCTACATAGTGTCAAAGGTCCAGTGATATAATCTTATGTTCCGTTGTCCACGAAGGTTCAAGGTATTTGTAAGTAGCTAAGATCAGAACAGCCGATATAAATACAATATCAGCAGCAGAGCACTGCCAGTGGTTGGCCAATAAGTTGGTCACATGGTTATCGGTGAGTCTATAAATAGAAGTGGGCATCTAGCACACACCTTATATCCAGAAAATGCCAACACAATCATATACAAATAGAAAAGATTACTTGCGAGGCTGTCTTATCAGTTATCCGCTGAAATATTAACTCTCTGCATGTCCACTCTGATCAACATATTGTTGTGGCCTGGTTAGAGGCCAGAATAAAGACACAATAGAGGAAATGAGTTAAACAAATATATTAACAAAGAACAGTAGTACAAACATATACAAATGAAAAAGGTTACTCACGAGGCTGTCTTATCAGCTATCCACTGAAATATTAATTCTTGCTTAAGTGCTGAACCTGCTGCTATTTATAGCTAGAAGAGTTTGTGCGTGCATGGTAAATTACCATAAAACATTTTATAACTTCGCTGATATTGTACAATATTTCGATTTTATGAAAATCATCATCAGAGCTTGTTTATACTACGTGTTGTTAAGGACGGAGACAAAAGTCATATGAGTTCAAAACAAGTTAAATCGAAGTCTTGTGTTATTATCTAAAAACTACCAATGACACAGGGCTTCTGATAAAGAGAAATCCCCAATGGAAGACCAGACACGAAGTCCCCAAGACGAAGTCCAGACGTTAGAAGAGACGTTAGAAGAGACGCTAGAAGAGACTCTAGAAGAAGAACGTAGATACGAAAGATGACCAGAATAATAAAAGTAAGAAAGTAAAGAAAGAGGTATACAACAGGTGGCCTAAAGTCAGTATCAGTCAGACAGCAAGGGAGTCTATCCCCTTTTCATTAATGCTAGACCAAAGAGATTGTTTTGGCATCACAGTGCACCACACCTACCATCAGCTCCTCACTTTACAGCATAGATCCCTGTGCTACTCATACGCTTAATGTATTTTAATAGTAGATGCAATGTGCATTCAAAAAGGAACACAGTTTCATAGTGGGGAGTGTGACGTGAGAAAGACACTTTGGTTAAGTAAAAAAGCAGTAGCAGCTTAAGAATTAATAGAGAGGGATGGTATTGAACCAGGAACCTTGTGCTTTTTAGTCAGATGCCCTACCAACTGAGCTGTCTGTTCATCTGTTTATAATTTCTATGCAGGATCCGAGTGATAGTTTTGGAGTTATTCGGTAGGGAAGTGTTTCAATCGCT
>CM042171.1:68716459-68758265 GCA_023376005.1 Doryteuthis pealeii
GAAAGAAAGAGAAGGGAGAAAGAAAGTGTTGTAAGGGTAAGAAAAATAATAGAAAGAAAGCGAAATCATTGTAAGAATAAAAGAAAAGAGAAGAATAGAAAGAAGATAAAAAGGATATGATTAGATACAGAAAAAAAAGAAGAAAGTCCAGCACTGATGTACGTGTGTAATAAAAGGAAAGTGTGTAAGGAAAAAAAAGAAGAAAAGAAAGTGTAAGTGGGGGGGAGGAAGAAGAAAGGAAAGAAAAGAAAGAAAGAAAAGAACAAGAAAAGGAAAAGTATGTAATGATTTAATAAGGAAAAACAGAAAGAAAAGAAATCTAAGATCAAAAGGAAAAAAGAAAGGAAAAGAAAGAAAGGATATAATAACAAAAAAGAAAGAAACAAGAGGAGAAAGGACACAAGTTGCTGATAAAGTTTATTGAGTGGTAAGATAAAAGAAAGAAAGAATGGAGCGAATCTAAGATAAAAGAAAGATAGATAGGGAAAGAAAAGAAAGAATCTAAGATAAAAGAAAAGAAGAAAAAAGTGTGTTGTAAGAAAGAAAGAAAGAAAGAAAGAAAGAAAGTGTTGTAAGAAAAAAAGAAAAGAAAGAAAGAAAAATAAGAAAGAAAAAGTGTGTAAGAAAAGAAAGTGTGTAAGAAAGAAAGAAAGTGTGTAAAAAGAACCGAAAGAAAAAGAAAGAAAGTGTGTAAGAAAGAAAGAAAGAAAGAAAGTCTGTAAGAAAGAAAGTGTGTAAGAAAGAAAGAAAGAAAGAAAGTGTGTAAGAAAGAAAGTGTGTAAGAAAGAAAGAAAGAAAGAAAGTGTGTAAGAAAGAAAAAGAAAGAAAGAAAGAAAGAAGAAAGAAGAAAGAAAGAAAAAAAAGAAAGAAAGTGTGTGTAAGAAAGAAGAAAGAAAGAAAGAAAGAAAGTGTGTAAGAAGAAAGAAAGAAAGTGTGTAAGATAAAAGAAAGGGTTATTTTATGCTGATGACATATTAGTTTATTCATTCTTTATAAATATTGAACATTCTTTTTTTCAAACTCAATTTTTTTTAAACACATTTTTAATATTCATTTAAAAAAAATATATATTTAACCCATCGATGGGATCTGAACAGATACTGCCACCCCAGTTCAGAGTAGACCTGGGAGTTTATGGCAGTGAAAGGGCACTTGCACCCCAGAGCTTGAAAATTGGGCCTTCACCATTAAATGCAGTTCAATGTCACACCCAGAACACTTCTAGCACATATATGATAAAAAGGGTTTTGGGCATGCCCTAAGGGCAATAGGGTCGAGACAATCATATAGGTGCTAGGGCTTGACATGACCAGTCGATTGATTAGGGGATCCTCTCTGCCTGCCCATCTGGCCTAAATAAAGGTCAAAGTGAAGTGTTTCATGTCATGGACTGCTTAGCCATTAAGCATTACAGGTCACCACCCACAGTCAACAGGTCACCCCATTGGTGAGGTTATTCTCTGCTGCAGAGGTGCAGTTGGTGTATTCTAAAGCCCCAGCCAACATAGCAGTCCACATCTTGAAATAATTCATTTGAATTAAAATACATTATATTGTATTTATTGTCCTCAACTTTATTCTTATCTACACCTTTCAGTCGATATGCTCTCCAGCCTTCTTCATGTGCTTTGTCTCGAGCTCAGGTTCAGTTCAAAGTTCCATAAAGGCTCACGCATATGACATGAAAGCTCCTGATTATGACATAAAGGCTCCCAAGTTCGACAAGATGGTTTCTGAGTTGGAAGAGAAGGTTCCCAAGTCCGAGAAGGTTCCCAAACTCAATACAAAACACCTTATAAACATTATTTGAAATTTTTAATGATATATTTGTCCAAAAAGACCTTTTTATAGTAAAATTAGACTCAATGCATTTTTATAGTAAAATTAGTTTCAATAAATTTTTATAGTAAAATCAATCTCAATGCATTTTTATAGTAAAATTAGTCTCAATGCATTTTTATAGTAAAATTAGTCTCCAATTAATTTTTATAGTAAAATTAGTCTCAATAAAATTTTATAGTTTAAAATTAGTCTCAATGCATTTTATAGTAAAATTAGTCTCAATGCATTTTTATAGTAAAAATTAGTCTCAATAAATTTTATAGTAAAATTAGCAATTTTTATAGTAAAATTAGTCTCAATAATTTTTATAGTAAAATTAGTCTCAATGCATTTTTTATAGTAAAATTAGTCTCAATGCATTTTATAGTAAAATTAGTCTCAATTTTATAGTAAAATTAGTCTCAATGCATTTTTATAGAAAATTAGTCTCAAATTTTTATAGTAAAATTAGTCTCAATAATTTTTTATAGTAAAATCAGTCTCAATGCATTTCTATAGTAAAAATCAATTTCAATACATTTCTATTATAAAATCACTCTATAGTCCAAATAATACAAATAATACAAATTATCAAGCCTCATCTTAAAATTTCAGAGAAATAATACATTATACCATTATAATCTTTTGAAGTAAAACAATAAATGTCTATTTACTTAGTTCACATTAGAATTGTTCAATACTAAATAAACATGAGTGAATAACTGAGCTCACTTTAATATGGTTCAATGCCAGATCAAGGAGGGGTGAATATATAATATTATGCTCAGTTTAGTATGATTAAATGGCCGGTCAAAATATCTGAATATATTCACTGAGCTCATGGTACAATGCCAAATCAAGAGAGTTGATTATATTTACTCAGCCCTGTTTAGTTTGGTTCATAGCCAGATCCACATGACTGGATATATTTACTGAATGTAGATTCATAAGGTTCAATTCCAGATGAACATGACACTACATTTTGTGCTTAATATAGTATGGTTCATGGCCAGATAAGCAGATCTGGATATATTTACCGAACTCAGATTCATAAGGCTTAATGCCAGATGAACATAACAATACATCTTTTGCTCAGTTTAATATGGTTCATGGCCAGAGGTACAGATCTGGATACATTTACTGAACTCAAATTCATAAGGTTCAATGCCAGATGAACATAACAATACATCTTTTGCTCAGTTTAATATGGTTCATGGCCAGAGGAACAGATCTGAATATATTTACCGAACTCAGATTCATGAGGCTTAATGCCAGATGAACATAACAATACATCTTTTGCTCAGTTTAATACGGTTCATGGCCAGAGGTACAGATCTGGATACATTTACTGAACTCAAATTCATAAGGTTCAATGCCAGATGAACATAACAATACATCTTTTGCTCAGTTTAATATGGTTCATGGCCAGAGGTACAGATCTGGATATATTTACTGAACTCAGATTCCTAAGGCTCAATGCCAGATGAACATGACAATATATCTTTTGCTCAGTTTAATATGGTTCTTGGCCAGAGGAACAGATCTGGATATATTTACTGAACTCAGATTCATGAGGCTCAATGCCAGATGAACATAGCAATACATCTTTTGCTCAGTTTAATATGGTTCATGGCCAGAGGAACAGATCTGAATATATTTACTGCACTCAAATTCATAAGGCTCAATGCCAGATGTACAAAACATCTTTTGCTCAGTTTAATATGGTTCCGAGCCAGATAAAAAGATATAGATATATTCACTGAATGTAGATTCATAAGGCTCAATGCCAGATGAACATATTACATTCTATGCTCAATTTAGTATTGTTCATGACTAGATCAACAAAACTGGATATATTTATTAAACTAAGATGCAATACCAATGGTGAGGCTCCAGTTCTGCTGCTCTAGGTAGTGTGGAGTCACACCTTCCTCACCATTATTCCCTAGTCCACGCTGACCTTGAATAGTAGTACCTATTAGGGTCCCATTTATAGGACAAATAAATCTGTTTGAAACTTATTAGTAATATTTAAAACCACATAACTGTGTGCAAATTATTTGCATTAGATAGAAATATTTGAAACCTTATAATTGTCTGCAAACTAATAGTAATTATAATTAAATAGGAATAGTTATTTGAAATCTTATAATTTGTTTGAATAATACATTTTGTGCTCAGTTTTTGAATAGTTCAGATCAACAGATTGATTTATTGTGGGACATTGTCTCAATAACTTTTTATAGTAAAATTAGTCTCAATAAATTTTAATAGTAAAATCAGTCTTAATGCATCTTTATTGTAAAATAGTCTCAATACATTTCTATAGTAAAATCAGTCTTTATTCATTTTTATAGTAAAATCTGTGTCAATTCATTTTTATAGTAAAATCAGTCTCAATGCATCTTTATTGTAAAATAGTCTCAATGCATTTCTATAGTAAAATCAGTCTTTATTCATTTTTATAGTAAAATCAGTCTTTATTCATTTTTATAGTAAAATCTGTGTCAATTCATTTTTATAGTAAAATCATCTCCAATGTACTGTCACTGCAATACAAACTTGTTACTGGTCTTGGTTTGCTCTAAAGTCATTGGAGCCCAAAATCCATGAACTTATTTCAAACAGGAACAAATATCACACTAAAGAAATAAATGTACTGTTTTTTTAAGAATGAAAAAATAGTGAAACAAACAA
This sequence comes from Doryteuthis pealeii, assembly GCA_023376005.1. Taxonomy (NCBI): domain Eukaryota; kingdom Metazoa; phylum Mollusca; class Cephalopoda; order Myopsida; family Loliginidae; genus Doryteuthis; species Doryteuthis pealeii. The sequence goes on from CM042171.1 coordinate 68,720,978, forward strand.
CCCCTTTTTTTTAAAATGTTTTTTTTATTGAATTTGTACAAATTTCAATTGAATTTTTATGAAGTGAAGTTTTACATAAATATTCATATACACACACACACACACACACACATATATATATATATATATATATATACTTTAAATGTATGCTCCTTCATTTGGGTGCATGGGTCACTGGGAAGTTTCAGGTTTTTCAACATCAGACTTTGCTTGCCATGCTTGCCCTATCAGAGATGATCAGAACTCTGATCCACCCACCAACATAAGACACTAACAGACGTTTGACTTTTTATTGTTTTTGGAGGACTATAAAATTCTCTACCACACATCTGATTGGCTGGCACTAACAACCAATCAAATGCACGGCACATTCTATTTAAGTGGTGTACGCAGACAATAACACTTCCCTTAAAATATATATGCATATATATATATCAATTAAAAAAAATTTTTTTTAAAAGGGGGGTTGTAAAAATATCTACATTGATTTGCTGATAAAAATCGGGGAGGGGGGGGGCATGTAAAATATTTACATTAACTTGCCGAAAAAAAAGCAACAAAAGCATGACTCGAAAAAGTTCAGCTGGAAATTTGTCTGATCCTGGCACACTAAAACATAGCATAAATTAGGGCAGGAGGTTGGGATGACAAAAGATCTAAATCACCAATTCATTTACCTATCTAAAAATGAATTCATATTAAGGATCCATTGAATTTAAAATAATTAATTTAGTGGTTCATGCGATCCGAAAGGTTGGCGCTTGGTTTTCTGGTTTATATATAGACAATCATCTATGGAGGTGCATAGTCTAATGGTTAGAGTCGTAGGAAATGGACACGAGTTCAATTGCTGGATGAAACTGTTTGCAATTCACATGGCGCTAATATTCTTGGGAAAGGTATGAATCCAATTCTCTCTCCAGCTATGGGTAAATAGCAGAGCAGACTGGGCTCTTTAACCATGACTAGGTAACCAATCCAAGAGAAGGAAAACTCTGAATTCAAACCTGTTAAATTCCGCTTAAAAAATTGACCTTGTGTCACATCCTGCGCGTGCATGTTTGTAAACTGTAGGAAAAAAAATAGTAGACAATTTTTAAATATCTTTAACTTTTGGTTGCTTAACTCGTTTCTTCTGACATAATAATGGTTTGTTTAATTTTTAGATACTCAATCTCGGGCTCAGAATTCAAATGCTTCAATATGTCCTGAATTCTGCTTAGGTAGGTACTCTCTTTCATTAATACTTTCATATTTACATACTATCTATATGTCTTTTTTAAAGAAATCTGACAGCATTCCTTTTCTAAAGAAGATTTGTTTCTTTGATAGCATATACCCCTGTGTGTGCATGCGCATGTGCGCGTGTCTTTGCAGAAAGAGTCAATGGGGAATCACTGCATTATTGTTTTTGGCATTCCTATTACTACACATACACATATACCAGGGCTCGACATTAACGCCATCCCGTTGTCCCGGGGATGATAAAAATTAAATCAATACGATCAATACGTCATCCGGGACAGTTTGCCGGGGACGGTAAAAAATTTTTCGTAAAAGTTTGTACTACATTCCAATATTGGCCGTCCAGTGATTGCCCGAATGCTGGCCTCAAAAAACGGTCTAGTTCTAGACTTAAAATTACTAATGGCAACAACACTAAAGAAATAGACACAGTCACACAGTATATATTTTTATGATTGGAAAATGTCCGTATAAAGATGGAAATAGAATAAATTTTAGTTTATAAAATTTTTATTTCATTATTCTTGATTATAAATAAATGTTTCTGTCAAGAAACTTATTTTTTTTCTAGTTAGTAACCTTTATTTTTCGTTGCGTACGTGTGTGACAATGAAGCAAAATATGAGTTATTTGAACTGAAGTTTAGTTACTTTTTCATTACATGTTATTATGCTACTGATGACTGACAAGTATAGATGATGCTAATGAATTAAACAAAAATATTTTGATTTCAGGACGGTCCAAACTCCATTTGGGACGGTTGATAATTTTGTTCGGGATGGTCATGAAAAAAGTTAGTGTCGGGGTCTGATATATACACACACACACATATGCACCCCCCCACATATACATATATATATGTATATATATATTTGTTATTGGTTACAATACATTTAAGATGTGATTGTTACCATTGGTTTTAAAGCAGCATGTCAGCCACTTATCATCAAGGCATTCCTATTACTACACATACACATATACACACACACATATGCACCCGCCCACATATACATGTATATATATATAAATATATATATATATTTGTTATAGAGTACAATACATTTAAGATGTGATGGTTACCATTGGTTTTAAAGCAGCATGACAACCACTTATCATCAAGGCATTCCTATTACTACACATGATGGCAGCAAACTCGTGTTCAAGTATTGCCATTGCTTGATATAGTAACAATAATAAGAAGAAGTAAAAAAAAGAAAAAAAAAAAGAAGCTCAAAGTTCAACAATGAGCTGCACGAAAGTGTCTCTTTAGTCCTGCCAAAGTCTTGCACACCTTCCCACATTTACAGGTATTTCCAGGGAGCACAGGGTATTTTATTAGTCCATCCCGCCGACGCACAGATTGGTGACTGATCAGGCCAGCTTTGCTCATACATAGCTTTCTACACTGGTCACATAGTAGACCGATTTGAAGCCCTTGATTGTCTACTTTTTTATTATTGCGAATATCTCTTTTCAACTGCTCATGCTGTATATGGCCGGTCTCAAATTTTTCTGTGCCCTCCTGCACAGCTCTTCTCCACTGCCAACGGTCCAAAGACTTACTCTCCCAGGTCTTCACATTGATGTCACATTTTTTCAAGGTCGACCTCAGGCAACTACATATATATAGATATATATATTTGTTATAGAGTTCAATACATTTAAGATGTCTATTGGTTTTAAAGTAGTATGTCAGCCCCTTATCATCAAGACAATGCACCTGTGAAATCTTTCACAGGTGCATTGTCTTGTAGATCTGAATTGTAACCACAAAAATTGTAACCACACAAAAACTGTTTAAGTCAAACATTAATAAATGAATCAAATTTCAGCATTAAATAACCCATAAGGTGTTGATATGCCATTAAACAAATAAACCATGCTAAATGATTCTAATGTGATTTTTATATCTGCATTGTATCACTCATTCACTTTTTCACCCAAATATTCCCATTTTCCTATCAGAGTTTTGGAGGAAAAAATGTCCTCAGACAGGAAAAGTGGTCAGAATAGAATAATCTGGTAATAAATCAAAAAGTACCAGAGCCGATCAATAAGTTGGTAGCCAGACATACACGATAATTGACTGCATATAAGAATATCTGCTTTCTTTCCCAAAATATGGTGAAAGAATATTTGGTAATTTATGAAGAAGTGCGTCCCGGTCTCCTGCCTCAGAAATTGCTACCCGGTGACTATTAAAATAACTTCCCCCGCTATGTCGTATCGGCAGTGTTACTTGAAAGAAAACAACCAACTTAGGGCATTGAATGTATTTTAGAGGGGGGGGGCTTCTCTTTTTTTGTCATAATTCTTATTTATTTATCATAATTTGTTTAGAAATTTATTTATAGAAATTTGTCGTAATTCTTGTTTATTTATAGAAATTTGTCGTAATTCTTGTTTAGATATGAAGATGGATATCTATCTATCTATCTATCTATCTACCTACCTCAATTTGTTCATTTTTTACTTTGTTTATATATATCTATACACCCATCTCCATTTGTTCATATAAAAAAAGAGAAGCCCCCCACCCTCTAAAATACATTTAACGCCCTAAGTTGGTTGTTTTCTTTCAAGTAACACTGCCGAGACGACATAGCTGGGGACGTTATTTTAATAGTCACCAGGTAGCAATTTCTGAGGCAGGAGACCGGGATGCACTTCCTCATAAATTATTATTTGGGAAGTTACAGTATCTTCTATGCTAATATTTCCCCAGGTATCGCTGAGTAGGCATGGGGCTGGGGGGGGGTGCAGTTTGTTTTGAAAGTGAACCACATGAGACATTGTTATATAGCCAACATCGGTATATAACCGAGAGAGGAGACTCAGGTGTGAGAGAGAGAGAGAGAGATAGAGAGAGAGAGTATATATTTAATTTACACCATACAGGGTTTCAAGTATTTGTTTCTAATACTAAAATGAGCTGTTTTGAGGCAAATCTAACTCAGATTTTTATTGAGATATTGTTAATAAATAAGTATTTATTCTATGTGTTAATGATTTTGACTCTAAGTTAAATGCTCATTGCTAAACTTACACAATTCCTGAGGGTATTATGACATAAGCAGTGACATAGTTTTGGTTACAGACAGACATCAAATCTCCATTATATATACTAGCAAATATATGCACCCTCCGGGTGCAAGCATTTAAGTTTTATTGTAATAAAATGTTATGTTAACTTAGAAAGGCTAATGAAGCTAAATAAGATGCCGATAAAAAGATTTGAAACAGAGGGGAAACAACTAAAACTTGCTTTTTCTTCACTCCAGTCTTTCATTGCTAAATTTTCTTAATCTAACTATTTAGTTAAATTAGGAAGTAAAGAATAGAATTACTGTTAATATTGTTAATAGATTTCTTTTAAGATTTATTGAAGAGATTTTTGCTCATATTCATTAAGATAAAACTAAACAGTTAGAAATCAATAATACTAAGCACATATTTATTAAAATCACATTTTTTTATATCAATATGCAAATTAGCCTTCCCGTTCAAACTGCAAACCGCTATTTTGTTGTATATATAAATACAATTGCATGTTATTAGTATGTAGATATGGTCAACAGTATTAATAATGTAAAACAATTTTATTAATAATTGAGGTTTAAATATAAATAAAATCATGGAGAATGTGATGTAGATAACTAAGGGAATTGTGACTTGAGTGGGAATATAGTTTCGGTTACAGACAGAAAAACACACAATCTCCATTATAATAAGATATATATATATATATATATATATATATATATATACATAAAGTTACATTGTATTAAAAGTGTAGGTTGATTATTGAGAAGGTCTCATACTGGTTTTTATCAATATTGAGAAGACACCCTACCAGTTCTAATTCTATACAAAGACAGTTTTAGGGAATAATGCCAAGATGATTTTTATCTGATCTTTTGGTAATAACTCTGATAGTTTCCTGTTAATAATTCATATCTGATTCTTGTTAAGTACAAATTCTTTCCTTTGCCCCAGAGAAGAACTCCACCATTGTTTTGACCTCGGACTCATTATTTCATCTACTTTCTCATTTCTTTCAAAAGATTTTTCATTTCTTTTGACACCCATCTCCACCCCCAAGATGATTAAACTGAATCAGGAACTTCATCTCTTTAATTCTACTTGGATAGTTGTAACCTCCTCATACTGGTGTCCTGGGTAGATATTTACCCAACCCAGGACAAAATTCCTGGGTAGGTATTTACCCAACCCCTTCACCATGGATAGGATGTGACACAAGGTTGCAAAATAACTCTGTACAAATTCTTTCCTTTGCCCCAGAGAAGAGCACCACCATTGTTGTTGATGTAATGAATACACATACACCTGGGCCCCCCTCACAGTAATATGATTGGCTGGTGACAGCAATAAATACAAAATAATGTAGAGGTACAATGACCATGACTACGACGTTGTCACAGTAATATGATTGGCTGGTGTCAGCCATAAATTCAGAGCAATGTAGAGGTACAATGCCTGCGACTATGACGTTGTACCAGTAATATTACTTACCTGCTCGATTGTACCATTTGGTTACCATGGCCCAACCACTCTGCTACTTCTAAATGTATCCCTTCACAGGACATATCAGTTTTCACCTTGGACTCATTACTTCATCTACCATCTCATTTCATAAAAAAATTATTTTGCTAATTTTAACATTTTCTCGTGCCAGACTCCTGCCCTAATTTATGCTATGTTTTACCATGCCCGTGTCAGGCGTATTTAGATATTTTTCAAGTCATTTTTTTATCGCTTTTCATCAGCAAATTAATGTAGATATTTTACAATGCCGTCCCCCCAGATTTTTATCAGCAAATCAATGTAAATAATTTACAATGCCTCCCCCACCATTTAAAAAACATTTTGTTTATTGAATTTGTAAAGATTTCAATTGAAATTTTACAAAACTCAAATTTCAAATATCTAAGTTGGGCCAGACATACACCCACCACTGGCACAGGAGTCCGATATGATTGTTAAGTTTCTGACCGCCATCCTTGGCCAGTTGTAAAAGACTTAAAGTAAGTAAGTAAGTCCTGAGCTATAGAATCCTTTGGTAAGTGAATGTCCTGAGTTATGGAATTCAACGTAGCGTGAAAGGTCCAGTGATATAATTCTATGTTCCGTCGTCCACGAAGGTTCAAAGCAATGTGCGTAGGTATGACCAGAACAGCCTGTATAAATATTATAACAGCAGCAGAGTACTGCCAGTGATTGGCCAATAGGTTGGTCACATAATTATCGCCGAGTCTATAAGTAGAAGTGGGCTTTTAGCACACGCCTTATATCACAAAATTCTCAACAATGATAAAACATTAAAATTACCTACAGGGTGTCCACAAAGTCTGGGTACATGGGGATTAACACATACTTTTAAAACAAAACAATTTTATTTAATTATAATTTTTAATAAATAATGTTTTCAATATGATTTCCATCATTTTCAATGCATAAATTGATGCACCTTGCAAAATTCAGGTGAACTCGATTAAATAAGTCTACATTGCCATCAATTTCAGCACACTGACTGATAATGCGTTCTCTCATGTGGTTTAAATCTGTAATCTTTATTGAGTAAACTTTCTCTTTCAACATACCCCAGAAAAAGAAGTCATGGGAAGAAAGGCCTGGTAAATGAGGGGACCATTCCACATGACCCCTTCTTCCAATCCAGTGAGGAAAAGTGTCATTCAGCCAATCTCTAACAGCTGTGGCAAAATGGGCAGGGGTCCCATCCTGCAGAAACCAATTCGGAACTCCCTCGCCTAGGCGCTCAATTTTGAAACATTAATTTGTCTCTCAATATGTTTAAATAAGTCTCACCCATTACATGTTCATCAAAGAAGAAGGGTCCTAGCACATGAGGGGTCATAGCACATGAGGGGTCCTAGCACATGAGCGGTTCCTAGCACATGAGCAGTCCTAGCACATGAGCGGTCCTAGCACATGAGGGGTCCTAGCACATGAGGGGTCTAGCACATAATGAAATCTCCACGTACCCAGACTTTGTGGACACCCTGTATATTTCTTTTGATCCACCCCTATCCAAATGCTTAAACTAGAAACTTAAAATTGTGGTACAATGCATGGGTGCAGTTGTGTGCATGTGTATGTAACTGTATAGGTTATATCGAATATAAATAGTAAGAAAACCCACATATAAGATAAATGTATGTGTGTATATTGGGGATGGAGTGGGACCACCCACAGATGGGTATATATATTTACCAACCCATCCGCACGAGCAGGATGCGACACAAGGTCAATTTCTTAAGCGGAGTTCAGCAGGTTTGAATTCAGAGTTTTCCTTCTAGACCGGTTGCCTAACCAAGTTTAAAGAGCCCAGTCTGCCCTACTATTTACCCATAGCTGGAGGGAGAGTAAGATTCATACCTTTCCCAAGGATATTAGCGCTAAATGAAATGCAATTACCACGTCCAGGATTTGAACCCGGGGCGACGAGTCCATTTCCCATGACTTTAACCATTACACCATGCGCTTCCTACCACAGATGGGTATATGTGTGTGTGATCAGGTGGATCATGTGTGTGTGTATATATGTATATATTTATATATGTGAATACATGTATGGATAAGTGTATGTGTGTAATAAGCATGTCATAGAAGGTTTGGCTGATGTTGGTCAAAGGTTATAGAAGTAATAAAGAGAAATCCTATAGAGAAAAGATTAAGAGTTGTGATAACACCCAAAGGAAGAGACCAGAAGTCTAGTTTTTGACCACTTTGAAAGTTAACTGGAGGTCACATCAGTAATAAAATTTGACCCATTTAGAACAAAGGATTTTGAAATCTCGAGTGGAATCTCAAAGAATGAGAGTTGAGATTAGATTTGGGAGAAGGGGAAAATTTGAAAGAGAGTTGGACAATTAGTTCTTGGGCAGTGGACGAGTAAGATCCCCTTTAGTCTTAGACCAGAGAAGACAATTTAGCAGGAGTCGTGAGTGAATAGAGAGGGGGGTACGCCCCCCTCTTGGGCAACAGTTCAGAGTAGAAGATTGGAAGGATGTCTAAAGACTGAATGAATGCAAGTACCATATGTACCTCTCTGCCATTTTGATGTTCACCTGACGTTGTCTTGTCTTTGTTGTTTGTTCCTCTCTTTCTTTCTTGGTTTATTAATTGTTTACCTTACGGTAGGGGGTCCCCTGGGGTGCTTTATCATGATCACAACGAGTGGAGGTCCTAGGTGAAGCGAGATTAACGGCCAGAGAGAACAGTGCAGCAATATGCAGAGAGATGCACTAATGACGTGCAATAGCCCCCAGACTACCGTAGGTTTTACAAAATGAAATAATCCATAACGAGTTGATATTTGTTATGCCATTAAAAGAATCTTTCTCTCTCTTTTTTTCTCTCTCTCTTCTTCTTTTTCTATTCTATTTCTCTCTGTCCTTTTTCTGTATCCCTCTCTATTTCTTTCTTCTATTCTCTGTTATAATCAAACATTTAAAAATGAATCAAATTTCAGCATCAAATAACCCATAAGTAGTTGATATACCGTTAAGTAATAAACCTGCTTTCATGTCAGACACCATTTTGTCAGACTGCCACACACTGGAAGTGAACTAGTATCTCCACCAGAGTAGTATGAAACTTTTGGCCTATAAGAAGTGTACAGGTGTTGAAGGAAGCAAGGAAGGAAGGAAGACATGTGTTTACTAAGATTATTTTTAGTAAAATCTCTTGAGACAATCTTCATCCCAACAATTTCTAAAGCTGTTAATTAGAGAGAGAGAGAAGAGCCTCAGGAATATCCCCATCCCCCATCCCTCGCAAGAATACGCTCTGGGTCAAGTCACGTTGAAAGCATCGGTTCCCACAAGATCAATGAAGTTGGGGGTGGCCTAAAGTTGGTATCAGCCAATCAGCGAGGAAGTCTATCCCCTTTTCACTAGTGCTAGACCAAGGAGATTATTTTTGCGTCAGAGGTGGAGCCACACCTACCATCAGCTCATACGCTGACTGAGCTACCTGGCTCAGCACCGATAAGCCTGTATAATACTTAAATTGAATGATCACTTAAGCAAAAGCTGGTACTGTAAACAATATGAGTCCTCTGTTTTATAAAAAATGACTTGATTCAGCATTAAATGATCCAGAAAAGGTTGATGTGCCATAAATTATAAGTCACACTGAAAGCAGTGATATATATAAATATATATATATGTGTGTGTGTGTGTGTGTGTGTGTGTGTGTGTGTGTGTGTGGTGTGATACAGGAGAGCAGCTTAAATATGATACACTGCATATATACATACTAAAAATCAAATGTACTTAGAGTAACAGTAAGTGTATAATATTGTAAAATTTTGACTCGCCTAGGCTCACCCTTGTATTAATGAGAGTGAGAGAGAGGGGAGACCTCATAAGAATATGTCAGGAGTCAGGGCTAGGGTCATACATTGTCTACTTTATCATTCAGCTGATTATTCTCCACCCAGCCCACAAACACACACACCGATCCAGGCTGTTTGTACCTGATTGAATAGTTGAATATTGCTTGGCAGGGATCACTCAAAAAATATATCTAACTCTTGGCTCGAGAAAATAAAAATGGGAAAAAAATGGGAAACTTGATTTGATTGGTTCACGAGGTTGGTTGGTTGGTTGGGTTTTATGGCATGTCAACCCTTATTGGGTCATTATAAGTCAAATGGGCCGGGTTAGTTCAGTCGGTAGAGCGTTCGGCTAGAAACCACAAGGTTCCTAGTTCGATACCGGTCCTCGCCAACTCAGCATATGAGTAGCACAGGGATCTGTGCGGTAAAGTAAGGAGCTGATGGTAGGCGTGGCGCTCCACCTCAGACGCTAAAACAATCTCCTTGGTCTAGTGCTATTGAAAAGGGGATATACTCCCTCGCTGACTGTCTGATACCGACTTTAGGCCGCCCTGACGACTTTACTTACTTACTTACTTATAAGTCAAATATGATTTTTTTTCTTTTTTAAACTGATTCTTTTTAAACACATTGTTTTCTATTTAACCAATAGATGGGACCCTTACAGATACTACCACTCTAGGTTAGAGTGAACCTGAGAGTAATGGTGGTGAAGGGGTACTCCACATTCCTAGCAGCTCCTGAACTGGAACCTCACATTTAGATAGAGTTCAACGTCATACCCAGGACACTAAGACCCTCAGCCAGTGCCTTCTAGCACATATATGATAAAAAGTATTGGGCTTGCCATAAGAGCAATATGGTTGGGGCTTGACATGACTAGCCAAATAATTGGAGGGGGCCCTTCTACTGCCCGTCTCACCTGAGTAAAGGCCAAAGTGGAGTGTTGCAAGTTATGGACTGCTCAGCCACCAGGGTTCCATCCTCAAGTATCACGGGTCACCACCCATGGCCAACAGGTGACTCCGTTAATGGTGGTGGGGGAGTCTTACCCCTCAGCAGAGGTGCAATTGGTGTATTTTTACAATCCCATCGAACATAACAATGGTTCACTTCGTCGAGAATGATTTTTATGATTATGTGATTGGAATTGTATACTTTATTTTTTGTTTCTTTAGTTTTTCTCAACTGGTTCAAGGTTGTCTCGGATGTTTTTCTCATCTGAAACACAAAGTGTGGGTGGGGTGGGTGTTGATGGCATCTGGTCAATTGTGAGACTAATTAACACTGATGGAAAACAGATAACAGAACCATACAAGCCATATTCAGAAAGTATCGACAAAAGGAACAATGAATGAAACTTTTCTATCATATATATATATATATATATATATATATATATATATTATATTACTGTGGTATGTACAGAAATAACCTACTCGAGTTTCACCACAAGGATATTCAGGGTTAAATCCACTGAATTAATCAAATATTACAGCTAACTGCAGGAGTTTATTTTGTAGTTATAACTACAACATGAACACCTACAGTTAGCTGTAATTAATCGATATCTTGATTAATTCAGTGGATTTAACCCTGAAGATCCTTGCGGTGAAACTCGAGTAGGTTATTTCTGTACATACCACAGTAATAAATTCGCTCTACTTACGTATTGAGCACTTTATATTTGTTATATCACTGACTTATCATGGTAAAACTTGTATCAACTTACCATTGAGACCAATTTCACTGGTAAGTCATCCCATTATATATATAAAGAAATTTTTGGTACAGCTAAACTTGTATAAGATTTTGAAAAATAATGACATACTTTATTGATCAGCAAAATTTTTTATTTTTCCATTTTTTCTTTATTTTTCGAAAGAGAAAATAGAAAATAGAAACTTAAGGGCCCTTTCGACCGGTGCTTTGTCAAAAGTAACGACCGGTAGATCATTTAAAAGTCACAATGTAAATCAATTGGGTAAAAAAGAGATTCAATCAAGCAAATGGTGGGTAACATGAAGGCACAAAAAAAAAAAAAAAAAATAAATAAAATTTTGGTAAATACCTTCAGGTGATCCCACCTCAGCCATAACATCCCCATCAAAAATTACCAGGGAGTGCTTAAGATGTCTCTGTCTACACAAGGATGGGCAGTAAAAAAAAATGGAGACTGCCTTGAGGACGTTGAGATGGTGACATGTCCTAGCCTTGTGTAGAATAGAAAGTGCAGCTCAAATGATATACACTACAGATACACTTGTTCAAAATGAGGTGCACTTCGAATTTAATTCGGGAAATGAAATAACAAAACTGAGTTCAAATCCAGGATCAGGCTGTTTGTATTTCACTTTGCACTAATGTCCTGTTCTCCCTCCAGCTATGGGTAAATGTGACTGTACATCTAAAGAAGAAGGATCTTTTATCTTCTTTCTCTCCATATACAGAAAGGCAAAGATTAATTTTCTTAGAAGATGAAAAAAAAAGTATGAATCATAATTTAAAATGACGCATTAATCAAGGAATATAATGAGATTTTTATTACTCAAGTGCAGACTTTGGTATGAGGAATTTTGCCAGAAATATATCTATTCGAAGATAAAGTACAAACTTCGTTCATGACTGGTATTGAATTATTGTACTTAACAATGGTTTTAAATGTTCAACAGGTTTAACTTAGTCTGGCACAAGGCTAAAAATGATGGGCACCACATTCTTTTATTATCATTGAAAAAAGAAAAACGTTTCTCTGAAATTTTGAGATGAGGCTTGATGATTAGTATTATCTGCATTATTCGGACTATTGTCCTCATCTTCATTGTTATCTGTACATCATTTCGGGTGATATACCCTGAAATACCTGAAGAAGGCCGAAGGGTACATCGTCCAAAACGTTGTACAGATAACAATGAAGATGAGGACAATAGTCCGAATAATGTAGATAATACTAAAGAAAAAAAAGAAAGTATTTTTACTTAAAAAAAATTATTTTCAATATAAAAATTAAATTTGACATGGCTACAATCTTGCAGCATTCACCGGATGACAAACAGACAATATTGGATACAGGGTTCAAGCATTCGTTCTCAACAGACATTCAAAAAAAAAGAAAGAAATTACAGTTATTCGCCCATTTCATTCATAACGTGAGGAAAAAAGAAAGGAGAGAAGAAAGAAAAAAAAGGAGAGGAAAAAGAAATAAGAAGAGAAATTATAACCACACAAAGAAAAACGTAATCACGTCCATTTCTGATACGAACCTCTGATGATGAAGTTTATGCTTCGAAATCGATAAGACAAAAATAACATCTTTTTGTTTTTATTTTTCATACGCATTGTATTTGCCTTCAAATTATTAATATATTATAACATACTTAACAATGCTTCAAGCAAATTACCAATTACTTTTATTTTCAATATATTTCTTTTTCAGAGAGACTATCCAAAGGGAATCTCATTATTTTTAGCTATACATTTAAAAAAAATGTTTTTTTTCTTTACAGACTTTAATTAAACAAATACATCCTCGTTAGTGGAGGCGCGTAGAGTAATGGATAGAGCCATAGGAAATGGACTCCGTGACTTGAGTTCAAATCCTAGAAGAGGCTGTCTACATTTCATATAGCACTAATACCCTTGGGAAAGGTATGCATCCACCTGCTCTCCCTCCAGCTATGAGTAAATAGCAAAGCAGACTGGGCTCTTTAACCTTGGTTAGGCAACCAGTTTAGGAGAAGGAAAACTTTCAATTCAAACCTGTCAAACTCTGCATAAAAAATTGACCTTGTGTCACATCCTGCTCATGCGGAGGTGTTGGCAAATATGTATATCCTTATTTTTAATTAAACAAATACATCCTCGTTATCCAATATGACATTAAACTGCATATAATTGTGAAGTTTCAATTGGCAGCTTTAGTGAGTGTGGAGTACCCCTTCATCACCATTACTCCCAGGTTCACTCTGACCCTGAGTGGCAGTATCTTTTAGGGTCCTATCCATGTGTTAAATAGAAAAAAATGAGTTTGAAAAAAAAACGTGTTTTAAAAAATTGAGTTTAAAAAATTGAGTTTAAAAAATTTTGAATTCTCCTCAGGAATGTCTTCAACATAAAATAACCCAGCAGGAATTGACATGCCGTAAAATTCAACCAACCAACAAAATAAATTAATTGAATATTTGTGGGGATTAAAATAAAACGCAAATGAAATTAGAATTGAAAAAAAAAAAAAATTCCTATGCTGCTTGGGTTGGAAATTCAGTTAGCAGAGTGGCTTCAGAGAAATTCTGTAAGCAGTGTGGCTTTCAAAGGCCGTTTAGCGTCTGGAACCGGTTTGTAACAATATAATAAGTTAGGTAAGGTTTTTTTAATAGTTTGTTTGAAGTATTGTACGTATGTGTAAAATAAAAATTAGAAGGCAATTGACAATGCAATGGAATAGGTGTTGAAAATGCTGTTTATTTACCTTTTTTTTCCTAAATATTTTCTGGATAAATCCATCTTCAGAAGTTTTAGAAGTACTTGTGTTTTTTTAGTACTTATCTTACGGCACTGGCGTAAACGTTTGTTGTTTATTAAGTTGAAGGAACGCCGGATGTTTGAAATATTCGAGTTTTTCCGTGGTGAATAAATTAGGGTTTTTACTGACTTCCTAAGAGTATATTCATAATCCGGTAAATCATTATTAAATATGTTTATTGATGGAATTAGTAGACCGTCTAATTACTGATTAAGATTTTTCAAAGATTCACCTGTCGCCCACTTTCAAATTCTATGCATTCGTAATTCAGGAATATAGTGGCAAAAGTTAGGCAATATATTTCAATTTTATAGCAACGCAAAGGCTTTTTTGTGTTAGGGTGATTTTGCAACCCCTAAAGCTGCACCTCAGGACAGTTGCCTCTCTTGACTCCCCGCTGTTCCGCCACTGCTGTCTGTTTTTAGTTATGAATTTTTACTGCTGTTATAGTCAGCACCCGGCTTGGAAAGTCAGTTAGCAGAGTAGCTATGAAAAAACAGCTTAACGACTGGAACTGGTTCGTAACAATATGATAAATTTGGGTTTAACCAGAATTCCTAAGTGTAAATTCATGTCATTATTAAATAATGTTTTATTGATGAATTTGTAGACCGTCTACAAGAAAATAGACTTATTATGTCTTGTATGACAACTGATAGATGATTGGATTTGACGTTAATATAAGTATCATATTATCAACGTTTATTATCGGTTTTTAAACTCCGTTGGAAAAGTTCAAATTAACATTGTTGATATGAAATGGTTTAATCAACTCATAGCATCATATCATATCATATGAAATGAAACTTGTGCGTGAGATATTTTAAGTGGAAAGAGGCTGCACAGACCCCAGTCTACTATCTTGGCAGTCCCGCAGTTAGCCCAGTGGCAGGGGAATGTCCGAGACGACTCAGCTGCCGAGCTGTTGCAGGGTGCTGTTTCACGTAGTATTGAGTTATTTCACAAGAGGCAAGCCTCCCCGGAAGCTCGACAGACAGGGTTGGCGAGATGCCTGTTGCACAGGAGCTAAGCAGCTCAATAATGAGATAAACAGAACTGCAGAGCGGCGACGTCTTCGTCATCATGAACAACCAAATGTAGAAGGGAATTTCCCCATGCAATGTGTGTGACTGCATCTTCAAGTCCAGAATTGGACTAATGAGCCACCAGAGGGTCCACAACTGTTGAAGACAGGAAGTGACGTCATCGTTGTCTGCGACGGACTTCGAAAAGAAAGAAGAAAGAACATACAACATATGTAATATATTTAATATTATAAATTAATATTGGACGATGTGCATGTTATATACACAAATATAGACATCTCCCTATTCACAAAAGTCACCAAATTCAAGTCACCCACACACCGCAATAAAGAGAATCCCAACCGGATGTGAACAGGCCGAGGTGTAAAATCAAATGGACAAAACTCGTCTTTGCGCACGTGGCCCCGCGCATAACGCAATCTTGAAAAATAAATAAAACCAGAATTCGCATTTTTCGTCCAATCTAAAACATTCCCGCCAAAAATTTAAAAAATGTTTGAGTTGATCCAAATTTCACTGACCATAAACTATTTAAGGGCCGGCTTTTGAAGACCACGCCAGAGATACCCGGGGCGACAGAACAGTCCACATCACAAAGGAAGCCGACGACACGAAACTCTACACTCCAAGTCAGCCGACCTATATCTCACCTACTCCCTGACCTCATAACCCTGACCGACCGGCAGTCTTAAGGGGACGAACGACTACGAAACCCTATATCATTAATTTACCAAACTGGCGACGACTATCATCAGAAATCCCATCTACCAACTCGCTATCGGCTACGACTACTAACATCAGATCTTCTCCCCACATCAGCTAACTTCTGACTACTATTACTGGGACTTCTGCATACATCACCACCTTACTACAACTAACTCGATCACCGAGCCCCAAGCGCTGCAGACATTCCTATTCACACCACAACAGACTATCACTAAATATCGGACATTCGTCTTAACCCATTTTCAACCGTATAACCTTTGTGTTTTGCTAATATATTGCATTAAAATCTGTGTTTGTTTTTTCCTTGCCACCATACACCTCATACTAACACTGTTTATAACATGCAGACGAATATATTTTTTTTCTGCCTAAAAATAAATATAGACTATGGAAATTTTACGTTTGAAATAAAGTATCTTTTTAAAGCGTATGGTTTGCAAAGAAGAATAATGGACGAGAAGGTTTGGATTAAAATCGTTTAATTAAAATAAACAAGGGTTGAAAACTTTGTTGTTGTCGTCAGAAGTATTAGTAGTAAACTCTGGAATGGCCGAGTGGAGTAAGTCAGGAATATCTCAGTGGCCTGGTAGCACGAGTGGGGTAAGTCAGGAATGGCCCTGGGGTCGTGAGGTGCAGTGAGGTGTGGGTATCGTATGATAATACGTCAAGAATCTCTCTGTGGCCTTGTGTGAGGCGTGGGGTAGTATCGTGTTGATGGTACGATGTAGGTAGATAGAAGTTGTAAGTTGATATGGTCACTTGGTGTGGGAAATAAGTCAGGAAGGACCCAGTGAGTTGTGGTGGATAGTGCCGTGGTGGTCAGGGAGGTAAGGATATCGTGCGGCTGTGGTGAAGAGTTGAAGTAAGGTTGAGTGTCAGGGTAGGTGCGGGCGTGCGTGGTAGTGGTAGATGTAGCGGCTCTTGATCCTGCCTGCTGCCTGTCGATCGGCGATACGAATGGCCTGAAAGCCCTCAGTCAACTGCCGATCCTCAAAATGCCCGAGTTTATATACTAACGAGGTAGGCTCCAGAAATGCCTTTGTAGCGTTTTAGCGTGAGAGTTTTTTATTGGCTGAAAATCTGGATTCCGTTTACAATATTATTTTTTGTTGTTTTGGAATTCCTTTCAAGCGTAACTCAATCCGAGCCTATGCGCAGAACTGCGTCAATTTGGTCACTTTGTTTTAAGGTACCGTTGGGTTAACTTCCGCTGGTCCGCGTCCGTGACTTGTGTTTTGATTTGTTTTGTTAGCGAGTGGATATATTGTGTGTAAGGATTGTGAATCATAAGCGATATCGTTTCTCTGATATAACACGTTGTACATCCGGTATCATCCTGGCTACCCTGTCTGAGTAATTACGTGTTTCTCTGCTGTTAAGAGATCGCTAACGTCCTGCACGCGTCGTTATTTGAATATAATTTGTATTGCTCTTAACAACAGACGTATAAGGGAATGGGTGTTGTTCGGCAGGATATTATGTGACGCAGCAGAGGATCCACAAATGAAGATATGGAGTGACGTCATCGTCGTCTGCGACGAACTTCCCAAGAGAAGAGAATAATATTAGTAAGAATGATAACATAAGACGTATTTTAACGGAAGTAATAGATACACGTGCTTACACGTTAGTTTACTTCACTGAACAAAAAATGTACAAGGAGGAACAAAGACAAAGGTAAAAACGAATCGCGCGCCAATTCCTGGACGCGCTGACAGTCGTCGCCTGGTAATTTACCACGTATTTCTGGACATGCAACTTACAGGCAGTAGCCTCATAATCCAAGGTTAGTGAGAGGAGTAGACAGAAAGAGAGGGGGAGAGAAAGATGGAAGGGGGGAGGGGGAGAGTAAGTGAGGGGAAGAGAGAGAGAGAGAGAGAGGAAGAAGAGAAAGAGAGAGTGACTGAAGTAAGAGAGAGAGAAGAGAGAGAGAGAGAGAGAGAGAGAGAGAGAGAGAGAGAGAGAGAGAGAGATTTAAATAAATGAGACAAAGGGATCGGTGAGAGGAGGTAGACAGAAAGAGAGGGGGAAGAGAGAGATGGAAGGAGTGGAGGCAGGAGATGGAAGATGGAAGAAAGAGAGAGGGGGATGTGGTAGAGAGACAGACAGTTGGTTAAACTGAACAAACGTCTTGAAAATCAACTTAATTGACGCTACAAATAAATTCAGTATTCAATTTGTGGGATCAGAAAATATTTGATTCCGTATAATTCTTGATCCATTCTCATGATACACACTTATATCATATATGTGAAATAGATTAGTTAATTTGTATTATTTGTCATGGGTGTAAGATGTAAAAGTTTTTATAATAAAGTTGGAATGCTGAAAGTAACCTTCCAGCGTGAGTACATGAGTGTACATAAAACATTCCGACAAAGTTGTAGAATAATAACAATATTTATTCTATAAGCGATGGAGAAACACTTACAAGACAAGAATACATAGTTAACAAGTATACAAATCTGTATAAAGAAAGTAGGACTTTGTCCTACAGAAGTGATGAAGAGTTCCTGAAGAAATGTCACTTACTTATAGCAGGCTGGGGTGGGGGGCAAAGCCCCCCCCCACATACAGGTAAAGACAAGCGTCTAGCACCTTATGATTGTCCCGATCCTATTGCTCTTATAGCAAGTCTCAACCCTTCTGTGCTGGTCATTCATTTCTCAGTAGAAGTATTGCTATGTTCTTTCAGCTGAGCAAAAAGAGGCAAAGTCTGTATTTCAGCCGTCCTCTAACAAGCGTCTAACGTGTTTGACTGTCCCGGAGAAAAGAGAACTCAAAATTCGCGGTTTGCTGATTAAGTACCATGGCACC
Organism: Doryteuthis pealeii; assembly: GCA_023376005.1. Classification (NCBI taxonomy): domain Eukaryota; kingdom Metazoa; phylum Mollusca; class Cephalopoda; order Myopsida; family Loliginidae; genus Doryteuthis; species Doryteuthis pealeii. The sequence continues at coordinate 68,739,717 of CM042171.1, forward strand.
CTAGCGGCAGAAAACCTGCAACAAGGGAAGATAACTCTTCTGGACCGAACAGGGACAGACAATCGCTACATGGGGATTTATAAAAGGTCTCTCATATAAACTGAGAGAATGGAAAAGGGACATAAGATAAATAGATAATTCAAAGGGGGTTTTATTAAGTTGCTAAAAACATATTTTTTTTAGCGGTTGTAAGTCATTTAAGGTAACTTTCAAATTACATAAAACTCTTAATTGAGCACTTTTTTCACCATCTGTAAATTCAAGGCATTAGAATCCATGAGAAAAAACAATAAAATCGATAACGTACATTTTCATCAAATGACGTAGTCTTATAATGGCTGAAAAATGGCATTTTGGGCAAACATTTGAAGCCCCATATCTCCCCCAATACTCAAGCGCCATCAACCATCTTTTACTATGTGATACTCCTCATCGAACTCTATCAGAAAATCATATTATTTTGGCATTTTATTTGCACACGAAATTTGACATTTTTGTCCACTCTCCGGGGTATTATCAAGCCTCGAAAATCACCTAAAAGTCTTAATTGATCACTTTTTCACCATCTGTAAATTCAAGGCATTAGAATCCATGAGAAAAAACATAAAATCGATAACGTACATTTTCATCAAATGACGTAGTCTTATAATGGCTGAAAAATGGCATTTTGGGCAAACATTTGAAGCCCCATATCTCCCCAATACTCAAGCGCCATCAACCATCTCTTTACTATGTGATACTCCTCATCGAACTCTATCAGAAAATCATATATTTTGGCATTTTATTTGCACACGAAATTTGACATTTTTGTCCACTCTCCGGGGTATTATCAAGCCTCGAAAATCACCTAAAAGTCTTAATTGATCACTTTTTTCACCATCTGTAAATTCAAGGCATTAGAATCCATGAGAAAAAACAATAAAATCGATAACGTACATTTTCATCAAATGACGTAGTCCTATAATGGCTGAAAAATGGCATTTTGGGCAAACCTTTGAAGCCCCATATCTCCCCCAATTCTCAAACTTGGGTAAATGTTTTCGGAGCAGCGTCGTTATAGTTTTAGAGTTCTTCTGTGTTGGTCATTCATTTCTCAGTAGAAGTATTGCTATGTTCTTTCAGCTGGGCAAAAAGAGGCAAAGTCTGTATTTCAGCCGTCCTCTTAAGCGGCTTAGTCTGTTCTGGTCAAAATTCTTAGGGATTTCGACCCTGCAAGTGTTTCCTTCCGGGTTCACTTCTTCCAGGTTCGGTGTAAGGGGAGGGTAACCCATATTTTTTAATATTGTATTTTTCGGACTGTTGCTCTAACCTTTATTGTTATATACACAACTTTCGGCCGACATGCCCTCCGACCTTCTTTGGGTGTTTCTTGTTGAACTTAGGAGTCTACATGTCCTAATCTTCATATGTCCAACTATTTTGCTTTAGTTTTCCCTGTTGTATATATATTATAAATATTATAATATTTATAATACAATTTATTGCAATTTTCCACATGAAATAAAATAAAATCGAAAAAAAAAAATTATCAAAAGTGAAAACAGGAAAAAGGGAATTTACTAAAAGGAAAAACGGAATTGCGGAAATTTTTCCTCGTCTTTATTGTTATATACGGAATTTTATGGAGGCGCGTGGTCTAATGGTTCGCGTCGTGGGAAATGAACTTGTCGATCCGAGTTCAATTCTTGGGCGAAGCTGTTTGCATTTCACATGTCTCTAATACCCTTGGGAAAGGTATGAATCCAATTCTCCTTCCAGCTATGGGTAAATAGCAGGGTAGACTGGGTTCTTTAACCATGGCTAGGTAACCAGTCTAGGAGAAGGAAAACTCTGAATTCAAACCAGTTAAACTTCGCTTAAAAAATTGACCTTGTGTCGCATCCTGCTCGTGCGGAGAGGTAGGTAAATACGTATATACAGAACGTTTCGGTCGATGTGCCCCTCTAGCCTTCTTCAGATTATTCTTATCGAAATTCAGTTGGACAGATTCTTCACTCAGTTTTCTCTGAACAATAATTTATACTTATTCTTCTACAAAGCTTAAGAGTATAATTTGTATTTATTTTCTACAATTTATGGCTCTGTCACGTAACACCCGGCGGGGCCCTAACGAATATTTAAATTGTCTAAGGTTGATCATTATTTCTCGTATTCCTACATACCCATGGTTATATCAATATTGTGGTTTTTGTATACTAAGATAGATTTCTGGCAATGCTTGACAATAAAAACCTTCCTCTTCGTGTTCATGTGCATATTGGCTGGCAAGATCGATGGCTCAATTTCAGTAATGGAAGAGTAGAACTCGTTTATGGCAAACTGTGTAAAAACACGGTCTATTTTTATTGTTTAATATTGATAAACCAATTTATGGCACTGTTGGTGTTATTTACATTTGATTAACACCTCAGGTGTCCCTGATTTTATTGGTCCACCTCTTTAAAAGGGTCTGTGGAGTGACGAGAGGTTTAATATTTTAGGTTTAATGGTAGCTGGTTATTCTTGGTGCGTGTTCCACTGAAAAGGAATTCAAGGAAAGAAAAGGAATTCAAGGAAAGAAAAGGAAAAGAAAAAGACAAAAGATAGTTTTAGGACTCAGGCTTTATTCATGGGTCATAGCTACCACGTGGCTAGGAAATTCCTTCCTGTCCAGTAGTAGTGTCTTGTCCCAGTTATGGCCTAAGTCCGAATGGCCAAGAGATTATCGTGGTGGTCGGAAGTCGGTCCTTTTTTCTGCACATGCTCGGGGGGGGGGGGGTCTTCCGGTGTGAAGGCTCATGGGAGTTTGTTATTTTTAAAAAATTAAATTTTATTTTATTTCGCACAGGTCTTATTTCTAATTCCAATTCTACACGCTTGCAGTGAAACGGTTATTGTCGGAGGAAATGTATAGCCAAATAGTCCAAATCGACTCTTAAATATTAGTGTATATTATTTTCCACTTCTTTTGAAACCCTTATGCATACATTACACACACACACACACACACACACACACATATATATACAAAAGGAATATCTTCTAATGACTTTTGGTGTCTTAGAGACTTTATCCCAAAATGAAAGGCTAGAAAATATTTATGGCAAAACTGTGTAAAAACAAGGTCTTTTTTATTGTTAATATTGATAAACCAATTATTGGCACTCTCGGTGTTATTTCCAATTGATTAACACCTCAGGTGTCCCTGATTTTATTGGCTCACCTCTCTAAAAGGATGTTGCTACCAATTCCGATTCTACGCGCTTGCGGTGAAACGATGATTATCGTTGGAAATGAATAGCTAAATAGTCCAAATAATAGACTCTTAAATATTGCTGTATATCATTTCCCACTTCTATTGAAACCCTTATGCATACACTACACGCACACACATACGAAAATGACTTTTGATGTCTTAGAGACTTTACCTCAAAACGAAAGACTAGAATATATTCATGGTAAACTATGTAAAAACAAGGTATTTTTTATTGTTAATATTGATAAACCAATTTGTGGTACTTTCGGTTTTAGTTCCATTGATTAACAGCTCAGGTGTTCCTGATTTCATAGTCTCTTTATTACTCTCTAAAAGGGTCTTACTTTTAATTCCAATTCAACACGCTTGCAGTGCAACGGTTATCATCGTAGAAAATCGACATGGAGGTTCGATTTCAAATCCTGGATGAGTCTGTTTGCATTTCAGATTACGCTAATACCTTTGGTAAAGCCACCCTGTCTCGGGTACGGCAGAGTGTTCTGAATTTGTCCAACATTCATTAGCAAAATAAATTTTTTAAATTCTTAATTATAATAGCAAAAGTATGCGCCTCCTGGGCGCAAGTATTTAAGTTTTAATGCAATAAAATATTATATTAAACTAAAAAGACTAGTGAAACTAAATAAGAACGAATATAAAAGCATTATATACATATCAATGTTATTTTAATTGATTTCTATATAAAATTATGTATAGGATTGCTTTTAATACGTTTGAGAATAACATGATAGTATCAGAAATCAGTTACAGCAAATAATTATTTATTAAACCCAGTTTTGTTAAAATATTTATACAAATGAGTATTATGGATTGTGTTATCTGATCTGTGCGGTAAAGTGGGGCGCTATACTGGCCTAGCACTTGCGAATTTCTGTTCTATCCCCAAGGTTCTTCCTCCTTGTGGGCTGGTAAGCTGAAAGGGAATTTAGGAAAAGAAGCGAAGGAACAAAGATGAGGATATTACTTCAGAGTAAGCCTTTTATTAGCTGATTTACAGTTTCTTTGAGGGGAAATATTTTCTCGGGCAAGTCAATAGGCGTTTCTTCTTCATAGTCTTGGAGTCAAAAGGGCTGAGAGACCTTTTTGGCATCAAGAATTCGGAGTTTTTTTTACACATGCTCAGAGGGTTCATCCGGTGTGAAGCCTTCTGGGAAATTATTACTTTTTCTGTGAATTAAAAAAAAAATTTTCCATATTTAATTTAATTATATTTTATTCATTTTTATTTGGTTTAATTTTAATTTTATTAATCCTCACAGCTGCGGTACAAGGCCACAAATATGGAGCACTCTAATTGTTATTTACTAGGCTTAGTTGTAACATAAGTATGGAGCACCCAATGAGAATCGAATTCACTAACAATGGTTTGCTAATCGGTAATAAAGGACTATTTGCTCGTAAATTCCTACCATAAAATAAACTGAACCCCCATTTTATGTCCGTGTTTTTGCAATAAATGTTTTATTTTTCTTGCACCCGTTATGTTACAATACTAAATATATTTTCTTTATTTTAATATTCACTTCAATGTGTATATTCTAAAAGCTTTTATTTTGTGAGAATGCTTAGATTTAAAGTGAGGGTTCGTTTTTACACTTCAACTTTTTACTCGTAAATTCCTACCATAAAATGCCCAAGCCTAATTTTATGGTAGGAATTTACGAGTAAAAAGTTGAATATTACTTTTTGTTGTTGTTATTTCTTTTCTTTTTGGCTTTGGTACTCTAAAATAAAAACGTCAGATTTTAATCATCGTCGACGAAAAACAAAATTACGGTCATAAAAGGAGGATCCAATTTATGCCTAAATTGTAAAACGAGCCCCACTTTAAAACTAAACATTCTAAACAAATAAAAACTTTTAGAATATGCACATTGAAATGAATATTAAATAAATAAATAAAATATATTTTGTATTGCAAGAAAAATAAAACATTTATTGCAAAAACACGGACATAAAATGGGGGTTCAGTTTATTTTATGGTAGGAATTTACGAGCAAATAGTCCTTTATTACCTTGCTAATCCAGCTAGTTAACTATTACACCACGTGAGGTGTCCTATTATACACCTTAATAATTCCGTCCAAATCTTTCACTTTCTGTTAATACCTAAAAATCTCATTTATTTATTTAAATGCCAAAGTAATTTGGTTTACTTCCGGTTTTGCGCACAACCCAACTTTATGTGTATTTGTCGCGCATTTAATGTTCTTCTGAATTGTCCTTCATTTTAATCCATCCACTTCCTGTCTGAATAATGTATATCGTCTGCACACATGGAATTTTTCAGGAGAGAACCGCCAAGAATACGGAGGTACCAATTTTAATTTTTTTATACAGTTCTGCTTATTGGTATTCGAGCACTGTTTTATTTTTATCCAACGTTTGTCTCTCGGGCATTGTTTTCTTGATTTTCATCAGTTTTATAATCTGTGAAAACATAAAATAAACTTTCTTTCCCGTCCAGTCATACACAGTGGGTATCAAAGTTTAGGCACCAGACATGTATGCCGAAAAGGGTGGATCCCTCTAGGAAAAATTGTGGGTAAAACTTGCAAATCATACTCAAAATCCCATGATATTACAGGGTAACCCAGAAAAAACAGAACCCAAAGTATTTATTTATTTTCCCATTAAACTAACCCTAAGCCCTCCTAGTTAAAATTAAGTTTTATTAGAAAATTTGTGGGTTCTGTTTTTTCTGGGTCATTTTGAGTATGATTTGCAAGTTTTACCAAATTATGATATTGTAAAAAGAACAAGCATTATTTATCCTCTAGATGTAGATATAAATAAATAATTTTTATATCTTGATAATAAATTAAAATATTTGTTATAAATTATTTCAAATTTTGTTTAAATGCGAATGATCAGTTCGTTTTCTATTAACTTTTAACTTAATTAATCAAGTCATTTTAGAATTTAGTAAAGATATACACAGCTTCAACTAAAATATAATAAATTGCAGTGGAGTTATCAGAATAATAATTGATTAGAATAATTTTATTTATTCTTGCCAAAAAGAATTGCAATGGTTAAATTACAAAATTACTTAATAATAGTACCATGTACTCGCAGGAATGAAGCCGTCTCCTTTAGACGTACCAGACACTTTACAATATGACAACTATTTTTTTTTAAGGGGACCCCCCCCCTTTTTTTTTTTTTTCGGCATACATGTCCAGTATCTAAACTTTGTCCGCTATTACACTTGACGATGAAAAAAAATTTGGGACCAAAAGGGTGGATCCCTCAAGTAAAAATTTTGATATCGTAAAAAGTACCTGGTACTTATTACTTAACATTTATCTAGGTGTAGATTAGGAACACCCAATATGGCGAAAAAAATCCGTGTTTTTACAAAAATAAATTTACCCCCCCCCCTACACACACTATAAAAATGACCAAAAATCAGGAATTATCCGATTTTAATGAAATTTTCAGTGTTGATTTAGCAAGAATGCATTTTATAATGCATCAGTTTTTTTTTTGTTTTTTTTTTCAAAACTTTCTGATTTTTTTCAGGTCACTTAACTTGCCCCCCTATTATTGGGGCGCAATATATCGGTGTTTATATATGTGATTGATAGTTTTTTCTGCATAAATAAAAAGACAAAAGAAAAAGACCGAAGGTGTGAACAGAAGAATTTTTTAAAAAAAGAATCTGCTCGGTGAGTAAATAAGTACCGAAAATCGGAAAATAAAATGAAAATAAAAACTAAAAATTATTTTTGGAGATTTTTTTTTTTACTCCTTTCGATAATTATTTAATTGGCTATTAATTTATAAAAGAAAAAAATATACATCAATATTTTTTCCGTTTAAAAGGGAAGGGGCACTAAATTTCCAATAGTTTTCGTCCCCCCAAAAATTTGGTTTAATTTTATTTTTATTAATACCCACAGAGCCTCAATATAAATAGAATTATATAAACACAGGAACATATATTATTAAATGATATTGTCACTTGTGCACTAACTGGGCTAAACTTGCAAATCGGTCGGAAAATTATGGAGAACCAGAAAAAAACAGAACCCACAAATTTTGTAATAAAACTGTTAATTTTAACATAGAGATGGGTTGGGGTTTAATGGGAAAATAAATAATTTGGGTTCTGTTTTTTTCTGGGCCACCCTTTAATGTTTTAATTTTCAGACCGATTTGCAAGTTTAGCCGTGCACTTTTCTGAATTAGTACCAGAAATATACAGCGAAAAGTTTACCCGTTTGATTTTTAGGTATGTGTGTGTGTGGGGGGGGGCAGTTTGCCCGTAAGTTACTTTTAAGTGAAACCGAACAACTCTTCGGCCATTTTGTTCCTTTTTTTTGTTGACAGTATTTAAAGTAAAGTCATCGGGGCAGCCTAAAGTCGTATCAGCCAGTCAGCGATGGAGTCTATCCCCTTTTCAATAGCGCTAGACCAAGGAAATTGTTTTTTAACATCTGAGGTGGAGCACTACACCTACCATCAGCTCCTTACTTGACCGCACAGATCCCTGTGCTACTCATACGCTGAGTTGGCGGGGACCGGTATCGAACTACGAACCTTGTGGTTTCTAGCCGAACGCTCTACCAACTGAGCTAACGCTCCAAGAGTAAAAATTAGGGTACTAACGTACAATAGCACGCAAAAGATAATATCATTACATTACGTAAAAAGAAGAAAAAACATATCACGGAAATACCCGAAACCTTTGAGACCTTAGTGTTAGGTTACTTCCAGCTAGGTGGCCTGTGACTAGAAATTCGACGAACACGTACCATTGCAACACTGTCTGAATGGTGTCCCATTTGATGCAAAAGGTAACGTAGCAAATTGATAGCCTACTCTAGAAACTTTTTGGCACTAGACTAATGCATCATAGCGCGCAAAAGATAATATTAATTAAAAAAAATTTTTAAATGATTTCCAAGAAGCATCTTTTAAAAATTGTTTTACAATTGTTATAAATGGCGGTAAAGAAGAACAATTTCCTCGTAAATTCCTACCATAAAATAAACTGAACCCTCATTTTATGTCCGTGTTTTTGCAATAAATGTTTTATTTTTCTTGCACCCGTTATTTTACAAGACTATATTTTCTTGATTCTTTATTCTTTAACAAATAAAGAAAATATATTTAGTATTGTAAAATAACGGGTGCAATAAAAATAAAACATTTATTGCAAAAACACGGCATAAAATGAGTGTTCAATTTATTTTATGGTAGGGATTTACGAGGAAATTGTTCTTCTTTACCAAAATAGAACCCAAAATTTTGTAATAAAACTTAACTAGGGGGGGGGGAGGGGTTAGGGTTAGTTTTAATGGGAAAATACATAATTTGGGTTCTGTTTTTTTTCTGGACATGTCACCCTGTAATATCAACGGATTTTGAGTATGATTTGCAAGTATTACCCTAAATCTTCACTTAGCTATTTTTTTTTTTTTTTTTTTTTTTTTTTACTGATGCTCGTCATGTTTACTACTTTTCAACTTAACAAAAATTTCGATTTAATTAATCTTAATTCGTTTTTAAATGGAAATGAGTCAACATTTTGGCAGACCCTAGATTATGTATAAAAAGCATCACATTTCTTTACATTTTACGGAATTATCCCAAACCTTTGAGACACTAGGGTAAAGGTTAGTTGTGATTTTTGGATGCTGTCGTCCCAGTCTCATGCCCTAAAATACGCTAGGCGGCGCCTGCTGAAAATGAACAATGCTAGTTATGAACCATGTAACTGCTTGAAGACGTTTTTATCGACAATTTTATGTGATATTAAAGTGATATTTTACAGCCCCCCCCCCTAGTTTTTATTTTTTTTATTGAAACAAGTAACTGTAAATATTTAGAAAAAAACCTGGAGGGGTAAAAATATTGCTTTCTTATCGCATTAACTTGTAGATAAAAACTGCTTCAAACCGCTAAGAATAAGAGATATTTGAAAGAGTGGGGTGTTTTAAAATATTTACAATTACTTATATATTACTGCTGACATATCTTCTGTAAGATAGCAAGATATTCAAGACAAGTGCTACCTTTTTGATTAATTATCTTTTTTTAAAATTGAATTTTTCTAGCTTTTAGATAACGTAGTCCATGTACCAAAGGTGTGTGTGTATATCTATATATATATATATATATATATATATAAACAAATTTTTAGTACAGCTGAATTTGTATAATATTTTGAAAAATAGGGACATACTTTATTGATCAGCAAAAGATTTTTAAAAAATTTATTTTTCCGAAAAAGAAACTTAAGGGCCCTTTCGATGGGTGCTTTGTCAAAAGAAACGACCGGTAGATCGTTTAAAAGTCACGATGTAAATTAATTGGGTAAAAAAGAGATTGAATCAAGCAAATAGTGGGGTAACATGAAGGAAAAAAAAAAATTTTGGTAAATACCTTCAGGTTATCCCCACTTCATCAATAACATCCCCAGCAAAAATTACCAGGGAGTGCTTAAGGTGTCTCTATCTGCACAAGGACGGGCAGTAAATAAGCATGGAGACTGCCTCGAGGACATTGAGGTGGTGGTTAGTCCTAGCCTTGTGCAGAATAGTAAATTGCTGATCACTGTAGTTTGTTCTACAGCTATTTAAATTACAAAGGTGGTTGCCGATGGCAGAATCTTGTGCTTGGGAGAGCCCAGATGTGGTTTGGGGGAGGCTTCTTATACCCCTCGGGTATAATTAATTTACACCGTGACTTTTAAACGATCTACCGGTCGTTTCTTTTGACAAAGCACTGGTCGAAAGAACCCTTAAGTTTCTTTTTCTTTTTCTCTTTCGGAAAAATAAATTAAATATCTTTTGCTGATCAATAAAGTATGTCCCTATTTTTCAATATATATATATATATATTAATGGTGATGTTTAAAAAAATCATGTAAAAGTCATTCTCTTGAAATATTGGATGAAATAAAATGGAACTTGGCACATAACATCAACTCTGTTTTTAATTTATTTCACACTTTACTCATGATTCGCTCTTGGTCCCAAAAATTATATATATATATATAATATATATATATATATATATATATATATATATATATGGAGGCATGTGGGGCTAGTGGTTAGTCGTGGAAAATGGACTCGTCAATTCAAGTTCAATTCCTAGACGAAGCTGTTGGCATTTCACATAGCGCTAATACCCTTGGGAAAGGTATGAATCCATATATTCTCCCTCCAGCTATGGGTTAAATAGTAGGGCAGACTGAGCTCTTCAGCCTTGGGTAGGTAACCAGTCTAGGAGAGGGATAACTCTGAATTCAAAATTCCTGAGGTCGGTCGTTGATTGGGTTTGTTGCAACCTTTGATGCACCAATTCTTTCCTATCGACTGTGCAAAAAGTGTGGATGGTCCAACACAAGTCTTCACCACTATAAACAAATCCCTGTGTGGGAGTTCATTGTGTGTATGAACCCTCATACGTCGAAAATCGACGGGAGAGTCCATTTATTTATATATATTTGAAAATTAGACTCATCAGATATATCTATTCATACTATTTTCCACACCCATGCTAATATTAAAATGGCCTCAATCCTGTTCAGTCATTAATATAAATGACCAATGTTCAATGTCTATATGTACTATCAAATAACATTTATTACGGTGTATTAGTAGTTTGTATGATCATTTTAAAAAGCAGGTTTTATTTTCAAACATATAAGTAATAATTTTATGAATAACTTTAATAAGAAACCCAAATGAGTTTTCCTATTGGCCTTTTGCCAAACTTGACTCTTCTTTTGTGAGCATCTGTAATGACCAAGAACGTGCACATTCATTGATACTTGTCTTTATTGATATAATAACAATATTAGCGAGTAAAGTGCACTGGATTATCTGACTTTTGGCAAACTTATGTTCAAAGCATCTGTTTGTAAAGTCATCTGCATTTTTTAAATAGATAATAAATTGGCACTAATTCAATGACCTAATCATATTTGTGTATCAGTTTGAATAGTATGGATTGACCTAAAAGATCATTCAGGGTTTTAGATAAGATGGCATTAAAAGCGTTTAAGTTCATTTAAAAGTTTGTTACTTGTTTGGCATTAGATGGCATTAGAGTGTTTAGTTCTGATCAACTTCATTTATCCAGGGTACAAATCCAAAGTTTGAAGGGAATAATGGTCATTTTCTATACTTTTATAACATATGCAATTAAGAAATAACACATACTATCCAGAAACAAAATGTGTCTTACATGGTCTTATCTAAGGCAGAAAAGCAAAGTTTGAAGGGAATAATGGCTATTTTTATCGAAACCAATAGTAGAATTATCTTCCCCTGCCACTAGGGGGAAAATCGCTAACATACGATGTTGCAGCAAAACCAAACCCAACACTTATCTGAAGCTGTTGACCTGAGGAGTCACTTTAACAAGGGCTCCATCACCGCCCACTTCAAAGGGCATTTAACCAGGTGAGTCGTTCAAAAAAAAGCACTCCCCAACACTTTACTTATCTTAAGAACTTTCACCTGGACAAATGCATTTTTTAACAGCATTCCAAAACCACAGCGAGTAGAATCCCTTTTCTAGCGCTACTTCACCAACGAATTGTTAATTTCACCTCTCAAGATAAGTCTGGTAACAAATGCCATCGAATTTGCAGCATTTTGTATCTTTTGTTTAAACATGTGTATAATTTCCAATTGTGTTGTTTGTCTTCTTTCATCCGAATAATTGCCGTTACCATGAGAATTAAGAGCTCCCTACCAAACCCGTAATTCCTCTTAATTTTTATACTTTTACAACATAAGCAATTAATAAATAACACATTACTATCCAAAAAACAAAATTTGTCTTACATAGTGTTATGTTTCACCTTGTATTTGTCAACCCATATAGAAAAAGGAAAACCAAATTCAAAGCTGTTAAATTACTCTAAAAAAATGACATTGTGTCGCATTCTGCTGGAGGGGAGAGGTTGGGTAAATATAGTAGGGTAGACTGGGTTCTTTCACCTTGCTATGTCAACCAGTCTAGGAGAAGGAAAACTCTGAATTCAAACCTGTTAAACTACTCCTAAAAATTGACCTTGTGTCACATCCTGCTTGTGGGGGAGAGGTTGGTAAATACATACCCAAGGCACTTTTTTTTTTTAAGGTTCTTACCCCATTGTAGGGAATACAGTAAGTCGGGGTGGTCTAGTATCAGCCAGTCAGCGAGGCAGTCTATCCTCTTTTCACTAGCGCTAGACCAAGGAGATTATTTTAGCATCTGAGGTGGGGCGCCACACCTACCATCAACGCTCCTCACTTTACCACACAAATCCCTGTGGTACTCATACGCTGAGTTGGCGAGGGCTGGTATCAAACCAGGAACCTTGTGATTCCTAGCCGAACATCTACCGACTGAGCTAAACCAGCCCTGTATTTAAATAGGACAATGATTTAGAACCACAAATTAAAATTGACCTTGTGTCGCATCCTGCTCATTGTGGTGGATGAGTTTGGTAAAAATACAATACATACTCAGTAAAGTTTATTAATTTATCCGAGCCGTTAGAGAAAGAATCGTCTGGAAAGTCTGCTGAAGACAATCGAACTGTCTTCTTTTGCAACTGGCATCGGCGGTTCCATTGACACAAATTTCTTTGATCAATAACTTGCTCATCTGGCTGCTGATTCGTTTGTTCTTTTCAAGGACGCCAAACTTCTGCCAAAAATATAAACTGAAGCAGATAATTTGATGAATTCTCACTGAAATTTAATGAATTTCACGAAATTGGTGATTTCCAGGCACTATAAGGGGGGATTTAAGGTCTCCTATCTCTGCTAATTCTTTGAATTGAACGCTTTCTTTGGCATCAATGAATTCTACGCATCGAAATCTATCAGAAAAGCCAATAAAATCGACACCTTGAATTTTCACGAAAATAGGTAGACTGATTATGCCTTTAAAAAAGGCACTTTTAGGGGATCTTTGAAGCCTCATATCTCTGTTAATTCTCAACAGAATTTCTTTGGTACCATTTTAATCTACACATCGAAATCTATCGGAAAAGCCAATAAAATCGACACCTTAAATTTTTGCAAAATTGGTGATTTTTCAGGCACTATAAAGAGGGTTTTAAGGGCTCATATCTCTGCTAATTCTTCAAATTGAGCACTTTCTTTGGCAACAATAAATTCTATGCATTGAAATCTATTATGAAAAGCCAATAAAATCGACACCTCAAATTTTCACAAAATTAGGTTGACTAATAATGCCTTAAAATGGTCACTTTTAGGGGATCTTTGAAGCCTCATATCTCCGTCAATTCTCAACATAATTCAATTTCCTTTGTACCATTTTAACCTTTCAGAAAAGCCAATAAAATTGACATCTAAAATTTTCATAAAATTTGTGATTTTCAGGTACCATAAGGGGGTTTTAAGGGCTCATATCTCTGCTAATTCTTTGAATTGAGTGCTTTCTTTGCAACAGTTGGTGTTGCCATTGGGAAAGGCAGGAAACCACTTCCCTGTACTCTCTCTTCCATCAACACATGTAGTCGTCCGGGTAGCCTAAAGTCGTTATCAGCCAATCAGCCAGGGAGTCTATCCCCTTTTCACTAGCGCTAGACCAATGAGGTTATTTTAACATCTGAGGTGAAGCGCCACATTTACCATCAGCTCCTTACTTTACCACTCAGATCCCTGTGCTACTCATATGCTGAGTTGGCGAGGGCTGGTATCGAACTAGGAAGCTTGTGTTTTCTAGCCGAATGCTCTACCAACTGAGCTAATTGATTGAGTAGAGCAGGCATGTCAAAATAAGTAGCCCCCTCGGATGGATTACATATGTATGTCATGAGGGCTGCATGGATTACATATGTATAACTGTCTTAAAAATCCTTCTTCTCCATTAACAGAACAAAGTGATGATTGCCATCATTCATTTCTTTATCAACTAAAACCCAATGAATACATATCCAAAAATAAAATAAAAAATTTGTTAAAAAGAAAAAAAAAGCATACTACTAACATTTCAAATAATAACACATACAAGTGTCACTGTCACTTTCAATTATAGCCATGTGTTGATTGAAAGCAAGATAAGGCAAGAGGAAAGACTCACTCCCTTCCATTGATTGAGTTAGCATCCTCCTCCTGCAACTCGATGAAAGAGGTGAGAAACACGACATTGAGAACACTCTTAACACATTGCCTTAATGGAAATAAATGACTGTTTTTGCTCAGGACCGCCCTGTCGGCTGAGGCATTAGAATACACCGACTGCACCTCTGCAGAGGGGTAAGACTCCCCCAATGGGGCCACCTGTTGGCCGTGGGTGGCGACCCATGATACTTAAGGAAAGAAACCAGGTGGTTGAGCAGTCCATAACATGCAATATTCCACTTTGGTCATTACTTGGGCTACACAGACTGCCAGAGAGGGCCCCTACAATCAATTGGCTGGTCATGTCAAACTCTAGCACCAAGCCCCAACCCTTTTTATCATATGGGTGCTAGAAGGCAGTGACTGAGGATCTTTGTGTCCAGGGAATGACATTCAACTCTGCAACCCTGTATTAGCAATGCATTTACATTATACCTAGTTGTCCTATTCCTTCAATAATGCTTACATTAATTCCTGACCACTGACAATCCCTTTCTTCCTGATTTTCAATGCATTTCTATAGTAGAATCATTAGCAATGCATTTACATTATACCTAGTTGGCCTATTCCCTTCAGTAATGCTTACATTAATTCCTGACCACTGACAATCCTTTCTTCCTGATTTTCAATGCATTTCTATAGTAGAATCATTAGCAATGCATTTACATTATACCTAGTTGGCCTATTCCTTCAGTAATGCTTACATTAATTCCTGACCACTGACAATCCCTTTCTTCCTGATTTCAATGCATTTCTATTAGAATCATTAGCAATGCATTTACATTATACCTAGTTGGCTATCCTTCATAATGCTTACATTAATTCCTGACCACTGACAATCCCTTCTTGATTTTCAATGTATTCCTATAAGAGTACTGTTAGCATTGCATTTCTGTATTAATATCCTTGCCAGTGCATTTGTACTATGCACACAATAACCTGATTCAATCATACATGTTTGAATTTATATTTTAAGACAAGCACTTAAAGGCCATTTTTCTCCTCGTTAAAATGCTTATATCCTGCTTATATGATGTTCTTAACAATGTGGACGGCTATAATGTGCTGTTTATTATCAACAGATGAATTTTAATGTCTCAGCAAATATCCATCACCCATGTCGGAGAAATTCACATAATGTCTATTGTTTCATGCGGACGTGTTTTTAATTCACTTCTTTTGTCGTTTCTGACGTGTTTTCTATTAAATATTCAGTTTTCAAAAAGATTAGCGTATTAAACACCGAATGAAGACATTAAAAAAATCGTAAACTGAACAGCTTGTCTTTCATACAATCATTTATTTAAAAACACCAGTGACTTAACTTAATTTTTTTTTCTATTTACCTTTGCTGACTATTTCTATCATTTAACCATTGAAGGCACACATGGCATAGTGGTTATTCTATCTATATATTAATACTCGGCTTCCTTAAAAGTATGACCGTTATCATCTTGCAACACCCTCCGGTTAAAAATGAAATCATCCAAGATGAAATGCAAAAATGTAAATCCTTATCATCTGGTGCTACTTATCTGCCAAATTGTATTTCTTATGAGTGTCGTCTCCTCAGCTAAATAATGGACCATTCCGTTTTTATTCTATCTATATATTAATACTCGGCTTCCTTAAAAGTACGACCGTTATCATCTTGCAACACCCTCCGGTTAAAAAATGAAATCATCCAAGATGAAATGCAAAAATGTAAATCCTTATCATCTGTGCTACTTATCTGCCAAATTGTTATTTCTTATGAGTGTCATCTCCTCAGCTAAATAATGGACCATTCCGTTTTTATTATAAAGAAAGGGAAGAAAAAAGAATTGCTGCACAAAAATATAATTAAAGTATGGGGTATTGGTGGTTTTGGGTGTTTTATGGTTTAAAGTAGCTGGATATTCTTGGCTGCATGTTCCTCAGGTTTTCTTTTTACCCCATCTTATTGGTGCTCGCGCTGAAAAGAAGGAATTTAATGAACAAAAGAGAAAAAGGCAAGAGGTAATTTTATGACTTAGGCTTTATTGACCAGGTTATAGTCGCCTGTAGCAAGGGAATATCCCCCTGTCTAGTGACTTAACTTTTTGCATGTTATTGTCTATTATTTATCCATTGGTATAACGGTATAATGGTATAACGGTTATCATATAATCATTAGTATTAGATGTAAGGTTTCAAGTATTCCTGTCTAATACTAACGATGTGCAATATAGATGTAAGGTTTCAAGTATTCCTATGTGAAAATCATTAGTATTATATAGGAATACTTGAAACCTTACATCTATATGCAAATTATTAATTTCGGGAGACAGTGGTGAAAAAAGTAAGTCGGCCTACCTGCACTAAATATCAGTTTTGACAAATATCCTTTTGTAAACAATATTGATTAACCTATAAAACAATTGAGAACAGACAAAACACACCTTGTATAGGGTAATTTAAAAAAATATTTTATGTATTCGTCCATATCTGTGAAAGTTTTTTAAATTTTTATTACAACTGAAGAATAATTAAAGTCCAATTACCGTCGAACTGGGAAGACAAGGCAGCAAACGGTTGTAACTCAATACAATCCCGAAAGCCACAAAGTCCACTGCAAAATGACAGAGTATATATATAAGACTCCACAATGTCATTCAAATCAAGTAGTCAAGCAGAAGCTCAAGGAATGGAATCACCCAGATTCATGGATGGATCATTTCTTGAGTCCTATTTATACCAACTGTCTTGGACACTGCTTGAGTTGTACTTACTTAGCTGCTGTGTTATTCAAACCAACAGTAGACTAACTGACTTCAATAACAACTGGTTATTATTTTCTATTTATTTTGGTTTATGTGGATTTGTGTTGTTATAATGTTAATTATAACTGAGATGTTATGTAAATAAGCTTTTATTAACACTAAGATAGGATGGCCACTTGAACACTTGTGGGATGACAGACTGCCAAAGCAGATTCTGTACTTTCAACTGAGAGGAATCATGTGGAGTCAGTAGACTAAAAGCTCAGGTATAAGACAACATCAAAGAGAACCTGAAGGACTTGAACATCCCCATAGGCAGTTGGTAAGAGCAGCCAGACATTGAGTCAAATGGAGGAGAAAACAGATCTGCATGGTGGACAGATAATAGTACAACTATTTGCATGCTACAACTAAAAGATATAATTAAATACCCCCTACTGGGTAAAATAATAGGCTAGGCAGATCAGTTCAGATTTGGTAACCGATGTATGCTCATAGTTCAATACTTATGGAAAAGCAGCAAGACGTGATTGACAGGCTGGGGGGTCGTGAGTCATCAAGAGAAACCTGAAGGACTTGAACATCCCCGATAGGTAGTTGGCAAGATGCAACCAGACATCAAGTCAAATGGAGAAATCAGATCTGCATGTGGATACAATTGACAGCTAGTAGTTTAGTAGAATTATATAGTATATATATATATTATATACTATATTATATTATTATTCGTGGGGCCGGGTTAGCCTCAGTCGTAGAGATTCGGCTAGAATCTAGTTCGATACCGTGCCTCAGCATACGAGTATAGCACAGGGATCTGTGCCGGTAAGTAGGAGCTTTGATGGTAGGGTTTGTTTTTATGCCTCCACCTAGACACTAAAATAATCTCCTTGGATCTAGCGCAAAGTGAAAAGGGATAGACATCCCTCGCTGATTGGCCTGATACCGCATTTTAGGCCACCCCGACACTTTTAACCTTTATATATAATATATATATAATATATATATATAATATATACAGCACACACACCACACACACACACACACATATATATTACCCAAACTCCTCTGCCGCTCCGAGAAGATGCGACACAAGATCAAATTTTTATTAACGAAGTTTACAGGAGTTTTGAATTCAGTTTTCCTTCTACCGAGACCGGTTAGCCTAACAAGGTTAATGAGCCCAGTCTGCCACTTACATATTTTATCATAGCTGGACGGGGAGTGTAGGATTCATTAACCTTTCCCAAAGGTATTAGCGCTAACGTGAATGCAATTTCCATGTCCAGGATTTGAAACTCGGGGCACGAGTCCATTCTTCATGACTTTAACCATTACACCTACGTGTTTTCCATGTATTACGTAATTGAATAAAAATTATTTAAAAAAAATTCAGGCAATTTTTGGGGGAAAAAAAAAAAAAAAAACAAAAAAAGTAATCTCTCTCTTT
>CM042171.1:68758365-68770865 GCA_023376005.1 Doryteuthis pealeii
AAATACCACAATTACAGTGTTCATCCGGGGCTCCCTTACTCTGACTTGCCCGTGCAGCACGCGGCGACATTAATCAGCAGGCGTCAATCCTTCACATCCGGGCCACTCTGGACAGTTTAGTAATTCATCTGCGTCAGGCCACGACCCACGATCAGGAGGCTGTGAGTTCAATCTACCCACTCGCCTCTGATCTCATTCTGCATGCCAAACACAGTCGTGCACGCTTCGAACCACTACGTTCGTGGTTTCTCTCGCCACAAATGGGACCACCTGTTGATCGTGATGCTTAAGGATGGAACCCTGATGGCTGAGCAATCAATGTCATGCAACACCCAAATTTAGTCCTTACTAAATTGTTAAACTGACTTTGGCATAAAATAACCCAACAAAGGTTGACATGATACATTTTTGTACCTTATATAAGTGGAGATCATAATTGTTAAACTTTGTCATAAAATAACCCAACAAGGTTTGACATACCATAAAACCAACAACTATTATTTTAAGCATGTATTTTCTCAGTATGACCTTGTTGTACATTCTTGAACCCTGATAGTTGTCCTCTAGAAGAATTTTGTTTCTGAAAATGGAACTGTGTGAGATTTTATTTATTTATTTATTTTTTAACTAAAGAAATATGTCTCAAATGCAGTATATTTCTGTGACGAGTCTAAACACTTGCACATGACCCCAGGATTCTAACATTTGTGTCAGATTATATTAGGTATTTAAAAAAAAATTCTTTTTAAGAAGTCTAAAAGTAGGAGTTCTTAACAAAAACAAAAAAACTTTGAAAATGAATATGTAGCATGTTATTGACCAGAAAAATAGGCTGTTCTTTAATTTCTGCCATTTTTGGAGATTTTCCTAAAAATCCGATCACTTGGTTGATCCTACCCAAGCACCTATTGTACCAACCCTACTGTCCCAACCCTTTTTATCGCATATGTGCTAGAGGGCAGTGCCTGAGGAGCTTAATGTCCTGGGTATGGCGTTAAACGCTATCTGAGGGTGAGCATCTAATTCTGGAACTTAGGGGAATGTGGATTATCCCTTCATCGCCATTACTCACAGATCCACTTTGAACCGGAGTGGTATTACCTGTTAGGGTCCCATCTATGGGTTAAACAGAAAAATGTGTTAAAAATTTGAGTTTAGTAAGTGGTGGTTTCAGTTCTGGAGCTCTGGGGAATATGGAGTACCCTTTCATCACCATTACTCCCAGGTCCACTCTGACCCAGAGTGGTAGTACTTGTTAAGGTCTGATCTATGGGTTAAATAGAAAAAAACACGAATTTAAAAAAAAATGTGTTTAAGAAAATTGAGTTTAAAAAGAAATTGAGTACCCATCAAAGATGAATAAAACAAAACGTCTTCGGCATAAAATAACCCACCAAGGGTTGATATGCCGTAAAATTCAACCAACCAACAAAAGGTTTTTTATGTAGTAACCAGGTTTTAAGTGAATATTTACTAGACAGGAGGCGGTCGCGGCGTAACGTTTATCGCCGCAAAAAAATGAACCACTTGGACATTAATAAAACGCTCGGAGGAAAAAGGATAGATAAGAACTACACGGATGCTGCGAGTCGTTTTGGACAAGTCCTGGAAACAGCACCCCACAAAACAGCAATTGTTCAGCCACTTACCTCCTATCACACTAACAATCCAAGTAAGACGAATAAACATGATGGAGAAGTTAGGACGAATTCATTCTCCGGTGGATTACTACATAAGGGCACACCAATGCACGCCGACCAGCAAAAACTTACATACCACAGCTCTGTGTGGATAGTCGAAGATATATTGAGGACTTGCCATGAGCAATGACACAGACAGACAAACAGACAGACAGAGAGTATGTGTGTGTGTATGTGTGTGTGTGTGTGTGTGTGTGTGTGTGTGAAGGGAATCCGTGCTGTCAGCACAACTTGATGATGATGAGATCCCACCAGTCTGAGCTAGGGTGTCTATTATAATTAAAATCTTTAACCATTCTTGAATGTTTAATTGAAATCAGGTAAAAAAATGGCAGAGCATGATGTCTACGGACGGACGGAGAGATGGACGGACGAATATTTGGTGAATTATAATAAGAAATAGCAATATCATGATTAGTGTGACGGCCGTTTATCATCTGGTGTTAAGTGGAAGAATAATTAACAACATTAAGTTGTCTATCTACGCGTAAGTGACGCCGGAAAGGCTGCTTGTATATTGTTAGTGTTGACACCTTTTGTTTCTCTAATTGTAGCATAATTCAATAAGCGTTGATCGATTTCTTTTATCGATATGTAATGTTGAATTGGTGAGAAGAATTCGGAGGTAAGGGAATTTCATGTTGATTCTTCCTGTCGAGTTATTATTATTAAAAAAAAATATATTTTTATTTAATTCTAAGGGCCGGGTTAGCTCAGTCAGTAGAGCGTTCGGATAGAAACCACAAGGTTCCTAGTTCGATACCGGTCCACGCCAACTCAGCGTATGAGTAGCACAGGGATCTGTGCGGTAAAGTAAGGAGCTGATGGTAGGTGTGGCGCTTTTTATTTTCTATCTTAATTCTATTTTAATACCCACATGTGTAAAGTCTAGAATAAAATTTATCAATGTATAATTGTAATGATTATTGAAAATTTGGTTTAAAATGAGCCAAAAATGACAGAGACTTAGCTGTATGGTCGGATGGACATTTGGTGGATTATCGAAAGTTTATAGTTGGATTACCAAGAGAGTGGGTAAGCACTGAGAAACATACACCCTTTTACAGTGAGTGAGTAAACACCTTTAGGGCGAAAGACAGATCCCACCTAAAACAGTCTGAGCTAGGCCTCTTAAAATAATTCAAATTTTTCTAGAAATGCCTTTAACTATTTTTAAAAAGTTTAATTGAAATCAGGTAAAAGAAATGACTGGGCATGATGTCTACGGACGGACGGAGAGATGGACGGATGAATATTTGGTGGATTATAATAAGAAGTAACAATATCATGATTAGTGTTACGACCATTTATCACTTGGTGTTTAGTGGAAGAATAATTAACAACGTTAAGTTGTCTATCTACGCGTAAGTGACGCCGGAAAGGCTGCTTGTATATTGTTAGTGTTGACACCTTTTGTTTCTCTAATTGTAGCATAATTCAATAAGCGTTGATCGATTTCTTTTATCGATATGTAATGTTCAATTGGTGAGAAGAATTCGGAGATAATAGAATTTCCTGTTAAGTTGATAAAACTATTGGATTCACGTCAATGTCTCAATATACGTGGGAAGCTCCGAAAGTAATGCGTCCTATTTATTTCCAGGGGAAAATACAACATACAGCAGCTATGTACAGACACTGGACACCAAGTTGAGGACCTGCTGGGAACGATTTCCTACAACGATAACAGTTACGCTAAGCGTGCTTTGTCTTAAGATTAAATGTCTTGTATATGTAATTGATTTTATTTTGGCCTTCCTTCCGTTTTGTTTGTGGTTAGTATATCACGGATAGCAAGGTGAAAGGGCCCAGTCTATCCTACTATATATATTTAGTCAACGACTCCACACAAGTAGGATGCGACATAAGGTCAATTGTTTGGACCATATGACCTTTAGGCACCCCTTTTGCGATCTCGATTCATAAGGACATGTTTTTCATTTACACCGGCAAAATCCGGTTGTTTATTAACAGACGATTTTTAGAGTTTTTTTAATGATAAAACTAACCCCTAACTTCTGACCCTAAACCTAACCATAACCCCTAACCCTAACCCCTAACAAACAACCGGATTTTGACGGTGTAAATGAAAAATATGTGCTTATGAATCAAGATCGCAAAAGGGGTGTCTAAAGGTCATATGGTCAAATTTTTTAAGCGGAGTTTAACAGGTTTCCCTTCTTCTAGACTGTTGGTTGATTGGTCTGGTTTTACGGCATGTCTACCCATTGGGTTAATTTATGCCGAAGACGTTTTTGTTTTATTCATTCTTGATGGGTACTCATTTTTTTTTCAAACATATTTGTTTCTATTTAACCCATTAATGGAACCCTACCAGGCACTACCACTCCGGGTCAGAGTGGACCTGAGAGCAATGGTGATGACGATGTAATCCACATTCCCCAGACTTCTAGAACGGGAACTTCACCATCAGATAGAGTTTAACGTCATTCGCAGGACATGAAGACCCTCAGCCACGGCTTTCTAGCACATATATGAAGCGCGTGGTGTAATGGTTAAAGTCATGGGAAATGGACTCGTCGCCCCGAGTTCAAACCCTGGACGTGATAATTGCATTTCATTTAGCGCTAATATCCTTGGGAAAGGTATGAATCCTACTCTCCCTCCAGCTATGGATAAATAGTAGGACAGACTGGGCTCTTTAACCTTGGTTAGGCAACCGTTCTAGGAGAAGGAAAACTCTGAATTCAAATCTGCTGAACTCCGCTTAAGAAATTGACCATGTGTCACATCCTGCTCGTGCGGAGGGGTTGGTAAATAAATATATGATAAAAAGGGTTGGGGTTTGCTACAAGGGCAATTGTTTGTTTCTCATGGACATACTAATTTCAGTATTGGTCCTTTGAGAGAGGGCATTTGACTAAATATCTTCTCTACAACCAAGTATTACCAATAAAGGAATAACCACAGGTGCACATTACTTAATTTAGTACACAAATCTCCCCCACCCCCCGAAAAAAAGAATGCTACACAGAAGAAATATAATAAAAAAGCAAGTAGCGGAAATATATAGAGAAGGTGAGCGTGCGGAAGCGATAACGATAATCTGTTTCAATCGATCATAATGGAAAAATGAAAAGAGGGAAAGAAAAAAGTATGAGAGAGAGAGAGAGAGAGAGAGAGAGAGAGAGAGAGAGAGAGAGAGAGAGAGAGAGAGAGAGAGTTAAATCAAGATTATTGTACATTAACATATTGTAGTGTTTATGTATCCGTTTTGTATATCTTTGTTTTAAATGTATCTCTGTCACTTACGGAATAAATATTGTTCTCGTCTTACACATTTGTTGGAATGTTTTTATGTACACACTTGTACCCCCGTTGGGAGGTTAGTTTAAGCCTTCCAACCGTAATATAACTTCCTCACATGTTATAAACTTAATACATTCATTTACCCAACCCCTCTGCAAGAGCAAGATGCAACACAAGGTCAATTTTTATGCGACGTTTAATAGATTTAAATTCATAGTTTTCCTTATCCTAGACTGGTTGCCATACCAGGTTTAGAGAACCCAGTATGTCCTTCTATTCATCCGTAGCTGAAGAAGAATAGTAAAGTTCATGCCTTTCCTAAAGATATTAGCATTATGTGAAATACAAACAGCTTCGTCCAGATTTGAAATCTTTTCGCCGTCTCCTCTTCTTACGACGATAACCATAACATTATAAACATATCACTTGTGTACTGGTGCGAAAACTCGGAGATAAGTGAATTTCATACTAATTTGATAAAACTATTGGATTCACGTCAGAGTCTCATTATACGAGCGAAAGTAATGCGTCCACCGTAACTTCAACATACAACAGCTATGTTTTTATTATAGAGAAAGAAAGAGAAGAAAAATGACATGCTACACAGAATAAATATAATAAATATAATAAGAAAGAAAGAACGAAAGAAAGAGAGTAGGGGATATATATATAGAGAGAGAGAAAGGGTTGAGTGCGCGGAACCGATAATGCTAATCTGTTTCAATCGAACATAATGAAAAAATGAAAAGGAAAGAAAGAAAAAAAAACGCGCGAGAGAGAGTTAAATCAAGATTATTATACGGGGGGGGTGCAAAAGTAGGTATCCAACAGTATCACACATGAAATTAGTAGCGTATTATCTTAAGTATCGTCATTTTGTAAAATTTCGGTGTCATTAGCCATATTTAATTGTGACTCGTAATTAACATGTTATTAATAATAATAATTAATGTTATTACACGTATATGTAACATTTGTTTGCTTGTTTAATAAATGCAATGAGTATTGTAGGTTTTTTTTAACTGTATACCTACTTTTGCACCCCCTGTACTTTTTACATATTGAACTCTTTAGCAATAGCTCTTAAGTAAACATATCAAACGTAATAATTGAATTATTATATATGTGGTATATCCACAGGTCCTGCTAGTTCTTATTATCTTCTTACCTTAGATAGATCTACTAACATATGAACATATGAACCATATATATGTGGTATATCCACAGATTATATATGTGGTATATCCTTACCTTAGATAGATCTACTAACATATGAACATATGAACCATATATATGTGGTATATCCACAGATTATATATGTGGTATATCCACAGGTCCTGCTTCTTAGATAGATCTACTATCTTCTTTCTAACCTTCTATGCTGGCCGGGTTTGATTGTCTCGTCTTTTTTTATAGTATGTGGAAAAAAAGTTTTTAATTAAAAGATCCTATCTAGAAATAAATAATCTGGCATATGGAAAGAGTAGAGTACATATGTTGCGATCCAAGAGGCCAATTGTTTTTCAGATTTTTGCATAAAATGCATTGGAAATTATTTTTACTATAAAAATGCATTGGAAATTATTTTTACTATAAAAATGCATAGGAAATTATTTTTACAATAAAAATGCATTGGAGGTTTTTACTATAAAATGCGTTGCAAATGATTTTACTACAAAAATGCATTGGAAGTAATTTTTACTACAAAAATGCATTGGAAATGATTTTACTATAAAAAAGCATTGGAAGTAATTTTACTATGAAAATGCATAGCAAATGATTTTTACTATAAAAAAGCATTGGAAGTGATTTTTACTATATAATGCATTGGAAATTATTTTTACAATAAAAATGCATTTTACTATAAAAATGCATAAGAAATGATGTTTACTATAAAAATGCATTGGAAATGATTTTTTTACTATGAAAATGCATTGGAAATGATTCTTACTATAAAAATGTATTGGAAGTAATTTTTACTATGAAAATGCATTGGAAATGATTTTTACTATAAAAATGGGTTGGACAATGATTTTTACTATAAAAAGGCATTGGACAATGATTTTTACTATAAAAATGCATTGGAAATGATTTTTACTCTGAAAATGCACTGGAAATAATTATTACTATGAAAATGCATTAGAAAGGATTTTTACTATAAAAATGCATTGGAAATGATTTTTACTATGAAAATGCATTGGAAGTGATCAGATTTTTCAAAGCTTCACCAACCAACCAACTTTCAAATTCTACGCATTCATAGTTCAAAAGAATAGTGACAAAAGTTAGGCAATATATTTCAATTTTATAACAACGCAAAAGCTTCGGGTTAGGGCGATTTTGCACCCTCCCGCAGAAACTGCTCCCGGGGCAACTGCCCCTCCCCACCCCACTTTGTTCCGTAACTGGAAATCACCAACCAACCAATCAACCCAACTCACCAACCAGCCAATCAACCCAACAACCCACCACCAACCAATCAACTCACCCACCAACCAACCAACCAACCAATCTCATCTTGTGACTAACGTCGGCGGGGGTAAGATGGTGAGGTCTACCTTAAAAATAAATCTAAGGTGACTTGGGTCAGTAATGTAAAGAAAAGTCAATTAATGATCATTTATTCACTCAGACGATGTCACGTGCGAAGGAAACAAGTCTCTTTGATATTATTGACTCGACTCTTCACACAAAATGGACACCATTTTCTTGTTTTTTTTTTTTTTACTTCTTTATTATCTTGCAATGAATTCTGTAATAAAACTCAATCAATTTGAATTTAAGAAAAAAAATAAACTCAGTGTATCAGTAGCACAAGAATATGTGCTGTAAAGTGAGGAACTGATGATAGGTGTGGCACTTCGCCTCAGATGCCAAAACAATATCCTTGGTCTGGGGCTAGTGAAAAAGGGATAGGCTCCTTCGCTGTCTGGCTGATACCGACTTTGGACCTCACCGACGACTTTACTTTTTACTTACGTATAAAAAGTATTATATTTCATTATATTTCACTGAAATACCCGAAACCTTTGAGACGTTATCGTTAGGGTAAGGGTTAGTGCTAGCGTTAGTGTTAGTGGTAGGGCTAGGGTTAAGGTTATGCTACTTTAGGAGTTTTCGTAATCAAATGCTATTTATACATAAAATACGATTCTCGTGATATTATCTCTTGCCGCTATTCTGCATTTATACCAAGTTATCATCTAACGATCACACAGTTATTTTTGTGGTCAGTGTAGGTTGTGCTATCGTTGTGTAATGGTTAGCAGATACATTACTACTGAATAGTGAGTTCGATCCTTGCTGCATGCCACATAATTGCGACCTTGTGCTACAAAAATGCATTGCAAATGATTTTTACAATAAAATGCATTGGAAATTATTTTTACTATAAAAATACATTGGAGGTTTTTACTATGAAATGCATTGCAAATGATTTTACTACAAAAATGCATTGGAAATGATTTTACAATAAAAATGCATTGGAAGGGATTTTTACTATGAAAAGGCATTGGAAATGATTTTTACTGTAAAAAAGCATTGGAAATGATTTTTACTGTAAAAAAGCATTGGAAATGATTTTTAGTATAAAAATGCATTGGAAGTGATTTTTACAATTAAAATGCATTGGAAATGCTTTTTACTATAAAAATGCATTGCAAATGATGTTTACTATAAAATGCATTGGAAATTATTTTTACTATAAAAATACATTGGAGGTTTTTACTATGAAATGCATTGCAAATGATTTTACTACAAAAATGCGTTGGAAATGATTTTACTATAAAAATGCATTGGAAGGGATTTTTACTATAAAAATGCATTGGAAATGATTTTTACAATTAAAATGCATTGGAAATGCTTTTTACTATAAAAATGCATTAGAAATGATTTTTACTATAAAGATGCATTAGAAATGATTTTTACTATAAAAATGTATTGAAAATGATTTTTACTATCAAAATGCATTGGACAATTATTTTACAATAAAAATGCACCGGAAATGACTTTTGCTCTAATAATGCATTGCAAATTTTGTTTGTTATAAAAAAAAAAGCATTGCAAATGATTTTTACTATGAAAACGCATTCGAAATTATTTTCACAATAAAAATGAATTGGAAATGATTTTTACTATAAAAATGCAATGGACAATTAATTATCTTTACTATAAAAATGCACCGGAAATCATTTTTGCTATAAAAAATGCATTGGACGATTATTTTTACTATAAAAATGCATTGGAAATGACTTTTTACTATAAAAATGCATAAGAAATGATGTTTACTATAAAAATACATTAGAAATGATTTTTACTATAAAAATTCATTGAAAATGATTTTTACTATAAAAATGCATTGGAAATGATTTTTACTATAAAAATGCATAAGAAATGATGTTTACTATAAAAATACATTAGAAATGATTTTTACTAAAAAAATTCATTGAAAATGATTTTTACTATAAAAATGCATTGGAAATCCTTTTTTACTGTCAGAAATCACTTGCAAAGCATTTTTATTGTAAAAAAGCATTTGCAAAAAGGGCTAATAATCTCTTAACTTATTCCACCATAACATCCATTCCGTATAGAGATTTATAAATTAGACAGTTGTTTCTAAAACTTTGTATT
This sequence comes from Doryteuthis pealeii, assembly GCA_023376005.1. Taxonomy (NCBI): domain Eukaryota; kingdom Metazoa; phylum Mollusca; class Cephalopoda; order Myopsida; family Loliginidae; genus Doryteuthis; species Doryteuthis pealeii. Next base: position 68,767,968 of record CM042171.1, read on the forward strand.
TATTTTCAAAAAAATGTTCCATGTTAGGAAAACTTATCTAGTGAACGATATTAATAGAACATCCTGAATTCGTTGTATTAAAAAACAACAACATTTTAGCCATAACTCATTGAATTATTTATTTATCTCTTCAAAACTGAATCTTTTAGCTATTTTGGGTCTCTTGATATTTTCGGCGCTCGGGCATTGCTCTGTTGTTTAACCGCTCAGTCCACCCATCTAACACACTCGTCAAATGACACTTAAAAGGTCGAACAGTGATTGTCATTATTGGGGAATAATGACATTTCTTGATATAAGAGATGAAAGGTCTGATTAATTGATGAGTTCTGGACAAATGCAGCTTATTCCTAATTCTATATATGTTGTGGTCATGCTAGAGCGTCCCGTCGTGGTGTAATGTTCGTTCGATGGTTGGATTTTATGGCATATCAACCCTTGTTGGGTTATTTTATATTGAAGACGTTTTGTTTTATTCATATTTGATGGGTACTTAATTTCTTTTTAAACTCAATTTCTTAAACACATTTTTAAAATTTCTCTGAATTTTTTAAATGAGGCCCGATAATTAGTATTATCTGCATTATTCGGACTATTGTCCTCATCTTCATTGTTATCTGTACAACGTTTCGGCCGATGTGCCCTCCGGCCTTCTTCGGGTATTTCTTGTCGGACTCGGGAACCTTCTCGGACTCTGGAACCATCACGGACTCGAGAACCTTCTTTTCGAACTCGGGAACCGCCTTGTCGTAATCGGGAGCTAACACAAAACTTTGAACCTAACCCTTTATTCAGTCCACGGGGGTATCCTGTTCTCGTTCCGCTAACCATAGATGGGGTACAGATAACAATGAAGATGAGGACTATAGTCCGAATAATACAAATAATACATTTTTTTAATTCGTGTTTTTTTTTTGTTTAACCGATAGATCAGACCCTAACAAGTACTACCACTCTGGGTCAGAGTGGACCTGGGAGTAATGGTGATGAAAGGGTACTCCACATTTCCCAGAGCTCCAGAACTGAAACCACCACCAGATAGAGTTTCATATCCAGGACATTAAGACCCTCAGCCACTGCCCTCTAGAACATTTATGATAAAAGGTGTTGGGGGTTGCCATGAGGGTAATAGGGTTGGGACAATCATATAAGTTTTTGGACTTGACATTGAAGAATAATTAAAGTTCCAATTACCGTCGAACTGGGAAGACAAGGCAACAAACGGTTGTAATTTAAATACAAACCCGAATGTCACAAAGTCTACTGCAGAATGACAGGATATATATAAGACTCTACAATGTCATTCAAATCAAGCAGTCAAGCAGCCAATCAGAACTCAAGGAATGGAATGACCCAAATCACCCAAATTCATGAATGGGTCATTCTTGATTTCTATATATACCAACTGTCTTGGACATTGCTTAGGTGTTACTTAGCTGCTGTTATTCAAACTAACAGTAGACCAGTCGATTGATCGAAGGAGGCCACTCCGACCTCGTAGTGCAATGGTTAGCAATCTAGTTTCACAGATCCATTACTATTGAATAAAGAGTTCGATTATCGCTGGATTCCCCATACTTGCGACATTGTGTTACATCCTACTACTGGCGAACAGTTTGGGTATAAATAAAAGTCCCATCGTTGTGTAATGGTTAGCCAGCAAGTCTCGCAGATCCGTTACTACTGAATAGGGAGTTCAATCCTCACTGGATTCCCATATTTGCGACCTTGTGTCACATCCTACCCGTGCTTAACGAGTTGGGTAAATAAGGACGTCTCATCATGTTGTAATGGTTAGCAAGCTAGTCTCGCAGATCCATAACTTCTGAACAGTGAGTTCGCTCCCTGCTGGATGCCACATACTTGCGACCTTATGTCAAACTCATTCTAAATGGGTTGGGTAAATAAGAGCGTCCCATAGTGGAGTATAGTTAACAAGCTAGTCTAGTAGATCCATTACTACTAGATAGGGAGTTCGATCCCCGCTGTATGACACATACTTGCGACTATGTCACATTCTACCCCGGGCGAAACAACTTGGGTTTAAAAAGAAAGGCACCCCATCGCGGTGTAATAGTTTGCTCGCAGATCCATTACTTCTGAATAGAGAGTTCGATCCTCACTGGATTCCCATACTTGCGACCTTGTGTCACATCCTACCTGTGCTTAACGAGTTGGGTAAATAAGGACGTCTCATCATGTTGTAATGGTTAGCAAGCTAGTCTCGCAGATCCATAACTTCTGAACAGTGAGTTCGCTCCTCGCCGGAGGCCACATAATTGCGACCTAATGTCAGACTCATTCTAAATGGGTTGGGTAAATAAGAGCGTCCCATAGTGGAGTATAGTTAGCAAGCTAGTCTAGCAGATCCATAACTTCTGAATAGTGAGTTCGCTCCTCGCTGGATGCCACATACTTGCGACCATATGCCAGACTCATTCTAAAAGGGTTGGGTAAATAGTGGAGTATAGTTAGCAAGCTAGTCTAGCAGATCCATTACTATTGAATTGGGAGTTCAATCCTCACTGGATTCTCATACTTGTAACCTTGTTTCTCATCCTACCACTGGCGAACAGTTTGAGTATAAAAAGACGTCCCATCATGGTATAATGGTCAGCAAGTTAGTCTCGCAGATCCATTACTTCTGAATAGTGATTTTTTGTTTTGTTTTGGTAAGTCGGGTTAGTAATTGTTTTATTTCATTTATCTAACAAATCTTGAAATATATTCTAAACTAAAATATTTATGTGCAGTTTAGAAAATATTTCAAGATTCGTTAAATAAATGAAATAAAACAATTACTAACCTGACTTATGTTTTCCGTTTTAATTTTGACTACGATTTGCAAGTATAGTCCTACTCCTGTCTCAGAATAGCTGTTACATTCCACTACATGAA
>CM042171.1:68783365-68785865 GCA_023376005.1 Doryteuthis pealeii
CATCAGCAGAGCTATAGATACAAAGACCGCCCCGTGTGCGATTCGAAACCTGCTTGACAATCAGGTTTCGAATCGCACACGGGGCGGTCTTTGTATCTATAGCTCTGCTGATGAGGCCTAATAGGCCGAAATGTACATACAGAGATTGATTTTTCTCGATTTGTTTAGCCTTAAATTTAAATAGGTAATCCCGCCTAATTAATTAATTATTAATTAATTAAATTTCATAAATTAGGTTCGACTTCAATTAAACACATATTCTCCAAATATATATATATATATATATATATATATATACCAACCCCGCCACACGAGCAGGATGTGATACAAGGTCTTTTTTTTTCTCCTAGATTGGTTGCCTAACCAAGGTTAATGAGTACAGTCTGGCCTACTATTTACCCATAGCTGGAGGGACAGCACGTGGATGCATACCTTTTCCCAAGAGTATTAGCGTTATGTTAAGTGCAAAATAGCCTCGTCCAGGATTTGAACTAGCGTCGACGAGTCCGTTTCCCTACAACTCTAACCATAACACCACGCGCCTCCACGCACATTTTATGATATAAACGATCTTGCTGTTTAAATGTCAAATAGAAAAAAACTGACTAACAATAGCTTTCGAGTCTTACACAGCTGCCTGGTTAGCTCTAAAAGACCCCCCCCCCCAAAAAAAAAAAAAAAAAAAACAAGAAAAAAAAGAAATCCAAAAGAAAAATGACCTGGAGTGAGACTCAAACCGATACCGAAAAAATCTTGGTTTTTGGCTTTTATTTTCTTTCGTGCATGTGACACTATTTTCATAATCCTTATCGTGGTATATATATATATATATATATATATATCAATCATCTGGTGTAGTGGCTAGCGTGCTTGATTGCAACATCGTAGAGAGCGAGTTCGAACTCCCGTCACGCCATTACGTTCACTTTCGGACTAATACACTTGGGAAATGCATGAATTCGCGTATCCCCCACAGATATGGGTTAAATAATACCATTACTGTTCTTCTGTAAGGGTAGATTTAGCATAAAATAACCCACGAACGTTGATATGCCATTAGATAAAGAAACCAAATCTTAAGTTATTAATCGTCTAAGAAATAAAATAATTACATTATCTAATATCGTATTAAATAAGGGGTGGGCACTCTCCGTAGGGTGGGTAGGGGATAATTTTTTTTTTTTCCTAATTTTTAATTTTTCACACTATTACCAAAAATCAGGGAATTGTACTATTCTAATGAAATTTTCACTACTTTAGTCATTGATGACTTAATTTTATGATAAGTTGCTTATTTAATTTAAAAATTAAAAAAATTAAAAAAAAAGAAGTTTTTTTATCAGTTCAGAATGTAGGGATGGGGTCACCGTTGGTCATTTGGAGAAAATAATTCCGGTCCCTAATTTTAGAAAGATCAAATCCTGAAGAACATGTAAAAAAAAATGAAAAAATGAAAAAAAAAAAAAATTCAATTCCCGAAAAAAGTGATTTGAAAATTTAAAAGTTATTTTCTTAAAACTCAAAAAAATAATTCACGTAGCAAGCTTTTTTTTTTTTTTTTTTTTTTTCCAAGTTAAAAAAATAATATTTTTCTTTGAATTGTTGGCAAGAAAAGTATTTTCTCTAAAATTTAAATCCTTTATTTAATAATTAAATTTGACCCGTTTACAAAAACTTTCCTCGTTCCCCAATGATACCTAAATCAGAAAAATAAGGTTTTAAAAAGTTCGGCTTTGGGTTACCCATAACAAGGTTTAAAGGAAGACTGCATACCTTAAAAAATCAAAAACAATAATTACGGACATTTTTGTCATGCTTTGGGGTTCGAAGGGTTAAAGGTTATCTGGACCCACGAGGACTAGAGAAGCAAAACTTTCAGTACAAATGCAGAATAGCGCGCAATAGATAATATTAGATTCGGATTTTACGTAAAAATAGCATTAAATTACAGAAACTCCCTAAGTAACTTAAACCTAACCCTCAAACTAACTCTAGCCCTTACCCTAATTCTAGCGTCTCAAAGGTTTCGTGTATTTCCGTGAAATGTAATAAAATGTAACGCTTATATACGTAATCTAATGACATTATCTCTTGCGCGCTATTTTGCATTAGTACCAAATTTTCGGGCAGTTGTCCTCATCTTTATTGTGTATTGTGTATGTGTATACAACGTTCAGGCCACAGTAACCTCAGGCTCTGAGTGGCCTGAATTTTGTGTTTATATATACAATAAAGATGAGGACAACAGTCCGAACTATCATAATTATTCATACCAAGCCTCATCTCATAAATAAATAGTAAATGTACCAAATTTTCGTTTCGAAAAATGATTTCCGACAATTTCACAGATCGTCTTATACACGAGTGTTAGGGTCGTCTTTTTGACAAATAATATGTTTTGTTTGGAAATGCATATACTACTTGTTCCATGTTTTTTTGGGTTTTTTAATGGAAGAATCAAGTAGTTCGTTTAAACCTGCAGCACATCAGAAAAATAATA
>CM042171.1:68790865-68850865 GCA_023376005.1 Doryteuthis pealeii
GATTTTGACTATAAATTAAACACTCATTGATAAGCTTATGCAATTCCTGAGGATATTGTGACGTAAGCAGTGACATAGTTTCAGTTACAGACAGACAGATACCAAATCTGCATTACAATAAGATATACAAACATTATATAGTTTACATTACATAGTTATATGGTTTCAATTATTCCTCTCTAATACTAATAATTTTCACATAGTTATATGGTTTAAAGTATTCCTATCTAATACTAATAATTTCACATATTTATGTGGTTTCAAGTATTCCTATCTCATACAAATAATTTGCACATAATTATATGGTTTCAAGTATTCCTATCTAATACAAATAATTTGCACATATTTATGTGGTTTCAATTATTCCTATCTCATACAAATAATTTGCACATAATTGTATGGTTTCAAGCATTCCCATCTAATACTAATAATTTTCAAGCATATCTGTGTGTCCCACATATGGTACCTTAATATATACAACCACTCTCAGTCAGTAATTAATATACATGAAGAGATGACTACACAGGACTCTAGTGCAATTGTATTACTAGTTATATCTATTAATAATGGAGATTCGCTTCCGGTTTTTGTCTGTAACAAAAACTACGCCACTGCTTATGTCACACTACCTAAAATCGTCATAATATTAAATAAATACACTCAAAATTTGAGCATGCAATGTTAGACAGTCCTCATTGGTTTTTTAAACAAGTTTTAATAAATACATACCTGGTATTATCTATCTATATATAGTTTGTTTTATTTTAATATATATTTAAAGTTATCAGAACTAAGTTTCCATTTTAAATTTTTTACTCCTTTAATAAATTTGGTGATTTTACTTTACTTATGATACAAACTCTCTGATATTAAATTTTCAACTCCCATCCCCTCAGGCAATATTTATTTTTCGTCGCCCAGAGGGCGTTTTTTATTTTGCTAGTTAATTATAATACTAATTTTCTTGCCCATAAAAAAGGAAATCACAGGACTATTGATAAGTCTAACTGGTAACTTGTAAGTCTTCTCTAAACTAAAAGTGAATAATATCACTAATCACAATGCCAAATATTTTGACCAATGACATTTGACCTTTATTCTTAAGTGTGACCTAAAAAGATTTCAAAGAAGGAAATCTGCAGATGAAAGATTATTAGAGGCATTTCCTTATTCTTTATTCGTTTTTAGAAAGTTCAGAAATACAAGACAAAAATTTATAGAGATTGACAATTATTTGGTTAATAAAAATTCAATATTATTTATTCATATAATATAAAAATCCAAAATATAACTATTTGTTTACTAATTGCCATAAACTTTTGCTGTGAATAAAAGTAAATAAAAAGCAATTGAAATTAAGATGAAAGAAATACTTGTCAAAAATGAATAATGGTTGACATTAATTTATCTAATAAAACATTCAAGATAATATTACTACTAACACTTTGGGATAAAAAGCAATTGAAATTAAGATGAAAGAAATACTAGTCCAAAATGAATAATGGTTGACAATAAGTTATCTAATAAAACATTCAAGATAATATTTACATGAAAGAAATACTAGTAAAGAAATTGATAATGGTTCATAATGCTTTTTTTGATAAAACATTAAAATTAATATTATTACTAACACAAGTAGATAAAAAGCAATTGAAATTAAGATGAAAGAAATACTAGTAAAGAAATTGATAATGGTTCATAATGCTTTTTTTGATAAAACATTAAAATTAATATTATTACTAACACAAGTAGATAAAAAGCAATTGAAATTAAGATGAAAGAAATACTAGTAAAGAAATTGATAATGGTTCATAATGCTTTTTTTGATAAAACATTCAAGATAATATTACTACTAACACAAGTAGATAAAAGGCAATTGAAATTAAGATGAAAGAAATACTAGTCCAAAATGAATAATGGTTGACATTAATTTATCTAATAAAACATTCAACTAACACTTTGGGATAAAAAGCAATTGAAATTAAGATGAAAGAAATACTAGTCCAAAATGAATAATGGTTGACATTAATTTATCTAATAAAAACATTCAAGATAATATTACTACTAACACTTTGGGATAAAAAGCAATTGAAATTAAGATGAAGGAAATACTAGTCCAAAATGAATAATGGTTGACATTAATTTATCTAATAAAACATTCAACTAACACTTTGGGATAAAAACCACTTGAAATTAAGATGAAAGAAATACTAGTCCAAAATGAATAATAGTTGACAATAAGTTATCTAATAAAACATTCAAGATAATATTACTACTAACACTTTGGGATAAAAAGCAATTGAAATTAAGATGAAAGAAATACTACTCAAAAATGAATAATGGTTGAAAATTCTTCATCTAATAAAACATTCAAGATAATATTACTACTATAACACAGGTCGATAAGAAGCAATTGATTTTAAGATGAAAGAAATACTAGTCAAAAATGAATAATGGTTGATAATGATTTATCTAATAAAACATTCAAGATAATATTACTACTAACACTTTGGGATAAAAAGCAATTGAAATTAAGATGAAAGAAATACTACTCAAAAATGAATAATGGTTGAAAATTCTTCATCTAATAAAACATTCAAGATAATATTACTACTATAACACAGGTAGATAAGAAGCAATTGATTTTAAGATGAAAGAAATACTAGTCCAAAATGAATAATAGTTGACATTAATTTATCTAATAAAACATTCAAGATAATATTACTATTAACACTTTGGGATAAAAAAGCAATTGAAATTAAGATGAAAGAAATACTAGTCCAAAATGAATAATGGTTGACATTAATTTATCTAATACAACATTCAAGATAATATTACTACTAACACTTTGGGATAAAAAGCAGTTGAAATTAAGATGAAAGAAATACTACTCAAAAATGAATAATGGTTGAAAATTCTTCATCTAATAAAACATTCAAGATAATATTACTACTATAACACAGGTAGATAAGAAGCAATTGATTTTAAGATGAAAGAAATACTAGTCAAAAATGAATAATGGTTGATAATAATTTATCTAATAAAACATTCAAGATAATATTACTATTAACACTTTGGGATAAAAAGCAATTGATTTTAAGATGAAAGAAATACTAGTCAAAAATGAATAATGGTTGACATTAATTTATCTAATACAACATTCAAGATAATATTACTACTAACACTTTGGGATAAAAAGCAGTTGAAATTAAGATGAAAGAAATACTACTCAAAAATGAATAATGGTTGAAAATTCTTCATCTAATAAAACATTCAAGATAATATTACTACTATAACACAGGTAGATAAGAAGCAATTGATTTTAAGATGAAAGAAATACTAGTCAAAAATGAATAATGGTTGATAATAATTTATCTAATAAAACATTCAAGATAATATTACTATTAACACTTTGGGATAAAAAGCAATTGAAATTAAGATGAAAGAAATACTACTCAAAAATGAATAATGGTTGACATTAATTTATCTAATACAACATTCAAGATAATATTACTACTAACACTTTGGGATAAAAAGCAGTTGAAATTAAGATGAAAGAAATACTACTCAAAAATGAATAATGGTTGAAAATTCTTCATCTAATAAAACATTCAAGATAATATTACTACTATAACACAGGTAGATAAGAAGCAATTGATTTTAAGATGAAAGAAATACTAGTCAAAAATGAATAATGGTTGATAATAATTTATCTAATAAAACATTCAAGATAATATTACTATTAACACTTTGGGATAAAAAGCAATTGATTTTAAGATGAAAGAAATACTAGTCAAAAATGAATAATGGTTGACATTAATTTATCTAATACAACATTCAAGATAATATTACTACTAACACTTTGGGATAAAAAGCAGTTGAAATTAAGATGAAAGAAATACTACTCAAAAATGAATAATGGTTGAAAATTCTTCATCTAATAAAACATTCAAGATAATATTACTACTATAACACAGGTAGATAAGAAGCAATTGATTTTAAGATGAAAGAAATACTAGTCAAAAAAATAATGGTTAACAATTCTTTATCTAATAAAATGATTCAAGATAATATTATTACAAACACTATGAGATAAAAAGCAATTGATTTTAAGATGAAAGAAATACTACTCAAAAATGAATAATGGTTAACAATTCTTTATGTAATAAAATGATTCAAGATAATATTATTACAAACACTATGAGATAAAAAGCAATTGAAATTAAGATGTAAGAAATTCTAATCAAAGATTAATAATGATGATGCTTTATCTTAAATTACAGATGATATTACTACTAACACTACAAGACAAAAATTGATAATTGCTGACAATACTTCATTTAATGAAAATTCAAATAATATTACTAATGTTGACATCCTTCCATCTACAAGATACGATGGAGTAGTGTCCAAATTTAAAAATAAAAAAATTCAGTACTACATAGTCTGGGTGGGTTAATATGGAGAATGAGCTGTTGCCCAAGCAGCAAATTCCCTTTCACTACACTGTCACTGTGATCCAAAGGAAAGGTAAGGAACCAATGCAGTTTTGCAATGGTAGTGTCATAGAAGTTGCTGGGTAGTACTGGATTTCAGCATCACACCACCTTAGGGACTCCAGCTCCTGATTTATTTTTGGAGTTTACTCCCCTAGCCTTTCCTTGGGATGTGGTAAAGCTGCTAGATTTTGTATTGGACTTTTCCTTGTCTTAGATACATTGCTGACCAAGGCTAATGAGCCCCTTCTAATCCATTGAACATAAATAATAATATCTTTTCAGCTAGTATATTAGGTGTGAGACCTGTCAACTGTTCCTTATATTCATCTTAATTCCACAGAATATTTATACTCTTTCCACAGATTATCTAACATTGCCTTAAAAGAGTTTAGAGATGGGGCATTCACTATTGATGATGGTAGTTTATTCCATGTATTCATTCATCTTAATTCCACAGAATATTTATACTCTTTCCACAGATTATCTAACATTGCCTTAAAAGAGTTTAGAGATGGGGCATTCACTATTGATGATGGTAGTTTATTCCATGTATTCATTCATCTTAATTCCACAGAATATTTATACTCTTTCCACAGATTATCTAACATTGCCTTAAAGGAGTTTAGAGATGGGGCATTCACTATTGATGATGGTAGTTTATTCCATGTATTCATTCATCTTAATTCCACAGAATATTTATACTCTTTCCACAGATTATCTAACCTTGCCTTAAAGGAGTTTAGAGATGGGGCATTCACTATTGATGATGGTAGTTTATTCCATGTATTCATTCATCTTAATTCCACAGAATATTTATACTCTTTCCACAGATTATCTAACATTGCCTTAAAGGAGTTTAGAGATGGGGCATTCACAATTGATGATGGTAGTTTATTCCATGTATTCATTCATCTTAATTCCACAGAATATTTATACTCTTTCCACAGATTATCTAACATTGTCTTAAATGAGTTTAGAGATGGGGCATTCACAATTGATGATGGTAGTTTATTCCATGTATTCATTCATCTTAATTCCACAGAATATTTATAATCTTTCCACAGATTATCTAACATTGTCTTAAATGAGTTTAGAGATGGGGCATTCACAATTGATGATGGTAGTTTATTCCATGTATTCATTCATCTTAATTCCACAGAATATTTATAATCTTTCCACAGATTATCTAACCTTGCCTTAAAAGAGTTTAGAGATGGGGCATTCACTATTGATGATGGTAGTTTATTCCATGTATTCATTCATCTTAATTCCACAGAATATTTATAATCTTTCCGCAGATTATCTAACCTTGCCTTAAAGGAGTTTAGAGATGGGGCATTCACAATTGATGATGGTAGTTTATTCCATGTATTCATTCATCTTAATTCCACAGAATATTTATACTCTTTCCACAGATTATCTAACCTTGCCTTAAAGGAGTTTAGAGATGGGGCATTCACAATTGATGATGGTAGTTTATTCCATGTATTCATTCATCTTAATTCCACAGAATATTTATACTCTTTCCACAGATTATCTAACATTGTCTTAAATGAGTTTAGAGATGGGGCATTCACAATTGATGATGGTAGTTTATTCCATGTATTCATTCATCTTAATTCCACAGAATATTTATAATCTTTCCACAGATTATCTAACCTTGCCTTAAAAGAGTTTAGAGATGGGGCATTCACTATTGATGATGGTAGTTTATTCCATGTATTCATTCATCTTAATTCCACAGAATATTTATAATCTTTCCACAGATTATCTAACATTGTCTTAAATGAGTTTAGAGATGGGGCATTCACAATTGATGATGGTAGTTTATTCCATGTATTCATTCATCTTAATTCCACAGAATATTTATAATCTTTCCACAGATTATCTAACATTGTCTTAAATGAGTTTAGAGATGGGGCATTCACAATTGATGATGGTAGTTTATTCCATGTATTCATTCATCTTAATTCCACAGAATATTTATACTCTTTCCACAGATTATCTAACATTGTCTTAAATGAGTTTAGAGATGGGGCATTCACAATTGATGATGGTAGTTTATTCCATGTATTCATTCATCTTAATTCCACAGAATATTTATAATCTTTCCACAGATTATCTAACATTGTCTTAAATGAGTTTAGAGATGGGGCATTCACAATTGATGATGGTAGTTTATTCCATGTATTCATTCATCTTAATTCCACAGAATATTTATAATCTTTCCACAGATTATCTAACATGTTCTTAAATGAGTTTAGAGATGGGGCATTCACAATTGATGATGGTAGTTTATTCCATGTATTCATTCATCTTAATTCCACAGAATATTTATACTCTTTCCACAGATTATCTAACATTGTCTTAAATGAGTTTAGAGATGGGGCATTCACAATTGATGATGGTAGTTTATTCCATGTATTCATTCATCTTAATTCCACAGAATATTTATAATCTTTCCACAGATTATCTAACATTGTCTTAAATGAGTTTAGAGATGGGGCATTCACAATTGATGATGGTAGTTTATTCCATGTATTCATTCATCTTAATTCCACAGAATATTTATAATCTTTCCACAGATTATCTAACATTGTCTTAAATGAGTTTAGAGATGGGCATTCACAATTGATGATGGTAGTTTATTCCATGTATTCATTCATCTTAATTCCACAGAATATTTATAATCTTTCCACAGATTATCTAACATTGTCTTAAATGAGTTTAGAGATGGGGCATTCACAATTGATGATGGTAGTTTATTCCATGTATTCATTCATCTTAATTCCACAGAATATTTATACTCTTTCCACAGATTATCTAACATTGCCTTAAAAGAGTTTAGAGATGGGGCATTCACTATTGATGATGGTAGTTTATTCCATGTATTCACCACTCTGTTACTAAAATAATTTTGTCTTGCATTTGCTTTACAAAATTGTTTAAAGAGTTTTAATTTATGACCCCTGGTATTGATATTTTGAGCAATGTTTAGTAGGTCAAAGTTCGTTGAATAAAATCCATGAGTAATATTTGTAGACTTCAATCATGTCCCCTCATGTACGTCGATAATACAAACATGGTATAAAAAGCAATTGAGATTAAGATGATTTGAAATTAAGATGAATGAAATACTAATCAGAAATGAAAACGAATTTACAATATATTTAATACACATGTTATTGCTGAAAAACAAAAAAAAAAAAACAACAAAAAACAAGAAACAAGTAGAGCTGTTGTGCCAATAAACCTTTTAATCAGATAATTACTTGGGGGGGGGTCATGTATTATTTTGGGACCAAAGCATGATTATCACTGTTGGGTTGTCTTCCCTTGCCTGGAAGAGTTATCTTCCCTCTGGGTTTCCGTTTTTTGACCACCAGGGGTTTTTGGTATTTAAGCGCCTGTTTCAAACTCTCTTCCTCTCTCTTGCTTCTCAGTACTTGAATACAATGGGTTAGACATTTATGTCTACACCTTTCTCGTGTGGGGGCTTCGGCCCCCATTACAGCCACTAGTAAGTGACTTTAGTCTATGGACTCTCCATAACTTTGTATCTTATTCCTTTTATGTATCTTTTTCATGTATATGTATTCTATGTTAAAAACGTTTCTCCATGTGCCTTTATGTGTAACACCCCGTGTCGGAGTTGTTTGTTTCAACCAATTATAATTTATATTATAACTTTGAACCTTACACCAGAGTACCGAACCCACTCCCCTCGCTGTTAATTATGAAAATATTCTTCCATGAAAGCGACAATATATTCTAATATTGGTTGACAGTTTCTCGAAATAGCCAGAGGTGAAATGTAAATATATAGATATATCTTGCCAATTATATGTATATATATACATATAATGTGATATATATATTTATATATACATACATATATATAATTTGAAATATATATATACATATATATATAATTGAAAAGAAACACACACACAACACACATATATATACATGTATATATATACATACATATAATGTGAATTATATATGTATACATACATATATATATAATTGAAAAGAAACACAGACATGCACACACAAATACACACATATATAATGTATATATATATATATATATAGTCCATACATTTAGATATATATATATATATGAATATATATATCGATAAATAAGTACATGAAAATGTTAGTATGTCAGGAATAAAATTATTTCGGCTAACTTTGCCTTTTCAAGTCGGTAAATTTAAAATATGCACATACACTGATATCCATACATATATATGCAAAATCTTTATATCTACACCTGATTTCTCAATTTTGGTTGAATCCTATCACAGAAACACTTGATACTATTCATTCAATCTCACCAGGGTTATCTATCTCACACCTCCAGTAATTTTTATGATTATATATATGCATAAAAATGTGCTGTGGTACAATTAGATTTTTCTATGAATATGTTGCCATATTCGGTATTCCAGAGACAATTGTGTCTGACAATATCACACAATTCACACAATGCAAAAGAGTTCAAATATATTTGTAAAGCTTTTTCGATTGACCACATCACTACCACATCATATCACCCACGATCTAATAGTTTGGTTTTGTTTTGTTTTACAGCATATCAACCTCAGTGGGTCATTTAATGCCGGTAAAGTTTTGAAATAAATCAATTCTTAATGGATAATACAATTTTTTTATAAATACATTTTTCTAATTAACCCATAGATGGGACCCTAACAGGTACTACCACTCCGGGTCATAGTGGACCAGGGAGCAATGGTGATGAAGGGGTGCTCCACCTTCCCCAAACCTCTAAAACTGGAACCTCACCATCAGATAGAGTTTAACATCATTCCCAGGACATGTAGACCCGCAGCCACCGCATTCTAGCACCCATATGATAAAAAGGGGTTGGGGCTTGCCAGGAGGGCAATAGGGTTGGGAAAATCATATAGGTGCTAGGGCTTGATGTGACCAGCCGATTGATCAGAGGGGGCCTCTCCGACCGCCCGTCTAGCCCAAGATAGGGCCAAAGTGGAGTATTGCATGTCATGAACTGCTCATCCACCTGGGTTCTATCCTTAAGCATCACGGGTCGCCACCCATGGCCAGCGATCTAATAGACAAGCAGAAAGATTTGTAGACACATTCAAGCGAACGTTTAAAAAGAAGTCAGGCGGAAATGAATACGTTGTTGATGTCCTACAATTTTCGAGGGTCTACCGTGTTACACCGAATCCAAGTGTGAATTTGGGATTGTCGATGGCAGAGTTAATGTTCATAAAAAAAATAAGATCGATGTTCGACAAACTGACAATGGAAAATAATCAAACAACCAATGGAAAAACATGCAAAATTCTATATACCAGGAGAAAAAATTAAAATAATCAAACAACCAATGGAAAAACATGCAAAATTCTATATACCAGGAGAAAAAATTAAAATAATCAAACAACCAATGGAAAAACATGCAAAATTCTATATACCAGGAGAAAAAATTTTCTTCGAAGATTATAGGAATGGGAAAGAAATCCGGAAGGCTGATATCCATTCTTTTTTCCTTCAATATTTTATTTTTTCTATACAATTTTATACAGGATACCATTTTTTATTTTTTCACTTTTTTACTTTGTTTCTTCATTTTTCATTCTTTTTTTTTTTCCATGGAAGGTCCAGTACTGCTTTTTTCACCCATTTTATTATTTTTTTTATTATTTGTATTCATTTTTCTTCTTTTTTTCTATTTTCTTTTCTTGGTCACTTCTTTTTTTCCCATTTCTTTTCTTTTTCTTTTTTTTTCTTTCTTTTTCAGTCATTTTTTTCTTTCCTCTTTTTTCATTTTTCTTTCCTTTTCCTTCCTTCAATATTTTCCTTTTCTTCATTTTTTTACTACAATATTTCTTTTTTTTCCATCTTTTTTCTTTCTTCCTAATTTTTCTTTTTTTCTTCCCCTTAATATAACTGGTAGTGTAGATTTTTATCTCTAAATTCGTTTTTTGTTGGACCCTTTTCCCAATACATTAGAAGACATTGAATAAGAATAAGATACATACCTCCAGAAGACCTTGCCGGTCTCTCCAAACTTTCTGCAAATGTTAGATGAAAAATCAGCCTCGTCACGCAATCATTTATTGCATTTACAACTTTCCAGTCGATTGTAAATGAGGCGAACACGAAAGGGTTAATTCATTGATGGAAGATTTGGATTAGCTGATGAAAGAAGGAGGAGGAGGAGGAATGCGGAGGGGGGAGGGCGAAATTGGACGTGTAATTCATGGAACATGGAAGAATTTGATGAGATATTGACATGCAAAATCAGGCTACAAGAGCTCAATAACAAAGTCTTATTCCAATGATGTTTGACCATAATTAACAGATCAGATGGAAAAGACATTTATCTGTCTGTTTATCTATCTATCTATCTCATTCTGTTCATATGTATGTATCTATCTATCTATCTATTTCAATTGGTTTCTATCTATCTATCTATCTCATTCTGTTCATATCTATCTATCTATCTATCTATCTCAGTTGGTTTCTATCTATCTATCTCATTCTGTTCATATCTATCTATCTATCTATCTATCTCATTCTGTTCATATCTATCTATCTATCTATCTATCTATCTATTTCAGTTGGTTTCTATCTATATATCTATCTAATTCTGTTCATATCTATCTATCTATCTATCTACCTATCTATCTCATTCTGTTCATATCTATCTATCTATCTATCTATCTATTTCAGTTGGTTTCTATCTATCTATCTATGTATCTCATTGTTCATATCTATCTATATATCTATCTATCTATCTATCTATCTATTTCAGTTGGTTTCTATCTATCTATCTACCTGTCTATCTCATTCTGTTCATATCTATCTATCTATCAATCTATATATATATATATATATATATATATATATATATATATATGTATATCTTTTGCAAGATTCAAATAATTCTGCTATAAACCAATTCCAAACAATGCAGAGTTTGCATTTATAGAAAAAATTCTGAAGAAAAAGTTTCTTTGCTTTTTTCAATATATATATATATATATATATATATATACACACAAAAAAGTCTTGAGATTTTTTGTACTTTTTGACACATCTTGTATTCTGAAAATAATAACGTTCCATTCATTCTTCATTTCTATCTTGGTAAATACAGCTTTAAACCTGGTGCTTTTTGGACACACCTTGTATTCTGAAAAAAAATTAATGAATAGAACATTATTTTTTTGAGAATTTAAGGTGTGTCAAAAAGTACAAAAATCTCGATACACTTTGTATATATATATATATATACCCTTGGGAAAGGTATGAATCCATATATTCTCCCTCCAGCTATGGGTTAAATAGTAGGGCAGACTGAGCCCTTCATCCTTGGGTAGGTAACCGGTCTAGGAGAGGGATAACTCTGAATTCAAAATTCCTGAGGTCAGTCGTTGATTGGGTTTGTGGCAACCCTTGATGCACCAATTCTTTCCTATCGACTGTGCCAAAAAGTGTGGATAGTCCAACACAAGCCTTCACCACTATAAACAAATCACTGTGTGGGTGTTCATTGTGTGTATGAACCCTCATACGTCGAAAATCGACGGGAGAGTCCATTTATATATATATATATATACATGTATATATATATAATTTAGGGTAGCGAGGACATGAAGTCAATGGCACTTGGTTACTGATAGTTTATGTTTATACGATTTTCAGATCAGTAAATAAAAATCGTCAGGGTGGCCTAAAGTTGGTATCATCCAGACATCGAGGGAGTCTATTCCATCTTCTCTAGCACTCGACTAAGGATATTGTTTCGGCATCTGGGAGGAAGCGCCATACCTACTATCAGCTCCTCACTTTACCGCACAGATCCATGTGCTACTCATACACTGATTTGGCAAGGGCCGGTATCAAAACCGGAACCTTGTGGTTCCTAGGCAGACGCTATACCAACTGAGCTGAATTTTGATAATGATAATTATTCATATAACTCACTTGGTTTTGAAAATGTATGTATATGGTGGTTACCTGCAATGTCTAGCCACACTGAAGAGATGTGATACATCGAAATACGGTGTCTGTGGATGACTGTATATATATATATATTACTGTTGTAAATAGACCTCTTAAAAGATTCATAGTAAGGAGAAAAATAACAAGAAACAAATATTTTTCTTCTTTGTTATACTATAGAAGGGGGTAAAGGGAAAGTACAATTCGTTTTTACTTTCCCTTTGCCCCCTTCTACAAAATAATCACTATAAAAATCAATTGCAAATTATTTAGTATAAAAATGCATTACAAATTATCTAATACAAAATTGCATTCCAAATTATTTACTATAAAAGTGCATTCAAATCATTTAGTATAAAAATGCATTACAAATTATCTAATACAAAATTGCATTCCAAATTATTTACTATAAAAGTGCATTCAAATCATTTAGTATAAAAATGCATTACAAATTATCTAATACAAAATTGCATTCCAAATTATTTACTATAAAAGTGCATTCAAATCATTTAGTATAAAAATGCATTACAAATTATCTAATACAAAATTGCATTCCAAATTATTTAGTATAAAAATGCATTACAAATTATTTACTATAAAAGTGCATTACAAATTATTTACTATTAAAATACATATATTTGTATAACAAAGAAGAAAAATATTTGTTTCTTGTTATTTTTCTCCTTACAATGAATCTTTTAAGAGGTCTATTTACAACAGTAATAAAATTTTGTACCCCACCAAAAAAAATGTATATATATATATATACACATATATATATATATGTGTGTGTGTGTGTACACCAACATCTCTGCATGAGAAGGATGTTACACAAGGTCAATTTGTTAAGCAGAATTAACAGGTTTAAATTCAGAGTTTTCCTTCTCCTAGACTGGTTGCCTAACCAAAGCTAAAGAGCCTAGTCTTCCCTACTATTTACCCAAAGCTGGTGGGTTGAATAGTTGGATGCATACCTTTCCCAAGAGTATTAGCACTCTGTGAAATGCAAGGATTTGAACTTTGGTTGATGAGTCCATTTCATATGACTAACTATTGTACCATGTGCCTCCACTCTATACATTGTATATTTTGACAACAAATTATTATTTAAACAGATTTACTATAAGATTTGATTCCTAGATGAAACACTAACAGGTACTATCATTCCAGAAAAGGTTGTTGTGTGGGAAATTAAAGAGGACTAATGTCTTATCGTCATTTACTATAAAAATGCATTACAAATTATTTACTATAAAAATGCATTACAAATTATTTACTATAAAAATGCATTAAAGATATTTACTATAAAAATGCATTACAAATTATTTAGTATAAAAATGCATTAAAATCATTTAATATAAAAATGCATTTAGATTATTTACTATAAAAATGCATTTAAATTTTTTACTATAAAACTGCATTACAAATTATTTACTATAAAAATAAATTAGAATTATTTACTATAAAAATGCATTAAAATTATTTACTATAAAAATGGGTTAAAATCATTTAGTATAAAAATGCATTAAAATTATTTACTACAAAAATGCAGTAAAATTATTTACTATATAAATTCATTAAAATAATCACTATAAAAATCCATTGCAAATTATATACTATAAAAATGCATTACAAATTATTTACTATAAAAATGAATTAAAATTATTTATTATAAAAATGCATTAAAATCATTTAGTATAAAAATGCATTTAGATTATTTACTATAAAAATGCATTACAAATTATCTAATATAAAATTGCATTACAAATTATTTACTATAAAAGTGCATTCAAATCATTTAGTATAAAAATGCATTCCAAATTATTTAGATATAAAAATCATTTGTATAAAAATGCATTCCAAATTATTTACTATAAAAGTGTATTCAAATCATTTTGTATAAAAATGCATTCCAAATTATTTACTATAAAAGTGTATTCAAATCATTTGTATAAAAATGCATTCCAAATTATTACTATAAAGTGCATTACAAATTATTTACAATAAAAATGCATTAAAATTATTTACTATAAAATGCCTTGGAAATTATTTACTATAAAAATGCATTAAAATTATTTACTATAAAATGCCTTGGAAATTATTTACTATAAAAATGCATTAAAATTATTTACTATAAAAATGCCTTGGAAATTATTTACTATAAAAATGCATTAAAATTATTTACTATAAAAAATGCATTGGAAATTATTACTATAAAAATGCATTAAAATTATTTACTATAAAATGCATTGGAAATTATTTACTATAAAAATGCATTAAAATTATTTACTATAAAAGTGCATTCAAATCATTTAGTATAAAAATGCATTTAGATTATTTACTATAAAAATGCATTACAAATTATTTACTATAAAAATGCATTAAAATGATTTACTATAAAATTTGATTCCTAGATGAGACACTAACGGGTACTATAATTCCAGAAATAGTTTATTCGATTGAGCTTAGAGGGAACTAACATCTTATCGCTATTTTTTGTCAGGTGTCCCCATCAATTTGCACTGAACCACATGACATCATTTCATACATTGTACCAAAATGCTCTTCCTGATATTGCAATGTTGCCGTGTGCATATCCGCTTCGTAAGATTATTGCAATGAACTATTTTCATGGAATATAGGTAAGTTAAATAAATGGAGAAATCTTATTGTTGAAAATGACAGCCGAGAAAATTGAATCAGACAGGAAGTCATGTAACGTGAGTTTTCAACTTGGGGGTGTAATTTTGTATAACAAAGAAAAATGAAACACTGTTTATTTTTCTAACCGACAAGATAAAATGTTAACTCTTTCCATGCTGTAGCTGTATCAAGCTAAAAAGTCAAACCAATTGTACTCTGTTTAACAATTGACCTTGTGTCAAATCCTACCTCTGGCGGAGTGTTACATAATTATTAGATCCCTAATACTTATATAAGGTAGTATAGAAACATAATGGCGATTAGTGCAGCTAATGGCCTTGAGAGTAAGTGACGGCGCTTGACTACACTCTCACCTTGCCTTCCGGGGATAGATCGTGAGAACCGGAAGACATAGAAGACCCTTTCTTCTGGTTTAAGGATAGTAAGTAAGTCTCAGTCAGTTAGCAGGTAGGAGCCGAGCCCGATAGGATGTAAGTCGATCTGCGAAGATGTCTGGTGGGGATTTAACAATAAAATAAGATCAAAAGTAAATCGAAGTCTTGTGTTTATTACCTAAAAACTAACAATGACACAGGGCTTCTGATAAGGAGAAATCCCTAACAGAAAACCAGACCCAAAGTCTTTAAGTCAACTCCAGACGTTAGAAGATTCCAGACCAGGTCAAGATGTTAGAAGATATACCAAAGACGATCAGAATACTAAAGACGGCCAGTAATAGAGTAAGAAAGAAGTAAGTAAAGAAGTAATGAAGAGACTATGCAACATTTGTTTATAGTGGCGCATGTTTATGAAGGACCAGCTATAGTTTTTGGATGAGCTAATAATAGAATAGTTCACCATTGTATACTAAAAGGATGTGTGATTGGTTGTTGTACAAACATACAGACATACATAAAGAATCTTTCTTTTATATATAGATAGATATTTGCATTAATTCCTGACCATTGACAATACCTTTCTTTAGTAAAATCTTATTTCTAACTAAAAAAAAATTTTTTTACTAAAGGTTTATGTGAAGGTAATACCAATTTTTGAGGAAATGACTTCAAAGATTGTTTACAAAATATGCACTGAAAAATCCTGGATTTTGCGACATTTTGGCCAAAGAATCGATCAGAAAACAATTATCAATTTCAGTATTTAAACCAGGCAATGTTATAATTTTGTTTTATTAAATGACGAAATTGTAGCGAAATTGAAAGGCAGAACTGTTGACGAGCAGATTCCCAACCCCCACGAACTAAGCGCATCCGGATATGTTTGTCCTGTGCGATGGGGGGGGGGGAGTATGGCGAGTGGCCACGGATATTTGAACTCGCTACCTCCTCGTCGCTGAAATGCTGTTGGCAGTAACCCGGATGTAAACAGTATTGACGCGTACTCAAAATGCTGGTGAGTATTGAAGTTCTAAACAGGCATTGCCAGACCAGAGTAAGAAGCCCGGATGTGCATATTAACTGTGTATTTAAGAGCTTGTCCTCCCAAACCGAGAGAGAACGATAGTAGAAGTTTTGCTGTTAAGAAGAGAGTCATACTTTTGTGAGAGATTGTTGCAGACTAAGGACATTGTTAGTTGGGAGAACATATACGTCGGACTTGACTGCCCCCCCCCCCCCACCAAGTTTACTTTCATCATTTTATTTCGTTTGGCTTACTAAAATTCAAATTAAAAATATGCCCCCCCCCCTCATTATTGCAAAACTCAGGATTTTTCAGTGCATTTTGTCTACAATCTTTGATGCCATTTCCTCAAAAATTGGTTCGAGATCTAATTTCTGGTATCAGTACCTAATGGATTAATACACAACTTTCGGAGTGTCATGTAATTTGATATTTTTAAAAAGTGAAAAATCGAGCTACCCTAGAATTGATAGAACTAGCAGATATATGCACCCTACGGGTTCAAGTATTTAAGTTTTAATGTTATAAAATATTATATTAAATTAAAGGCTAATGAAACTAAATAAGAATGCAGATAAAAATTTTGAAACAGAGGGGGCTTTAATAGAACTGCAACTTACTCTTCCATCACTCCCGACTTTCAGTGCTAAATTTGCCTAATTCAACTATCTAGTTAAAATATGAAGTAAAGAATAAAATTAAAGTTTTTATTTGGTAATGGATTTCTTTTAAGATTTATCCCCGATATTTTTGCTTATATTCATTAAGATAAAATCAAATAATTAGAAATCAATAATACTAAACACATATTTATTAAAATCATATTTTTGATAACAATATGCAAATTAGTCGTCCTGTTCACACTGTAAACCGCTATTTTGTTGTATATATAAATACAATTGCATGTTATTAGTATCTAGATATGGTCAACAATATTAATAATGTAAAACAATTTTATTGATAATTGAGGTTTAGATAAAATATTACACACTGAACTGCCTAACGGAGTCCAAGTCGTGATTTCTGTCAGGGTTTTCTCCCTTAGCCTTTTCCTATCCAGAGGATAACCACAAGGCAGTGGGGGTTATTTAGACTATTACGCGACTGGATATCAGCCCAGGTATTTCTGTGCTCTCGCGTTAATGTGGTAGATGGCCGTTGAGCGGGAAGCTTCCTCCGCCCTTTCACAGGTTTTGTTTTTCGTCCTGCTGGGTGTCTAGCCACTCTCCTCACCAGGCAAGCCTGGTGGGGGTACCGGTTTAGTCGCCGATGATCCGACTATGGAGCAGGTGTACGGGGTTACATAATACCCATAGCGCTTTGTGCGACCTGACATGAAATGTATATATATGTACATGTGCATACATATGTTAATTTCTGAACGTTGACAGTCGAAGTATGTATCGTAGTTTATTATACGAAATGGAAGTAGATCATCATTATTATTATTATCATCAACATTAAAATCATGGAGAATGTGACGTAAATAATTAAGGGAATTGTGACTTGAGTAGTAACAGAGTTTTGGTTACAGACATAAAAACTCAGAATCTCCATTATAATAAGATTAGAGTAGTACAAGTAATCATTACATTTTGGTACAATGTATAAAACAATGTCTTATCGTTCGGTGCAAATTGATGGTGACACCTGTCAGAAAATGGTTATTAGACTTAAGGTCTCTTGTGAAACGCCTTTACAACAACCATTTCATTTGTCGTTTAGTTTTCTTAATTCAATTAATTGAATTCCCCTTTGTTAAAGACTTAAGTGAGCTATTAATGTTTCTTTGTCTTTCTTGGTGGTGGCCAGTAGGAGAGACTTGGGTCACTTACATTAATAATGATACCGTTGATATTGCATCTTATTCCCTTTCAGAAAGTAGTATTGCCTTATTGGTAAATAAAAGTAAGTCGTCGTCGTCGGGGTGGCCTAATGTCGGTATCAGCCAGACAGCGAGGGAGTCTATCCCCTTTTCAATAGCGCTAGACCAAGGAGATTATTTTTAGCGTCTGAGGTGGAGCGCCACACAGAGTATAGGAATTAAGGTAATTTTCTCCTTTAGTTGTCAAAATTCCTTGCAAATAAGGCAATTAGTGTAACCTCCCTTGACTTTCACTTCGAACCAAGCCGGTTGCTAGTTTGAAAGTCTCCGTGCTAAATAGACAAATCTTAGAAACTTTTTCGAAAACAATACAACTGCATGCTTTAACACAAAAATATCATAAAATGTGTTCTTAATAACAATTAAGTTCATTTCAGATAATGCGCAAGCACAGTTTTATGCTAGGAATTTTGAAAACTAAAAGTGAAAATTACCGGAATTAACGGGGTGTTAGTTTGGGGGAATAAAAGATACGAAAGTAGAAATAAAATAACAATAAAATAAAAAAAGCAACAAGCTCCCACGGGGCCTTTCACCGGAAATACCATCTGCGCATGTCCGACAAAAGGGACTGACTCCCTTCCCCCAAAATAATACCTTGGCCATTCTAACTTAGGCCGCAACTGAGTGTAGGTCGTTTACTGGCCAGGGGTTATCCCCTTGCCCGACCGCTATGAACCCGTTCAATAAAGCCTAAGTCATAAAGCCACCTTCTGCCTTTATCTCTTTCCTTTCTCGTTCCTTGAATGCCTCCATTTCAGTGCAAGATTCAAATAATTCTGCTATAAACCAATTCCAAACAATGCAGAGTTTGCATTTATAGAAAAAATTCTGAAGAAAAAGTTTCTTTGCTTTTTTCAATATATATATATAATATATATATATATATATATATATACACAAAAAAGTCTTGAGATTTTTTGTACTTTTTGACACATCTTGTATTCAAAAATAATAACGTTCCATTCATTTTCATTTCTACTTGGTAAATACAGCTTTAAACCTGGTCTTTTTGACACACTTAGATTCTGAAAAAAATTAATGATTAGAAAATTATTTTTTGAGAATATTAAAGTGTGTCAAAATTCATTTTATTTTTTAATACAGACAGCGCATTTTTTTAATATTCCAACTTTTGACTAGCAGCGTCTGTTTTGCTAACGGTCATTTCTTTCCCGTCTTATTTTTGTTGAAGACCGATCCACATGCGGTCGATGCAATATTGCGAGTCCTTACATCAGTTGAGGAGGGCCAGTGTTGCTTTTAAAATCATAGAGAGAAAGCCCGAAACGGTTTGTACATTCTCTCCTGATGAGCCCATACATTTGTAAACATCCTTGTTTTTCAATATATCATATTCACACTGCGGATTAATCCATTTATTCACATATATATATATATATATATACAGTATATATATATAAATTCAGGGTAGTGTGGACATGATGTCAATGGCACTTGGTTACTGATAGTTTATTGTTATACGATTTTCCATCTTTCTCTAGCACTAGACTAAGGAGATTGTTTTGGCATCTGATGGAAGCGCCATACCTACCATCAGCTCCTCACTTTACCGCACAGATCCATGTGCTACTCATACACTGATTTGACGAGGGCCGGTATCAAAACGGAACCTTGTGGTTCCTAGGCAGACGCTATACCAACTGAGCTGAATTTGATAATGATAATTATTCATATAACTCACTTGGTTTTGAAAATGTATGTATATGGTGGTACCTGCAATGTCTAGCCACACTGAAGAGATGTGATACATCGAAATACGGTGTCTGTGGATGACTGTATATAATATATATTATACTGTTGTAAATAGACCTCTTAAAAGATTCATAGTAAGGAGAAAAATAACAAGAAACAAATATTTTTCTTCTTTGTTATACTATAGAAGGGGTAAAGGGAAAGTAAAAACGAGTTACTTTCCCTTTGCCCCTTCTACAAAATAATCACTATAAAATCCATTGCAAATTATTTACTATAAAAATGCATTATAAATATTGATTATTTACTAAAAATCCATTGCAAATTATTTACTATAAAAATTGCATTTAAATTATTTAGATTATTTACTATAAAAAATGCATTACAAATTATTTACTATAAAAATGCATTATAAATTATTTAGATTATTACATAAAACATTGCAAATTATTTACTATAAAATGCATATTATAAAATTATTTAGATTATTTACTATAAAAATCATTGCAAATTATCTATAAAAATGCATTATAAATTATTTAGATTATTTACTATAAAAAATGCATTACAAATTATCTAAATAAAATTGCATTCAAATTATTTACTAAAAGTGCATTACAAATTATTTACTATTAAAATACATATATTTGTATAACAAAGAAGAAAAATATTTGTTTCTTGTTATTTTTCTCCTTAAATGAATCTTTTTAGAGGTCTTTTACAACAGTAATAAAATTTGTACCCCCCAAAAAAATGTATATATATATATATATATATATAATACATATATATATATATGTGTGTGTGGTGTGTACACCAACATCTCTGCATGAGAAGGATGTTACACAAGGTCAATTTGTTAAGCAGAATTAACAGGTTTGAATTCAGAGTTTTCCTTCTCCTAGACTGGTTGCCTAACCAAAGCTAAAGAGCCCAGTCTTCCCTACTATTTACCCAAAGCTGGTGGATTGAATAGTTGATGCATACCTTTCCCAAGAGTATTAGCACTCTGTGAAATGCAAGGATTTGAACTTTGGTTGATGAGTCCATTTCATATGACTAACTATTGTACCATGTGCCTCCACTTATACATGTATATTTTGACAACAAATTATTATTTAAACAGATTTACTATAAGATTTATTCCTAGATGAAACACTAACAGGTACTATCATTCCAGAAAAGGTTGTTGTGTGGGAAATTAAAGAGGACTAATGTCTTATCGTCATTTACTATAAAAATGCATTACAAATTATTTACTATAAAATGCATTACAAATTATTTACTATAAAAATGCATTAAAAGATATTTACTAAAAATGCATTACAAATTATTTAAATAAAAATGCATTAAAATCATTTATAAAAATGCATTAAAATCATTATATAAAAATGCATTTAGATTATTTACTATAAAAATGCATTTAAATTTTTTACTATAAAACTGCATTACAAATTATTTACTATAAAAATAAATTAGAATTATTTACTATAAAAATGCATTAAAATTATTTACTATAAAAATGGGTTAAAATCATTTAGTATAAAATGCATTAAAATTATTTACTACAAAAATGCAGAAAATTATTTACTATATAAATTCATTAAAATAAATCACTATAAAAAATCATTGCAAATTATTTACTAATGAATTAAATTATTTATTATAAAAAATGCATTAAAATCATTTAGTATAAAAATGCATTAGATTATTTACTATAAAAATGATTACAAATTATCTAATATAAAATTGCATTACAAATTATTTACTATAAAAGTGCATTTCAAAATCACTTTAGTATAAAAATGCATTCCAAATTATTTACTATAAAAGTGCATTCAAATTCATTTAGTATAAAAATGCATTCCAAATTATTTACTATAAAAGTGCATTACAAATTATTTACAATAAAAATGCATTAAAATTATTTACTTTATAAATGCATTTGGAAATTATTTACTATAAAAATGCATTTAAAATTATTTACTATAAAAAGCATTTGGAAATTATTTACTATAAAAATGCATTAAAATTATTTACTATAAAAATGCATTAAAATTATCTAATATAAAATGCATTAAATTATTTACTATAAAAGTGCATTCAAAATCATTTGTATAAAAATGCATTTAGATTATTTACTATAAAAAATGCATTACAAATTATTTACTATAAAATGCATTAAAATTGATTTACTATAAAATTTGATTCCTAGATGAGACACTAACGGGTACTATAATTCCAGAAATAGTTTATTTCGATTGAGCTTAGAGGGAACTAACATCTTATCGCTATTTTTTGTCAGGTGTCCCCATCAATTTGCACTGAACCACATGACATCATTTCATACATAGTTACCAAAATGCTCTTCATGATATTGCAATGTTGCCGTGTGCATATCCGCTTCGTAAGATTATTGCAATGAACTATTTTCATGGAATATAGGTAAGTTAAATAAATGGAGAAATCTTATTGTTAAAAATGACAGCCGAGAAAATTGAATCAGACAGGAAGTCATGTAACGTGAGTTTTCAACTTGGGGGTGTAATTTTGTATAACAAAGAAGAAAATGAAAACACTGTTTATTTTTCTAACCGACAAGATAAAATGTTAACTCTTTCCATGCTGTAGCTGTATCAAGTTAAAAAGTCAAACCAATTGTTACTCTGTTTAACAATTGACCTTGTGTCAAATCCTACCTCTGGCGAGAGTGTTACATAATTATTAGATCCCTAATACTTATATATAGGTAGTATAGAAACGTAATGGCGATTAGTGCAGCTGATGGCCTTGAGAGTAGTGACGGCGCTTGACCACCTCTCACCTTGCCTTCCGGGATAAATCGTGTGAGAACCGGAAGCATAGAAGACCCTTTCTTCTGGTTTAAGGATAGTAAGTAAGTCTCAGTCAGTTAGCAGGTAGGAGCCGAGCCGGAAGGATGTAAGTTGATCTGCGAGATGTCTGGTGGGGATTTAACAATAAAATAAGATCAAAAGTAAATCGAAGTCTTGTGTTTATTACCTAAAAACTAAACATGACACAGGGCTTCTGATAAGGAGAATCCCTAACAGAAAACCAGACCCAAAGTCTTAAGTCAACTCCAGACGTTATGAAGATTCCAGACCAGGTCAAGATGTTAGAAGATATACCAAAGACAGATCAGAATACTAAAGACGGCCAGAAGAATAGAGTAAGAAAGAAGTAAGTAAAGAAGTAATGAAGAGGCTATGCAACATACACAGATTTGTTTATTAGTGGCGCATGTTTATGAAGGACCAGCCATAGTTTTTGATGAGCTAATAAAATAAATAGTTCCCCATTGTGCATGAGTTCCTGAACAACACACCTCATGTTCTGAGTTCAGAATAGTAGGGCAGATTTGGGTTCTCTAGCCTTGTTATTATCTCGGCTCTAGGCAAACCTTTCCTGGAACTGTGTTGGAATTTTTAATGTATATAGGCATGAGGCAAATGGTTACTTCTACTTATAGACTCGTCGACTACCATGTGACCAGCCTTCTTATCCAATCACTGGCATTGCTGCTGCTGCTGTTGGTGTATTTATACTAGCCGATTTCTAATCTTAGCTCATTGTTACTTGGATCATCATTTGGACGTCGGACCTAAAGGAAACAATACCACAGGACTTATTTTGTTGAATTATTTTAGATATAAGGCATGAGGAACAATGGTCACTCCTAAATATAGACCCGTTGACTACCACGTGACCACCGAAGGCATTTCTATTGTCCAATCACTGGCACTGCTGCTGCTGCTTATGCTGTATTAATAGACCCCATTCTGAGCTTATGTCATTGATACTTGGATTATCTTGGACGTCGGACTTACAAAGAATACTCTAACACCGGATTCT
Organism: Doryteuthis pealeii; assembly: GCA_023376005.1. Classification (NCBI taxonomy): domain Eukaryota; kingdom Metazoa; phylum Mollusca; class Cephalopoda; order Myopsida; family Loliginidae; genus Doryteuthis; species Doryteuthis pealeii. The sequence goes on from CM042171.1 coordinate 68,814,908, forward strand.
TATTGGCTTGCTTACTTACTTATTACATCTGGGACTAAGGATGCGACCAGATACTTAACATTATTGACTTACTTACTTATTTACTTTAAGTTCTTTTGCAACTGGCCAAGGATGGCGGCCAGATACCAACAAACTATCCAAAAAAACAATTCAAACTTGTTCTGAAATGAAATATTTATTTTTTCTTTTTTTTTATTTTATCATCTATACTTGTTAGTAGCATAATAAAAACACCATTAAAATGTTAAGGAAATAAATAATAAATATTCTGGTCCATTTAGTCTTGAAATTTTGGTCTCAATGTTTTCTCTTAAAAACAATGTTTGTTGGCAACCTTCCGTCTATTTTAGACGATGGCATAGTTTTTTGTTTATTTGGTTTTTTGTTTATTTGTTTTTTTTGTTTTGTTGTTTTTTTTGTTTTGTTTTGTTGGTTTTTATGTTTTGTTGTTTTTTTCCTGTTTTGTTGTTGTTTTTGTTACTCACTTACAGTCACGTGATGGCTGAACAGACCGTCCTCGAATGGCGTCTCTGGTGTAATGAGTGCAAACAAAAACAATAAAACATTAATTAAACAATGAAGATTTTTATTTCAAAAAGAAGGGGAGCAAAACAAATCAAGTTTGAAAAATTTGTCAGTTTTCTCCATTTTAGTATATTTTTCTTACCCATTCTGTATATACAGGTACCGAGTGGACTTTAATGTTACATAATTGTGTGGTGGCGTAGGTTTTTTGACGAGCCCTGTAGCAAGAATTCTAAGGACCATTGTTTTTCAGATCAGGGGATGGAAAAATACCAGTAACGGGTATGGCTCCAACTGACTCCAGAGGCGCGAATCTCGTGAGTCACGTGATAGAGTTGGTTAGGTAATCAGTTTTCAATCAAGATGTCAGGCAGAGAGGATCTCTCTGCTGAGGTTGTAAACTCCCGTATGGTTTGAAAGGGCAATGCAGAAATAAATCTTTGATCAAAGAAAACAAAGTCTTGTAGTTGATTAATACACAACTTAAAAAAGAAGCCTTAGTTAGAGATAGCAACATGGTAAGAAGATAGAAGAGACGAGAAGATGACACCAGACAAAAGAAAGAAAATGAAACACAACCACTATACAAAGAAGCAAGTAAGTCCAACTCTGTCTGTCTCTCTCTATCACATAGAATCTCTTGATTATATACTCGCAATGGGCTAGCTCTATTAATAATGGAGATTCGCTTCCGGTTTTTGTCTGTAACAAAATTATGTCACTTGCTTACGTCACATTATCCAAAATCGTAAACACTAGAATAATACACTCCAAAATTGAACATGCAGCATTAGACATGTCCTCATTGTTTTTTTAAAACAAGTTTTGATAAATACATGACTGGATTATATATTCTATATATATTTGTTTTATTTAATATATATTTAATTTTACATTTCAAATTGTTTTATTTATTAATCTTTAATGAATTTGATTATTTTACTTACTTAGGGGGTACAAACTCGCTGACACTGATTTTTAACTCCCACCCTCAGGCAATATTCTGCGGTAGACTTAACAACTATTCGGGTTTGTATTGGGTTACAGCCGTTTGTTGCCATGTCTTCCCAATTCGACGGTAATTGGAACTTTGATTATCTTCATACATAAAATATTTGCCTTGTCTTCTTTCCTTTCTCGTAACCGAATTTTTATTTCTGTTATTTACCGTGCATCCCACAAAAGCGGGTTGGCACAGGGACCTATTTCTGTGAGACCACCCACAAACCGAAGCTCATGAGATTGCCCCTTTAGATCAAGGGGCAGGTGTTGTCTGGTCTGGCACCCCTGAATCACGCCGTTAATTACTTTATCGGTCCAGAGGCGAATCCACTGGACACAGGCCCCGAGGGCCGGTTAAGTGATAACTTTAGAGCAGTCGGTGGAGAATTAGGGTAGGTGAAAGTTTTAGTTCAACTTTTTTTTAAATTATACAAAATTTAACAATGAAACCACCAAAAAGTTGTCTATAGATCATTAAGTATATGATATGTAAAAAATTGAAACTTGAAATTTTAGCGCAATTTTTGAGGAAATGGCATCAAAAGATTGTTGACAAAAAATGCACTGAAAATCCTCGGTTTTGCGACATTTGGCCAAGAGAATTGATCAGAATATCTAACAAAATTCAGTATTTAAAACCAGGGAATGTTGTCATTTATTTTACACAAAATGAAAATTAATGACGAAATTATAACCAAGGTTCAAATTAAAATATGCCTCCACCATTATGCAAAACTGAGGATTTTTCCAGTCCATTTTTGTCTATGATCTTTGATGCCATTGTAGGGTTCAACAGTAAATATTTGGAAGAACATACAACTCCGACAATAGGGTTGAGGGACAATACATTTAATAGATTAACAGCACATGAATACAAAGGATACATAATAGATAGAGTACATGGATCATAAGATATTCAAATACAAGAAGTAGATAAACCTACAATATGATAATGACTGGAGCTGCCATAGATAGAAATGACCTTACTTAGGAGGGGGTCCGGAGCCCCACCCGAGAAGGGGTAGGACCGTGTCTAACCCATGTGATCTGTCTCGTAGCGAGAAAAGAGGATAGGAAGAGAAGATAAGTTGAAATTAGCCGCTTAAATATCATATGTCCCCTGGTGGGAACAGCGATAACAAGCTCGGGCAGATAACTCCTCCAGGCAAGGGCAGATAATCCCCTACAAGAACCATTCCTGTCAAAAATTGGTACAAGTTTAGGATCTATTTTAAGAAACCCAATAACAAACAACTTCTGGTGTTTCATGTAATTTGATATTTTTAAAAAAAGTGAAAAATCAACCTACCACTAGTTGTAAAGTGCCCCCGCCACCGGCAGAAATATAGCTATATATACTAAAAAGATGTGTATTGGGTTGTTAGTATAGAACATACAGACAACATAAAGAATCTTCTTTTATATATACTGATGAATTTCTTGCATTTAATCCTGTATCATTGACAATTGACCTTTCTTTACTAAAATCTTATTCTAACTTAAAAAAAAAGTTTACCCAATGTTTATGTGAAGGTAATACAATTTTTGAGGAAAGGACATCAAAGATTGTTTACAAAAAGCCACTGAAAAATCCTCGTTTTGCGACATTTTGGCCAAAGGAATCGGATCAGGAAAACAATTTAACAATTTCAGTATTTTTAAAACCACGGCATATGTTATTATTTCTGTTTTATTAAATGCGAAATTGATAGCGAAATTGAAAGGCAGAACTGTGACGAGCAGATCCCCACCCCCACGAACAAAGCGCGTCCGCGGATATATTTGTCCTGCTGCGATGGGGGGGGGTAGGTATTGGCGAGTGGCCACGATATTTGAACTCGCTACCTCCCGTCGCTGAAATGCTGTTGGCAGTAACCCGGATGTAAACAGTATTGACGGAACTAAACTCAAAATACTGGTGGAATATTGAAGTTCTAAACGGCCAATGCCAGACCAGCAAGTAAGAAGCCCCGGATGTACATATAAACGGTATATTTAAGAGTCTGTCCTCCTCAGACCGAGGAGAGAACGATAGGTAGGAGTTTTTTGCTGTTAAGCAAGAGATAGTATTTTTGCTGAGAATTGTTGCTGACCTTAAGGACTTTGTCAGTGGGAGTGAAGGGGTGCTCACATTCCCCAAACCTCTAAAACTGGAACCTCACCATCAGATAGAGTTTAACGTCATTCCCAGGACATGTAGACCCGCAGCCACCGCCTTCTAGCACCCATATGATAAAAAGGGGTTGGGGCTTGCCATGAGGGCAATAGGGTTGGGAAAATCATATAGGTGCTAGGGCTTGACGTGACCAGCTGATTGATCAGAGGGGGCCTCTCCGACCGCCCGTCTAGCCCAAGATAGGGCCAAAGTGGAGTATTGCATGTCATGAACTGCTCATCCACCTGGGTTCTATCCTTAAGCATCACGGGTCGCCACCCACGGCCAGCGATCTAATAGACAAGCAGAAAGATTTGTAGACACATTCAAGCGAACGTTTAAAAAGAAGTCAGGCGGAAATGAATACGTTGTTGATGTCCTACAATTTTCGAGGGTCTACCGTGTTACACCGAATCCAAGTGTGAATTCGGGATTGTCCATGGCAGAGTTAATGTTCATAAAAAAAATAAGATCGATGTTCGACAAACTGACAATGGAAAATAATCAAACAACCAATGGAAAAACATGCAAAATTCTATATACCAGGAGAAAAAATTAAAATAATCAAACAACCAATGGAAAAACAAAATTCTATATACCAGGAGAAAAAATTAAAATAATCAAACATGGAAAACATGCAAAATTCTATATACCAGGAGAAAAATTAAAATAATCAAACAACCAATGGAAAAACATGCTAAATTCTATATACCAGGAGAAAAAATTAAAATAATCAAACAACCAATGGAAAAACATGCAAAATTCTATATACCAGGAGAAAAAATTTTCTTCGAAGATTATAGGAATGGGAAAGAAATCTGGAAGGCTGATGTCCATTCTTTTTTCCTTCAATATTTTATTTGTTTCTATACAATTTTATACAGGATACCATTTTTTATTTTTTCACTTTTTTACTTTGCTTCTTCATTTTTCATTCTTTTTTTTTTCCTTGGAAGGTCCAGTACTGCTTTTTTCACCCATTTTATTATTTTTTTATTATTTGTATTCATTTTTCTTCTTTTTTTTCTATTTTCTTTTCTTGGTCACTTCTTTTTTTTTCCCATTTCTTTTCTTTTTCTTTTTTTTTCTTTCTTTTTCAGTCATTTTTTTCTTTCCTCTTTTTTCATTTTTCTTTCCTTTTCCTTCCTTCAATATTTTCCTTTTCTTCATTTTTTTACTACAATATTTCTTTTTTTTTTCCATCTTTTTTCTTTCTTCCTAATTTTTCTTTTTTTTCCCCTTAATATAACTGGTAGTGTAGATTTTTATCTCTAAATTCGTTTTTTTTTGGACCCTTTTCCCAATACATTAGAAGACATTGAATAAGAATAAGATACATACCTCCAGAAGACCTTGCCGGTCTCTCCAAACTTTCTGCAAATGTTAGATGAAAAATCAGCCTCGTCACGCAATCATTTATTGCATTTACAACTTTCCAGTCGATTGTAAATGAGGCGAACACGAAAGGGTTAATTCATTGATGGAAGATTTGGATTAGCTGATGAAAGAAGGAGGAGGAGGAGGAATGCGGAGGGGGAGGGCGAAATTGGACGTGTAATTCATGGAACATGGAAGAATTTGATGAGATATTGACATGCAAAATCAGGCTACAAGAGCTCAATAACAAAGTCTTATTCCAATGATGTTAGACCATAATTAACAGATCAGATGGAAAAGACATTTATCTGTTTGTTATATCTATCTATATCTATCTATCTATCTATTTCAGTTGGTTTCTATCTATCTATCTATCTCATTCTGTTCATATCTATCTATCAATCTATCTATCTCAGTTGGTTTCTATCTATCTATCTCATTCTGTTCATATCTATCTATCTATCTATATCTATCTATCTATCTATCTATCTATCTTTCAGTTGGTTTCTATCTATCTATATCTATCTCATTCTGTTCATATCTATCTATCTATCTATCTATCTACCTATCTATCTCATTCTGTTCATATCTATCTATCTATCTATCTATCTATCTATCTATTTCAGTTGGTTTTCTATCTATCTATCTATCTCATTCTGTTCATATCTATCTATCTATCTCAGTTGGTTTCTATCTATCTATCTATCTATCTATCTATCTATCTATCTATTCTGTTCATATCTATCTATCTCAGTTGGTTTCTATCTATCTATCTATCTATCTATCTATCTATCTATCACATTCTGTTCATATCTATCTATCTCAGTTGGTTTCTATCTATCTATCTATCTATCTATCTATCTATCTATCACATTTTGTTCATATCTATCTATCTCAGTTGGTTTCTATCTATCTATCTATCTATCTATCTATCTCATTCTATTCATATCTATCTATCTATCTATCTATCTATCTATCTATCTCATTCTGTTCATATCTATCTATCTATCTATCTATCTATCTATATCTGTTGGTTCCTATCTATCTATCTATCTATATTTTTGCAAGATTCAAATAATTCTGCTATAAACCAATTCCAAACAATGCAGAGTTTGCATTTATAGAAAAAAATTCTGAAGAAAAAGTTTCTTTGCTTTTTTCAATATATATATATATATATATATATATATATATATATATATATACACAAAAAAGTCTTGAGATTTTTTGTACTTTTTGACACATCTTGTATTCTAAAAATAATAACGTTCCATTCATTGTTCATTTCTATCTTGGTAAATACAGCTTTAAACCTGGTACTTTTTTGACACACTTAGATTCTGAAAAAAATTAATGATTAGAAAATTATTTTTTTGAGAATATAAAGTGTGTCAAAATTCATTTTATTTTTAATACAGACAGCGCATTTTTTTTAATAATTCCAACTTTTGACTAGCAGCGTTCTGTTTTGCTAACGGTCATTTCTTCCCGTCTTATTTTTGTTGAAGACCGATCCACATGCGGTCGATGCAGATATTGCGAGGGTCCTTACATCAGTGAGGAGGGCCAGTGTTGCTTTTTAAAATCATAGAGAGAAAGGCCCCGAAACGGTTTGTACATTCTCTCCTGATGAGCCCATACATTTGTAAACATCCTTTGTTTTTTCAATATATCATATTCACACTGTCGGATTAATTTCCATTTTATTTCACATATATATATATATATATATACATATATATATATAATTCAGGGTAGTGTGGACATGATGTCAATGGCACTTGGTTACTGATAGTTTATGTTTATACGATTTTCCCATCTTCTCTAGCACTAGACTAAGGAGATTGTTTTGGCATCTGAGTGGAAGCGCCATACCTACCATCAGCTCCTCACTTTACCGCACAGATCCATGTGCTACTCATACACTGATTTGACGAGGGCCGGTATCAAAACTGGAACCTTGTGGTTCCTAGGCAGACGCTATACCAACTGAGCTGAATTTTGATAATGATAATTATTCATATAACTCACTTGGTTTTGAAAATGTATGTATATGGTGGTAGCCTGCAATGTCTAGCCACACTGAAGAGATGTGATACATCGAAATACGGTGTCTGTGGATGACTGTATATATATATATATTACTGTTGTAAATAGACCTCTTAAAAGATTCATAGTAAGGAGAAAAATAACAAGAAACAAATATTTTTCTTCTTTGTTATACTATAGAAGGGGGTAAAGGGAAAGTAAAAACGAGTTGTACTTTCCCTTTGCCCCCTTCTACAAAATAATCACTATAAAAATCCATTGCAAATTATTTACTATAAAAATGCATTATAAATTATTTAGATTATTTACTATAAAAATCCATTGCAAATTATTTACTATAAAAATGCATTATAAATTATTTAGATTATTTACTATAAAAATGCATTACAAATTATTTACTATAAAAATGCATTATAAATTATTTAGATTATTTACTATAAAAATCCATTGCAAATTATTTACTATAAAAATGCATTATAAATTATTTAGATTATTTACTATAAAAATCCATTGCAAATTATTTACTATAAAAATGCATTATAAATTATTTAGATTATTTACTATAAAAATGCATTACAAATTATCTAATATAAAATTGCATTCCAAATTATTTACTATAAAAGTGCATTACAAATTATTTACTATTAAAATACATATATTTGTATAACAAAGAAGAAAAATATTTGTTTCTTGTTATTTTTCTCCTTATAATGAATCTTTTAAGAGGTCTATTTACAACAGTAATAAAATTTTGTACCCCCCCAAAAAAAATGTATATATATATATATATATATATATATACATATATATATATATGTGTGTGTGTGTGTACACCAACATCTCTGCATGAGAAGGATGTTACACAAGGTCAATTTGTTAAGCGGAATTAACAGGTTTGAATTCAGAGTTTTCCTTCTCCTAGACTGGTTGCCTAACCAAAGCTAAAGAGCCCAGTCTTCCCTACTATTTACCCAAAGCTGGTGGATTGAATAGTTGGATGCATACCTTTCCCAAGAGTATTAGCACTCTGTGAAATGCAAGGATTTGAACTTTGGTTGATGAGTCCATTTCATATGACTAACTATTGTACCATGTGCCTCCACTATATACACTGTATATTTTGACAACAAATTATTATTTAAACAGATTTACTATAAGATTTTATTCCTAGATGAAACACTAACAGGTACTATCATTCCAGAAAAGGTTGTTGTGTGGGAAATTAAAGAGGACTAATGTCTTATCGTCATTTACTATAAAAATGCATTACAAATTATTTACTATAAAAATGCATTACAAATTATTTACTATAAAAATGCATTAAAGATATTTACTATAAAAATGCATTACAAATTATTTACAATAAAAATGCATTAAAATCATTTACAATAAAAATGCATTAAAATCATTTAGTATAAAAATGCATTTAGATTATTTACTATAAAAATGCATTTAAATTTTTTACTATAAAACTGCATTACAAATTATTTACTATAAAAATAAATTAGAATTATTTACTATAAAAATGCATTAAAATTATTTACTATAAAAATGGGTTAAAATCATTTAGTATAAAAATGCATTAAAATTATTTACTACAAAAATGCAGTAAAATTATTTACTATATAAATTCATTAAAATAATCACTATAAAAATCCATTGCAAATTATTTACTAATGAATTAAAATTATTTATTATAAAAATGCATTAAAATCATTTAGTATAAAAATGCATTTAGATTATTTACTATAAAAATGTATTACAAATTATCTAATATAAAATTGCATTACAAATTATTTACTATAAAAGTGCATTCAAATCATTTAGTATAAAAATGCATTCCAAATTATTTACTATAAAAGTGCATTCAAATCATTTAGTATAAAAATGCATTCCAAATTATTTACTATAAAAGTGCATTACAAATTATTTACAATAAAAATGCATTAAAATTATTAAAATTATTTACTATAAAATTATTATACTATAAAAAGCATTAAAATATTTATATAAAAATGCATTACAAATTATCTAATATAAAATTGCATTCCAAATTATTTACTATAAAAGTGCATTCAAATCATTTAGTATAAAAATGCATTTAGATTATTTACTATAAAAATGCATTACAAATTATTTACTATAAAAATGCATTAAAATGATTTACTATAAAATTCCTAGATGAGACACTAACGGGTACTATAATTCCAGAAATAGTTTATTCGATTGAGCTTAGAGGGAACTAACATCTTATCGCTATTTTTTTGTCAGGTGTCCCATCAATTTGCACTGAACCACATGACATCATTTCATACATAGTACCAAAATGCTCTTCATGATATTGCAATGTTGCCGTGTGCATATCCGCTTCGTAAGATTATTGCAATGAACTATTTTCATGGAATATAGGTAAGTTAAATAAATGGAGAAATCTTATTGTTAAAAATGACAGCCGAGAAAATTGAATCAGACAGGAAGTCATGTAACGTGAGTTTTCAACTTGGGGGTGTAATTTTGTATAACAAAGAAAAATGAAACACTGTTTATTTTTCTAACCGACAAGATAAAATGTTAACTCTTTCCATGCTGTAGCTGTATCAAGTTAAAAAGTCAAACCAATTGTACTCTGTTTAACAATTGACCTTGTGTCAAATCCTACCTCTGGCAGAGTGTTACATAATTATTAGATCCCTAATACTTATATAAGGTAGTATAGAAACGTAATGGCGATTAGTGCAGCTGATGGACTTGAGAGTGAGTGACGGCGCTTGACCTCACTCTCACCTTGCCTTCCGGAGATAAATCGTGAGAACCGGAAGGCATAGAAGACCCTTTCTTCTGGTTTAAGGATAGTAAGTAAGTCTCAGTCAGTTAGCAGGTAGGAGCCGAGCCGGATAGGATGTAAGTTGATCTGCGCAGATGTCTGGTGGGGATTTAACAATAAAATAAGATCAAAAGTAAATCGAAGTCTTGTGTTTATTACCTAAAAACTAACAATGACACAGGGCTTCTGATAAGGAGAAATCCCTAACAGAAAACCAGACCCAAAGTCCTTAAGTCAACTCCAGACGTTAGAAGATTCCAGACCAAGTCAAGATGTTAGAAGATATACCAAAGACAATCAGAATACTAAAGACGGCCAGAAGAATAGAGTAAGAAAGAAGTAAGTAAAGAAGTAATGAAGAGGCTATGCAACATACACAGATTTGTTTATAGTGGCGCATGTTTATGAAGGACCAGCCATAGTTTTTGGATGAGCTAATAAAATAATAGTTCCCCATTGTGCATGAGTTCTCTGAACAACACACCTCATGTTCTGAGTTCAGAATAGTAGGGCAGATTGGGTTCTCTAGCCTTGTTATTTATCTCGGCTCTAGGCAAACCTTTCCTGGAACTGTGTTGGAATTTTTAATGTATATAAGGCATGAGGCAAATGGTTACTTCTACTTATAGACTCGTCGACTACCATGTGACCAGCCTTCTTATCCAATCACTGGCATTGCTGCTGCTGCTGTTGGTGTATTTATACTAGCCGATTCTAATCTTAGCTCATTGTTACTTGGATCATCTTGGACGTCGGACCTAAAGGAAACAATACCACAGGACTTATTTGTTGAATTATTTTAGATATAAGGCATGAGGCAAATGGTCACTCCTAAATATAGACCCGTTGACTACCACGTGACCACCGAAGGCATTTCTATTGTCCAATCACTGGCACTGCTGCTGCTGCTTATGCTGTATTAATAGACCCCATTCTGAGCTTATGTCATTGATACTTGGATTATCTTGGACGTCGGACTTACAAAGAATACTCTAACACCGGATTCTTATTGGCTTGCTTACTTACTTATTACATCTGGGACTAAGGATGCCGACCAGATACTTAACATTATTGACTTACTTACTTATTTACTTTAAGTTCTTTTGCAACTGGCCAAGGATGGCGGCCAGATACTCAACAAACTATCCCAAAAAACAATTTCAAACTGTTCTGAAATGAAAATATTTATTTTTTCTTTTTTTATTTTATCATCTATACTTGTTAGTAGCATAATAAAAACACCATTAAAATGTTAAGGAAATAAATAATAAATATTCTGGTCCATTTAGTCTTGAAATTTTGGTCTCAATGTTTTCTCTTAAAAACAATGTTTGTTGGCAACCTTCCGTCTATTTTAGACGATGGCATAGTTTTTTGTTTATTTGGTTTTTGTTTATTTGTTTTTTTTGTTTTGTTGTTTTTTTTGTTTTGTTTTGTTGGTTTTTTATGTTTTGTTGTTTTTTCCTGTTTTGTTGTTGTTTTTGTTACTCACTTACAGTCACGTGAGTGGCTGAACAGACCGATCCTCGAATGGCAGTCTCTGGTGTAATGAGTGCAAACAAAAACAATAAAACATTAATTAAACAATGAAGATTTTTATTTCAAAAAGAAGGGGAGCAAAACAAATCAAGTTTGAAAATTTGTCAGTTTTCTCCATTTTAGTATATTTTCTTACCCATTCTGTAATATACAGTTGTACCGAGTGGACTTTAATGTTACATAATTGTGTGGTGGCGTAGGTTTTTGACGAGCCCTGTAGCAAGAATTCTAAGGACCATTGTTTTTCAGATCAGGGGATGGAAAAATACCAGTAACGGGTATGGCTCCAACTGACTCCAGAGGCGCGAATCTCGTGAGTCACGTGATAGAGTTGGTTAGGTAATCAGTTTTCAATCAGATGTCAGGCAGAGAGGATCTCTCTGCTGAGGTTGTAACTCCCGTATGGTGAAAATGGGCAATGCAGAAATAAATCTTTGATCAAAGAAAAACAAAGTCTTGTAGTTGATTAATACACAACTTAAAAAAGAAGCCCTTAGTTAGAGATAGCAACATGGTAAGAAGATAGAAGAGACGAGAAGATGACAACCAGACAAAAGAAAGAAAATGAAACAACCACTAGACAAAGAAGCAAGTAAGTCACAACTCTGTCTGTCTCTCTCTATCACATGAGAACTCTCTTGATTATATACTCGCAATGGGCTAGCTCTATTAATAATGGAGATTCGCTTCCGGTTTTTGTCTGTAACAAAAATTATGTCACTGCTTACGTCACATTATCCAAAATCGTAATAACATAGAATAAATACACTCAAAATTTGAACATGCAGCATTAGACAGTCCTCATTGTTTTTTAAAACAAGTTTTGATAAATACATGACTGGTATTATATATCTATATATAATTTGTTTTATTTTAATATATATTTAAATTTTACATTTCAAATTGTTTTATTTATTAATCCTTTAATGAATTTGATGATTTTACTTACTTAGGGTACAAACTCGCTGACACTGAATTTTTAACTCCCACCCCTCAGGCAATATTCTGCGGTAGACTTAACAACTATTCGGGTTTGTATTGGGTTACAGCCGTTTGTTGCCATGTCTTCCCAATTCGACGGTAATTGGAACTTTGATTATTCTTCATACATAAAATATTTGCCTTGTCTTCTTTCCTTTCTCGTAACCGAATTTTTATTTCTGTTATTTACCGTGCATCCCACAAAAGCGGGTTGGACACAGGGACCTATTTCTGTGAGACCACCCACAAACCGAAGCTCATGAGATTGCCCCTTTAGATCAAGGGGGCAGGTGTTGTCTGGTCTGGCACCCTGAGATCACGCCGTTAATTACTTTATCGGTCCAGAGGCCGAATCCACTGGACACAGGCCCCGAGGGCCGGTTAAGTGATAATCTTTAGAGCCAGTCGGTGGAGAATAGGGTAGGTTGAGTTTTCACTTTTTTTAAATATCAAATTACATGAAACACCAAAAGTTGTCTATAGATCTATTAAGTATTGATATAAAAAATTAGAACTTGAATTTTTACCAATTTTTGAGGAAATGGCATCAAAAGATTGTTGACAAAAATGCACTGAAAAATCCTCGGTTTTGCGACATTTGGCCAAAGAATTGATCAGAATATCTAACAAATTCAGTATTTAAACCAGGGAATGTTGTCATTTTATTTTACCAAAATGAAATTAAATGACGAAATTATAACCAAGGTTCAAATTAAAAATATGCCTCCACCATTATTGCAAAACTGAGGATTTTCCAGTCCATTTTTGTCTATGATCTTTGATGCCATTGTAGGGTTCAAAGTGAATATTTGAAGAACATACAACTCCGACAAGGGTTGAGGGACAATACATTTAATAGATAACAGCACATGAATACAAAGGATACATAATAGAAGAGTACATGGATACATAAGATACAAATACAAGAGTAGATAAACCTACATATATAAATGGACTGGAGCATCCATAGATAGAAATGACTTACTAGGAGGGGGTCCGGAGCCCCACCGAGAAAGGGGTAGACCGTGTCTAACCCATGTGATCTCGTAGCGAGAAAAGAGGTAGAAAAGAGGAAGATAAGTTTGAAATAGCCGCTTAAATATCATATGTCCCCTGGTGGGAACAAGCGATAACAAGCCGGGCAGATAACTCCTCCAGGCCAAGGGCAGATAATCCCCTACACCATTCTGTCAAAAATTGGTACAAGTTTAAGATCTAATTTTAGACCAATACACAACTTCTGGTGTTTCATGTAATTTGATATTTTAAAAAAGTGAAAAATCAACCTACCCTAGTGTAAAGTCCCCCCGCCCCAGAAATATAGCTATATATACTAAAAAGATGTGTGATTGGTTGTTGTATAAACATACAGACATACATAAAGAATCTTTCTTTTATATATAGATAGATATTTGCATTAATTCCTGATCATTGACAATACCTTTCTTTACTAAAATCTTATTTCTAACTTAAAAAAAAAAGTTTACCAAATGTTTATGTGAAGGTAATACCAATTTTTGAGGAAAGGACATCAAAGATTGTTTACAAAAATGCACTGAAAAATCCTCGGTTTTGCGACATTTTGGCCAAAGAATCGATCAGAAAACAATTAACAATTTCAGTATTTAAACCAGGCAATGTTATTATTTTGTTTTATTAAATGACGAAATTGTAGCGAAATTGAAAGGCAGAACTGTGGACGAGCAGATTCCCCACCCCCACGAACAAAGCGCGTCCGGATATATTTGTCCTGTGCGATGGGGGGGGGGTAGTATGGCGAGTGGCCACGGATATTTGAACTCGCTACCTCCTCGTCGCTGAAATGCTGTTGGCAGTAACCCGGATGTAAACAGTATTGACGCAAACTCAAAATACTGGTGAATATTGAAGTTCTAAACGGGCAATGCCAGACCAGAGTAAGAAGCCCGGATGTACATATTAAACTGTATATTTAAGAGTCTGTCCTCCCAGACCGAGGGAGAACGATAGTAGGAGTTTTGTTGTTAAGAAGAGAGTAGTATTTTGTGAGAGATTGTTGCTGACTAAGGACTTTGTCAGTTGGGAGAACATATACGTCGGACTTGACTGTGCCCCCCCCCCACACCGAGTTTACTTTCATCATTTTATTTCGTTTGTCTTACTAAAATTCAAATTAAAAATATGCCCCCCCCCATTATTGCAAAACTCAGGATTTTTCTGTGCATTTTGTCTACGATCTTTGATGCCATTTCCTCAAAAATTGGTTCAAGATCTAATTTCTGGTATCAGTACCTAATGGCTTAATACACAACTTTCGGAGTTTCATGTAATTTGATATTTCTAAAAAGTGAAAAATCGACCTACCCTAGAGGAGAATTGATAGAACTAGCAGATATATGCACCCTACGGGTGCAAGTATTTAAGTTTTAATGTAATAAAATATTATATTAAATTAAAGGCTAATGAAACTAAATAAGAATGCAGATAAAAAAAATTTGAAACAGAGGGGGCTTTAATAGAACAACTACAACTTACTCTTCCATCACTCCCGACTTTCAGTGCTAAATTTGCCTAATTCAACTATTTAGTTAAAATATGAAGTAAAGAATAAAATTAACGTTTTTATTTGGTAATGGATTTCTTTTAAGATTTATCCCCAATATTGTTGCTTATATTCATTAAGATAAAATCAAATAATTAGAAATCAATAATACTAAACACATATTTATTAAAATCATATTTTTTATAACAATATGCAAATTAGTCGTCCTGTTCACACTGTAAACCGCTATTTTGTTGTATATATAAATACAATTGCATGTTATTAGTATCTAGATATGGTCAACAATATTAATAATGTAAAACAATTTTATTGATAATTGAGGTTTAGATAAAATATTACACACTGAACTGCCTAACAGAGTCCAAGTCGTGATTTCTGTCAGGGTTTTCTCCCTTAGCCTTTTCCTATCCAGAGGATAACCACAAGGCAGTGGGGGTTATTTAGACTATTACGCGACTGGATATCAGCCCAGGTATTTCTGTGTTCTCGCGTTAATGTGGTAGATGGCCGTTGAGCGGGAAGTTTCCTCCGCCCTTTCACAGGTTTTGTTTTTCGTCCTGCTGGGTGTCTAGCCACCCTCCTCACCAGGCAAGCCTGGTGGGGGTACCGGTTTAGTCGCCGATGATCCGACTATGGAGCAGGTTGTACGGGGTTACATAATACCCATAGCGCTTTGTGCGACCTGACATGAAATGTATATATATGTACATGTGCATACATATGTTAATTTCTGAACGTTGACAGTCGAAGTATGTATCGTAGTTTATTATACGAAATGGAAGTAGATCATCATTATTATTATTATCATCCCAACATTAAAATCATGGAGAATGTGACGTAAATAATTAAGGGAATTGTGACTTGAGTAGTAACAGAGTTTTGGTTACAGACATAAAAACTCAGAATCTCCATTATAATAAGATTAGAGTAGTACAAGTAATCATTACATTTTGGTACAATGTATAAAACAATGTCTTATCGTTCGGTGCAAATTGATGGTGACACCTGTCAGAAAATGGTTATTAGACTTAAGGTCTCTTGTGAAACGCCTTCACAACAACCATTTCATTTGTCGCTTAGTTTTCTTAATTCAATTAATTGAATTCCCCTTTGTTAAAGACTTAAGTGAGCTATTAATGTTTCTTTGTCTTTCTTGGTGGTGGCCAGTAGGAGAGACTTGGATCACTTACATTAATAATGATACTGTTGATATTGCATCTTATTCCCTTTCAAAAAGTAGTATTGCCTTATTGGTAAATAAAAGTAAGTCGTCGTCGTCGGGGTGGCCTAATGTCGGTATCAGCCAGACAGCGAGGGAGTCTATCCCCTTTTCAATAGCGCTAGACCAAGGAGATTATTTTTAGCGTCTGAGGTGGAGCGCCACACAGAGTATAGGAATTAAGGTAGTTTTCACCTTTAGTTGCCAAAATTCCTTGCAAATAAGGCAATTAGAGTAACCTCCATTGACTTTCACTTCGAACCAAGCCGGTTGCTAGTTTGAAAGTCTCCGTGCTAAATAAACAAATCTTAGAAACTTTTTCGAAAACAATACAACTGCATGCTTTAACACAAAAATATCATAAAATGTGTTCTTAATAACAATTAAGTTCATTTCAGATAATGCGCAAGCACAGTTTTATGCTAGGAATTTTGAAAACTAAAAGTGAAAATTACCGGAATTAACGGGGTGTTAGTTTGGGGGAATAAAAGATACGAAAGTAGAAATAAAATAACAATAAAATAAAAAAAGCAAAAAGCTCCCACGGGGCCTTTCACCGGAAATACCATCTGCGCATGTCCGACAAAAGGGACTGACTCCCTTCCCCCAAATAATACCTTGGCCATTCTAACTTAGGCCGCAACTGAGTGTAGGTCGTTTACTGGCCAGGGGTTATCCCCTTGCCCGACCACTATGAACCCGTTCAATAAAGCCTAAGTCATAAAGCCACCTTCTGCCTTTATCTCTTTCCTTTCTCGTTCCTTGAATGCCTTCCATTTCAGCTCACCAGCCCAGAAGAACTAAGAGACAAGCTTTTATTGGCGTTAAGATACCAGCACCAACATACCTTAACCCCATAAGTTCACAGCTAACACCCTAACTCTTATAACGTAATAGGTTGGTTGGTTGGATTTATTGCATGTCAATCCTTGTTGGGTTATTTTATGCCGAAGACGTTTTGTTTTATCCATTCTTGACGGGTATTCAATTTTTTTCCAAACTGAATCTTTTAAACACGTTTTTGAAACTTATATTTTTTTTCTATCTAACCCATAGATGGGACCCTAACAGGTACTTCCACCCCGGGTCAGGGTGGACCTGGAAGTAATGGTGGTGAAGGAGAACTCCACAATTCCTAGAACTTCAAAATTGGAAATTCACCATTAGATGCAGTTTAACGTCATACTCAGGACACTAAGACCTTCAGTCACCGCCTTCTAGCACATATTAAAAAAAAAGGTTTGGGCCGAATGATTGGAGGGGGACACTTTGACCATTCGTCTAGCCTAAGTAAGGTCCAAAAGGAGTGTTGCATGTCATGGACTGCTCAACCACCAAGATTCCGTTCCTAAGCACCACGGATCGCCACCCTTGTCCAATAGAGGTTCAGTCTGTGTATTCTTCTACCCCTGCTAACAGGACGAATAACGCTTTAGATTATCCAAAAGAGGTTAACCTAACACAGAATATTGTTACGTATATTTGTGGAGACTTAAAAAATTTAGACTAAGTTTACAAATTTGGAAAGATAACATATAAGTCTAGGTTTATAGATTAGTGACTACAAGGAGTCTTTGATCTTTTAAGGCTGTGAACCTTAGTTGACCAGAGAGATTCGAAATAATGCGATTGTTTCGACGAGATGTTACCAGTGATATCTTCCCTTGACCAACCTAAAGAAGACTGACTGCTAGATCTGGGTCTGTGTATGTAAACAAACGACCGTACTTACATATCGCGAATTTAGTGCCGAGAAAGAAAAGGCACTACGTTACGTACTACGAATTGAAGCCATAACGTTACAATATTACGTAGGGAAAAGACAAGTCAATTCATACAATATAACATTTAATTAAACAATATACAAAGATTGAACATACTTCCCGCCCCAAACCATAAAACAGACACAAGGTGTTCCAAAGTACATGGAGAACAGTTAAGCAAAAATGTGGTGGAAACCACCTACTACTTTTCAGGAGGTATGGGACAAAAACAGGCAGCCATGTGTGTAGGTGCTGAGGAGTGAAAAGACGCACGTCTGTCGCTTCCAATTCGTATCGGAGAAAAAGGAGAGATTTAGGGCTCACCTTTCACGTGACCAAAATGGACACGTGACATGCTTAAACCCCTCCTTCAATGTAAAAATGGAGACAATTCTATTTTAATTATATAGGGGGTTAACATTTCACAATAAGCACATCGAGCGATAGGTACTGCTATCCAATGGAGAGCAATATGCGATCTTATATTTAGCCCTTTTATGTCTTTTTCCTTTTATTTTTGTTTTGATTCATTTTAATTCAATTTTGCTTTATTTTGTTTTATTTATTTTTCAATCCCTACATCTATCTATCTATCTATCTATACATATATAAAGGGCAGTTAGTGTGTATATATGCCCGGAGGAAACTTCGAAAATAAAACAATTAACAACAAAGTAAATATACATACATAAAAAATATCACCAGGGCTTGGTTTTTGAGCAAAAATACTAAAGATTTGATTTATATTTGTGAAAAGGATTAAAGATATAAAATTTAAATGATAACAGAGGGAATTTTTTTTTTTAAACTTAATATTTTGAATAGTAGACATTAACGTTTATTTTCAGAGTGGCTGGATCAATGCAAGGTCTTTTTTTACATGGGGATTTTAATGGGGCATCCGACGAGGATCCAACTCACGATTGAGTAATAATGGATCTGCGGGACTAACTTCTAAAAAAAAATCCCCTTCTACTGTCCATTGCTCTGGTTCTTCCCGGACCCAGAAGCATTGCCGGGTGGTCGCTTCTAGTTCTTCTATAAGGATGGCTTTGGCATTAAATAACCCATGAAGATTGGTATCTTATTATAATGGAGATTGTGTGTTTTTCTGTCTGTAACCGAAACTATATTCCTACTCAAGTCACAATTCTCTTAGTTATTTACATCACATTCTCCATGATTTTATTTTTATCTAAACCTCAATTATTAATAAAATTGCCTTACATTATTAATACTGTTAACTATGTCTACATACTAACAACATGCAATTATATTTATATATACAACAAAATAGCGGTTTACAATGTGAACGGAAAGGCTAATTTGCATATTAATATTAAAAAATCGAATTTAATAAATATGTGCTTAGTATTATTGATTTCTAACTGTTTGGTTTTATTTTAATGAATATAAGCAAAAATCTCTTCAATGAATCTTAAATGAAATCCATTAACAAGATAAAAATAACTGTCATTCTATTCTTTACTTCCTCTTATAACTAAATACTTAAATTAGAAAAAATAACAATGAAAGACGAGAGTGATGGAAGAGTAAGTTTCAGTTGTTCCATTTTTTATTATACCCCCTCTGTTTCAAATCTTTTATTATACTCCTTCTGTTTCAAATCTTTTTATCTGTATTCTTATTTAGTTTCATTAGCCTTTCTAATTTAATATATTTTATTACATTAAAACTTAAATACTTGCACCCGGAGGGTGCATAAATTTTCTAGTACTATTAAACAAATAAGCCAAGCATTCAAACAATATTAAGCTACTTTTTACGAGCACTGTACTTACTTTTGCTTAGTCTTCTGTTTGATACAACTTTGACGCTACCCTCATCACAATAGCCTAAGCTAATTCGACAAGATAACATTCTGACAAGATATCTAATGGTCTGTCAAGATTACTAACGACTATAAAAGATTATAGATAAAAAGACTATGTCAGTTTCACCTCAACCTCCTGTTATTTGCCTTTCTTTGTTATATATACTAGAAAGAATATGCGCCCTCCTGGCGTAAATATTTAGGTTTTAATGTAATGAAATATATTAAATTAGAAAGACTAACGAAATTAGATAATAAACGCATATAAAAATATTACACATTTAATTATACTAGAAAGAATATGCGTCCTCCGCCGGGCGTAAATATTTAGGTTTTAATGTAATGAAATATATTAAATTAGAAAGACTAACTAAATTAAATAAGTATGCATATACAAATATTACACATTTAATTATACTAGAAAGAATATGCGCCCTCCTGGCGTAAATATTTAAGTTTTAATTTAATGAAATATATTAAATTAGAAAGACTAACTAAATTAAATAAGAACGCATATAAAAATATTACACATTTATTTATACTAGCATGAATATGCGTCCTCTGCCGAGCATAAGTATTTAGGTTTTAATGTAATGAAATATATCAAATTAGAAACACTAATGAAATTAAATAAGAACGCATATAAAAATATTACACATTTTAATTATACTAGCATGAATATGCGTCCTCCGCCGGGCGTAAGTATTAAAGTTTTAATGTAATGAAATATATCAAATTAGAAAGGCAATGAAATTAAATAAGAACACATATAAAAATACTACACTTATTTTAATTATACTAGCATGAATACGTGTCCTCCGCCGGGCGTAAGTTTTAATGTAATGAAATATATCAAATTAGAAAGACTAATGAAATTAAATAAGAACACATAAAAATACTACACTTATTTTAATTATACTAGCGTGAATGTGTCCTCCGCCGGGCGTAAGTATTAAAGTTATATAATGAAATATATCAAATTAGAAACACTAATGAAATTAAATAAGAACACATAAAAATACTACACTTATTTTAATTATACTAGCATGAATATGCGTCCTCCGCCGGGCGTAAGTTTTAATGTAATGAAATATATCAAATTAGAAAGACTAATGAAATTAGATAAGAACACATATAAAAATACTACACTTATTTTAATTACTAGCATGAATACGTGTCCTCCGCCGGGCGTAAGTTTTAATGTAATGAAATATATCAAATTAGAAAGACTAATGAAATTAGATAAGAACACATATAAAAATACTACACTTATTTTAATTATACTAGCATGAATACGTGTCCTCCGCCGGGCGTAAGTTTTAATGTAATGAAATATATCAAATTAGAAAGACTAATGAAATTAGATAAGAAGGCATATAAAAAGATTACACTTATTTTAATTATATTTTAATTGGTTTCTATATAAAATCATTCATAGGATTGATTTTAATTCATTTAATAAAACAATAATATATGGGATCAATAATACAAAGTAATCATTTATTAAACCCGGTTTTGTTAACCACACCGTATAACCGTCCTTCGGAGCGGGGGTCCAGTGAGCTTCGGCCACTGGACCGATGAGTTGTGTTAAATTAATAACGTCGATCCCAGGGGGCTGTCTCCCCAGGCAATACCTGCTCCCTTGGGGGCAGGGCTGGGTTTATTGCCCAGCACATGGGGCGCCCCCTTGAGGGGGAATGTCGAAGGGATCGACGCAATTTTTGTTCTTTCCCACACCTGAGCTTCGGCTTGTGGGTGGGCCCTCGTTAAAACGAGGCCTTGTGCCCAGTCCATACAAGTGGGGTATGAGACAAATACAACTTCTTAGTGATATATAAGACACATTGCTGGGCACCTCACATAGTGCAATGGTTAGAAAGCTAGATTCGCAGACCATTGTTAGTAAATTCGATTCTCGCTGGGCGCTCTTTTCTTCTGGTCTTGTGCCATATCTAAGCTAAGCTTATAAATAACTATATAAGACACGTTGCAGGATTTTAAAGGCATTAATGATATGGCCTGTTTTGAGGCAAATCTAACTCAGATTTTCATAAAGACATTGTGAATAAATAATATTTATACCGGCCGTCGAGATCTCAAAAAGGGTGCCTAAAGGTCATAAGGTCCAAGATTTGTTACTCTATATAATGTATTCAACACTGCTGTGCGAATAAAGTTCATCAAGCTTTAAACTCTTTACACACTTGCACCGGAATAAAATATTAACCCAAATATACACGTATAATTGCCTTGTTTCTCTTCTTTCTCATTACACAATAATTTTTTCTGTCACAATATGTCCGGGTTAGCTCAGCCGGTAGAGCGTTCGGCTAGAAATCACAAGGTTCCTAGTTCGATACTGACCCTCGCCAACTCAGCGTTATGAGTAGCACAGGGATCTGTGCGGTAAAGTAAGGAGCTGATAGTAGGGCTGATGGTAGGTGTGGTGCCCCACCTCAGATGCAAAAACAATCTTCTTGGTCTAGTGCTAGTGAAAAGGGGATAGACCCCCTCGCTGATTGGCTGATACCGACATTAGGCCGCCCCGACGACTTTACTTTTATTTTCCCATTAAACTAACCTTGTCTAAACGTAACCCTGTCTTCGTTTTTCCTAGCAGATCACATGCCATGAATAGTAGATCAAAAACCTTCGGTAGATCATATATTGGAAGAGCAACAAAAAGTGTATAACTGAATCACTACGCAACAACTTTAAATCTAAATTTAAAGCCACAATGGTGCTCGTCCAATATGTGATCTACCGAGTTGTTTACATTCCAATATGTGATATACCCATTAACTACTCATTATTTTCCCATTGAACTAACCCTAAAACCTAACCCTAACCCTAACTTCTTTTTTCCTAGTAGATCACATGCCATGAATAGTAGATCAATAGTAGATCACAAACCTTCGGTAGATCACATACTGGAAGAGCACCCTAAAATTTCGTTACTGACTCATTATGCAGTATTCGCTACAGCCCTCACGCAATCCTCATAACGAAATCATTGATGAGACAATTCAATTACTCGAATCGTCTCATCAAAATTACGACGAAGAATCAGATAAAGAGGAGATAAATGTCGATGGGTGAAATTAACTTACCACTCATATATAAACAAGTGGAGGTGTTTGAGTGTAATGGTTATCGTCGTAGGAAATGGGCACGTCGAGACGAGTTCAAACCCTGGACGTGACTGTTTGCATTTCACATAGCGCTAATACCCTTAAGAAAGGTATGCATCCAACTAGGAGTTTAGGAAAAGGAAAACTCTGAATTCAAACCTGTTAAACTTCGCTTTAAAATTGACCTTGTGTCACATCCTACTCGTATGGAGGGGTTGGGTAAATACATATAGTAGGGTAGACTGGGCTCTTTCACCTTGCTATATCTGTTAAAACTCTACTTAAGAAATTGACCTTGTGTCGCATCCTGCTCGTGCGGAGGCGTTGGGTAAATACATATAGTAGATTAGACTGGGCTTTTTGCCTTGCTATGTCAACCAGTCTAGGAGAAGGAAAACTCTGAATTCAAACCTGTTAAACTTCGCTTAAAAATTGACCTACATCCTGACATATCTGACTTACTATGTCAACCAGTCTAGGAGAAGGACAACCCTGAATTCAAACCTGTTAAACTTCGCTTAAAATTGACCCTTGTTGGCGAGGACCGGTATCGAACAAGGAACCTTGAGGTTTCTAGCCGAACGCTCTACCGACTGAGCTAACCCGGCCCTGTAACAAGCGTATATCACTATAATCAAACGATGTACAGATGTCTTACTAAATTATTTTATGCATCTTATATATTTTTCAAAAGTTGAAGTAGTTATGAATCAGAATGTTTGAATTGTAATTTAAGCGGTAAAGATAGCTAGTAAGATGTGTCAGTCATCATATATATATATATATATATATATATATATATATATATATATATATATATATATTAAAATGTGTGTACTGCATTGGAAATTAATTTTGTTTAAGGATGGTTTGTATTGTGTTATGTATAGAGCTTCTAGAATAATTTTATAATACTAGAATCTCTATACATAAAATAATACAAACCATCCTCAAACAAAATTAATTTCCAATGTACTACACACATTTTAAAATGCCTATAGCACCTTTCCCATCAATTCTTATATCAATATATATATATATATATATATATATATATATATATATAATATATATATGTGTGTGTGTGTGTGTGTGTGTGTGTTGAATTAAACAAAAGAAACATCTCCTGTTTAACAATTTTATTTTGGATTTTTTTTTAATATTTGGGTGGAATTCGTGGATTAGTCCACCAAAGTTCATGTCCCAAGTACTTTCGGCACTTCGAAGTGCCATCATCAGGGGTGATGTGTTCCAGATCACATCCATTAATATAGTATGAAAAACTGGAACACATCACCCCTGATGATGGTACTTCGAAGTGCCGAAAGTACTTGGGACATGAACTTTGGTGGACTAATCCACGAATTCCACCCAAATATTAAAAAGTTGGCCAGAAAACTTGAAAAAATCACAAACAAGATTGTTAAACAGGAGATGAGTCTTTTGATTAATTCAACATGCATAAATGAAAGAATGCTGCCCAAACACACACACACATACACAACACACATATATATATGTGTGTGTGTGTATGTGTGTGTGTGTGTGTGTGTGTGTGAAAGAGAGAGAGTTAAGAGTAAGGAAATGAATCCGACGGTATATGTATAAATGAAATGGTATGAAAAACGCATATATTGTTAAATTGAATTTATTTTATATCTTTTTCATTGCTAATATTGTCAATATTTCGATTTTATCAAAAAATCGTCATCAGAATATAATGATAATTGGATCCGTTTTTAGATGTAAATGTTGTTAATCTGGATTCTTCAAGAGAGAAACAGAATATTTTGATTTAAACTTTTTTCCAAAAAGCTTGTATCACATACATTCGCTGCGTCACGCTCTTTCGCTGCGTCACGTTCTTTCGCTACGTCATGTTCCTTCGATGTAACAGTTTTTATAAGAAAAAGAAATACTTCAAATTCAAAAACAGAATATATATATATATATATATATATATATGTATATAATATGTGTGTGTGTGTGTGTGTGTGTGTGTGTGTGTGTGTGTGCTTTTTTAACAATATTTGGTGAGACAGTACAGACCTCTCAAATTAAAAATAGAATTATCTTGTAGATTTTTCACAAATTGTTATAATTTCTCCAGGGAGTATCCAACACACTACCCCGGACTACCCGGGCGTCGACATAGAACTTGATCTTCATAGACTTGTTTTAACTTGTTTCTAACGTATTGTCCTGGAGTTTGACACAGAATTTGATTGCATAATACCGTTCGATATTCTATATTCTACTTTTGTGATATACGTAACCAAATACTTTGAGAATTTCCGTGGTGTAGTGGTTCACGTACTGGACTGCGACGTCGTAGTAAGCGAGTTCGGTTGCCCTACCAAGAACTTAAATTCCCGACGGCATAGCTCTGACAGTACCACGTTTACATCGCCCTGTTGCGATGAGAAGGGCTTGGACTTTCACTAGAGCCCCTTTGGTCAGGTTGTGGCCCTAATACAACTGGATGCCTTACCTGTTTGCCTTGTGTGGCTTTACCAGGAACTTAAATTTCCGACGGCATAGCTCTGACACTACCACAATGTCGCAATGAGGAAGGGTTGGATTTTAGGGCTAACTAATACCAAATTTTCTCACGGGTGTATAAAATTTTCTTGGTATTTTTTTTACCTGGATGATGGGATATTTCAACGTTCACTATCTATTCACCTCAGAATTCATTCTATTCAAATAAAAGCAAAAAGTCGTCGGGGTGGCTGTTGTGATGTTAGTCTCAACAGTAAAAAGAAGTCAAGTCGAGATGGGGTAAAATAAGACAAGTGTATTTACAATTAATGGTACATGTACGACTAGCTTGTCGTTAACGGGAACAGTGCTACCTTTCCACTCGGTGTCTCACTATTTATAGTGAGAACCGGTGCATGTTCTCCACTGTAGGAACGGCCGGTACAACACCCCCCTTTGAAAATATCCCGTCTGGGGATTAATAACGTTTTCGTTTGGGGTTCACCATAATCAACTCAGTCGATTCCGTTTCTTTTTGATCTCCTATTCTCAGGAGTAGTCTCTGGTATGGGCACCTGAAAAGTATCAAACACTGTGTCCATGATGTCCTCTTCGGCGAATATGGTCACCTCACTGTTCGAGTATCTTTTCCGGATTTGGTTAGTGTGACGTTTGTGCACGAAATCTGGTCCTTAATCATATAGACCATGTTGCCTATTTGTTTATCCACAGTGCCGGACTCCCAGAAAGTCCTATTGTTTTTGTGAATCTTAAAAAAGATTTTTTCACCAACTTTATACCGTTTTTTTGTTATCGGTTTTTTTCGCTTGGGATTATAATGTGTCAGAAACAACTCTGACGTTAAGATATTTTTAATTTTTTTTTCTTTAACATAAACTGTAGGTGAACTCCACTCAATTTTTGAAATGACACCCATGTTTTCGAGTCTTTCTAATTCACCGTTTATTTGCTCTATAGCAGCGTATGGAACATTTCTTTTCTTTCTGAACACTGGTTGTTCATTCAATTTGACTTCAAATCTTGCAACCGCTTTCGTACACCTTCCAAACCCCCTGAAAATACGTCTGGAAAATTTTCTTTTAATTCCCTCTTGAGTTTTTCTGCCTCCGCATTGAATCCTCAACCTTTTGGCAAAAGAACTTAAAGGCAGATCCCATAGTCTAAACTTTTCGATCAGATCAGTTCCAAAGAGGTTATTTGATTTTTGCATGACGAAGATTTTGGCTTTTTCGGTCTTATTCTGGAAAGAAATATTCGTCAATAATTCCCCCTCGAAGGTTATTTTTTCACCACTGACACTTCTCGCCGTTTTTTGTGATTTGATCATAGTGGGTCGCCCAAGCTTCTTCCATGTCTGTACATTAATGATGGAAATGTCAGAACCCACTATCAAGCTGAAGTCCTTACTTTCTTTTTAAACATTTTGACCTGTACATATTTCCGGATATTTTGTTCTCAGGTTCAATTTTTGTCAGTTTAATTGATGTCTTTCTACCAGATTTCTTTTACAACATGATGCCTTATGACCCTTCTGGTGGCAGTAGTCACATTGTTTAAATTTGTAGGGACACTCATTATACCACAATGTTTGTCTCCACACCTCCAACACGGTCCCGGTGGATTTTTACCATGTTTTTCTCTCTGGTTATTTGTTGAAGTCAATTTTTTCTTCTGATGGATTCTTTTTAATGTGCGACAACTCCGCTTTCCTCTATGTCACGACTGCCTGTTTTAACGCAACAAAACGTTCAGTCTTCCGCTAGGTTTTGAAGTGTTAGATTCGGTACACTTTCGAGTTTATTTAACACACGACGTCTGATTTCAGAGTCTTTATTTAAGACCAGACCTTGCACGAATATTAAACATTTAAAATTATCCGGATAATTCCTCAAGTTTGAAATCGTCGCAATGCTTATTCACTATACTTGCACGTAGTGTAGTCGTCTTCCTCTCTTTCTAGTGACATTCATAACACTTATAAATCTCTGTGAAAAAGAGAAGTTTTTGGTCGAAAACAGTTCTGTATTAGAAGTAACTAGTAATTCTTCTTGAGTAGAGAGATAGGAGAGAGAGAGTTAAGAGTAAGGAAATGAATCCGACGGTATAATGTATAAATGAAATGGTATGAAAAACGCATATATTGTTAAATTAAGATATTTATTTTATATCTTTTCATTGCTAATATTGTCAATATTTCGATTTTATCAAAAAATCGTCATCAGAATATAATGATAATTGGATCCGTTTTTAGATGTAAATGTTGTTAATCTGGTTCTTCAAGAGAGAAACAGAATATTTTGATTTAAACTTTTTTCCAAAAAGCTTGTATCACATACATTCGCTGCGTCACGCTCTTTCGCTGCGTCACGTTCTTTCGCTACGTCATGTTCCTTCGATGTAACAGTTTTTATAAGAAAAAGAAATACTTCAAATTCAAAAACAGAATATATATTATATATATATATATATATATTGTATATAATATGTGTGTGTGTTGTGTGTGTGTGTGTGTGTGTGTGTGCTTTTTTAACAATATTTGGTGAGACAGTACAGACCTCTCAAATTAAAAATAGAATTATTTTGTAGATTTTTCACAAATGTTATAATTTCTCCAGGGAGTATCCAACACACTACCCGCGGACTACCCGGCGCGTCGACATAGAACTTGATCTTCATAGACTTGTTTTAACTTGTTTCTAACGTATTGTCCTGGAGTTTGACACAGAATATGATTGAATAATACCGTTCGATATTCTATATTCTACTTTTGTGATATACGTAACCAAATACTTTGAGAATTTCCGTGGTGTAGTGGCTCACGTACTGGACTGCGACGTCGTAGTAGCGAGTTCGGTTGCCCTACCAAGAACTTAAATCCCCGACGGCATAGCTCTGACAGTACCACGTTTACATCGCCCTGTTGCGATGAGAAGGGCTTGGACTTTCACTAGAGCCCCTTTGGTCAGGTTGTGGCCCTAATACAACTGGATGCCTTACCTGTTTGCCTTGTGTGGGTTTACCAGGAACTTAAATTTCCGACGGCATAGCTCTGACACTACCACAATGTCGCAATGAGGAAGGGTTGGATTTTAGGCTAACTAATACCAAATTTCTCTCACGGGTGTATAAATTTTCTTGGTATTTTTTTACCTGGATGATGGGATATTTCAACGTTCACTTACTATTCACCTCAGAATTCATTCTATTCAATAAAAGCAAAAAGTCGTCGGGGTGGCTGTTGTGATGTTAGTCTCAACAGTAAAAAGAAGTCAAGTCGAGATGGGGTAAAATAAGACAAGTGTATTTACAATTAATGGTACATGTACGACTAGCTTGTCGTTAACGGGAACAGTGCTACCTTTCCACTCGGTGTCTCACCTATTATAGTGAGAACCGGTGCATGTTCTCCACTGTAGGAACGGCCGGTACAACACCCCCTTTGAAAATATCCCGTCTGGGGATTAATAACGTTTTCGTTTGGGGTTCACCATAATCAACTCAGTCGATTTCCGTTTTCTTTTGATCTCCTATTCTCAGGAGTAGTCTCTGGTATGGGCACCTGAAAAGTATCAAACACTGTGTCCATGATGTCCTCTTCGGGCGATATGGTCACCTCACTGTTCGAGTTCTTTTCCGGATTTGGTTAGTGTGACGTTTGTGCACGAAATCTGGTCCCTTAATCATATAGACCATGTTGCATATTTTTATCCACAGTGCCGGACTCCCAGAAAGTCCTATTGTTTTTGTGAATCTTAAAAAAGATTTTTTCACCAACTTTATACCGTTTTTTTGTTATCGTTTTTTTCGCTTGGGATTATAATGTGTCAGAAACAACTCTGACGTTAAGATATTTTTAATTTTCTTTTTCTTAACATAAACTGTAGGTGAACTCCACTCAATTTTGAAATGACACCCATGTTTTCGAGTCTTTCTAATTCACCGTTTATTTGCTCTATAGCAGCGTATGGAACATTTCTTTTCTTTCTGAACACTGGTTGTTCATTCAATTTGACTTCAAATCTTGCAACCGCTTCGTACACCTTCCAAGACCCCCTGAAAATACGTCTGGAAAATTTTCTTTTAATTCCCTCTTGAGTTTTTCTGCCTCCGCATTTGAATCCTCAACCTTTTGGCAAAAAGAACTTAAAGGCAGATCCCATAGTCTAAACTTTTCGATCAGATCAGTTCCAAAGAGGTTATTTGATTTTTGCATGACGAAGATTTTGGCTTTTTCGGTCTTATTCTGGAAAGAAATATTCGTCAATAATTCCCCCTCGAAGGTTATTTTTTCACACACTGACACTTCTCGCCGTTTTTTGTGATTTGATCATAGTGGGTCGCCCAAGCTTCTTCCATGTCTGTACATAATGATGGANAAGATGGAAATGTCAGACCCACTATCAAGCTGAAGTCTTACTTTCTTTTTAAACATTTGACCTGTACATATTTCCGGATATTTTGTTCCTCAGGTTCAATTTTTGTCAGTTTAATTGATGTCTTTCTACCAGATTTTCTTTTACAACATGATGCCTTATGACCCTTCTGGTGGCAGTAGTCACATTGTTTAAATTTGTAGGGACACTCATTATACCAATGTTTGTCTCCACACCTCCAACACGGTCCCGGTGGATTTTTACCATGTTTTTCTCTCTGGTTATTTGTTGAAGTCAATTTTTTCTTCTGATGGATCTTTTTAATGTGCGACACTCCGCTTTCCTCTATGTCACGACTGTCCTGTTTTAACGCAACAAAAACGTTCAGTCTTCCGCCTAGGTTTTGAAGTGTTAGATTCGGTACACTTTCGAGTTTATTTAACACACGACGTCTGATTTCAGAGTCTTTTATTTAAGACCAGACTTGCACGAATATTAAACATTTAAAATTATCCGATGATAATTCCCTCAAGTTTGAAATCGTCGCAATGCTTATTCACTATAACTTGCATACGTAGTGTTCGGTCTCCTCTCTCTAGTGACATTCATACACTTATATCTCCTGTGAAAAAGAGGAAGTTTTTGTCGAAAACAGTTTCTGTTAGTAAAGTAACTGTTTCTTGGAAGTTTCAACTCACTGGTCTTTTTTTGAAGGATAAAATTCACGAACTTTGTATGCTCGGCAGCCCCCTAATTTTCTTAGCAAAAATCTAACTTTTTTAGAGTCTGTCCATGTACTGCAGTCTGATACAAAAATATCCTCATATCTTCTATAGAAGTGCTCAAAAGTGACATCGTCTTCTGGATTATATTTTGAAATTTTCAATAGCGTTCCACACAGCGTCTGGAGAATGCATTATGATTCTCGCTTGCATTCGATAACGGTGTTGCCTCTAAAAATTTCCTCTGTTCCTCCTGTGTTTTTACCAAAAGTTCTTCGAAGTGTCTCTGCTGTTGTAGCAGTCTTTCTTGGAATTTTTTTCTTCAGTGTGGTCGCAAGCTCTTTTTTTCAGCATTTATTTTTCTTGGGCTTTTTGCTGGTCCAAAAAAGCTCTTTTAAATTTCTCCTCACTTTCAATTCGTTTTTCTTTCTAGTTCTAATTGTTGTTCGTTTGGAATTTAACTAATTGAAGAAGAGAATCTTTGAATTCAGTATCCATCCTTATCTTTTACACTTGTACAATTCAGTTTTCCGTTCAACGTGCTTAATTAAGTTGTTCAACTAATACAGTTTTAGTTCCAGTTCTTTTGTTTGAAAATAGAAACTAAAATAAAAGTCTTCTTTTTTTCTGCACGTAAAAACAAAGTCCGACCAATAGCTTTTTTTTTCTTTTCTGCATGTAAAAAAAAACAGTCCGACCAATAGATTCTGTTCAACACAAAGAAAAAAAAAGCACAGCTTTATTTCTTTATTTCAATTTGTGTTCTTACACACAGCAAAATAAAGTTCGTCGCTATAAGCATAATAAGACTAGTTTTATCGGAATCTTTTTTTTTACCCCCCCCCCTTTTTTTTAAATTCTGACTTGCTTATTTAACGTCTTTTTGTTTAGAAACACACAAATGACTTACGCGAATATTTTTTTTTCTTGTCTGCCTTTTCTTTCCTTGGCCAATTTGGTAGACCGTTTTAAATAATAGTCAAGCGAATTTTGCTCTAATAAATAGTCAAGCGAATTTTGCTCAAACAATTATTCTTAACGAGTCAGTGAACTAAAAAATTTAAAGTCTTACCGTGAACAGATTTCTCGAATCTGGGGAAGGCAGTCAACTTTTTTTTCTTTTGAACACGTAAGGTGTCAGTATATTCAATTAACTTAATAATTGAGAATATTTTTCGCGTTCTTTTTGAATTTTGCAGTAATTACTTTGCTGTTAACTCTGAATCCAAAAAATCTGTTGCAATGACGAAGATGTTTTCCGTGAAGATCTTGTATATTTACTCACTTTAGGTGATTTTTTTTCAGTGACTTCGTTTCGATTACTCGTCGCCAAACTGTTGTGATGTTAGTCCCAACAGTAAAAAGAAGTCAAGTCGAGATGGGGTAAAATAAGACAAGTGTATTTACAATTAATGGTACATGTACGACTAGCTTGTCGTTAACGGGAACAGTGCTACCTTTCCACTCGGTGTCTCACTATTTATAGTGAGAACCGGTGCATGTTCTCCACTGTAGGAACGGCCGGTACAACAGTGGCCTAAAGTCAGTATCAGCCAATCAGCGAGGGAGTCTATCCCCTTTTCACTAGCGCTAGATCAAGGAGATTGTTTTTGCGTCTGAGGTGAAGCGCTACACCTACCATCAGCTCCTCGCTTTACCGCACAGATCCCTGTGCTACTCATACGCTGAGTTGGCGAGGGCTGAGTATCGAACTAGGAACCTTGAGGTTTATAGCCGAACGCTCTACCGACTGAGCTAACCCGGGCTCTTGTTATGTTAACCCTTCTGTTCAATTATAATGAATTAACGGTAAAACTTGCAAATCATACTCAAAATCCCATGATATTACAGGGTGACCCAGAAAAAACAGAACCCAAATTATTTATTTATTTTCCCATTAAACTAACCCTAAACTCTAACCCTAACCCTGAAACCCTAACCCTAACCCTAAACCCCCTAGTTAAAATTGACAGTTTTATTACAAAATTTGTAGGTTCTGTTTTTTCTGGGTCTAGAATAAGATTTGCAAATTTTACCGAATTAACCATTATTTTTTGTACTTTGCTTGCGGTAGGATCGCATTGGGGGAGAGCCGCTGTGAGCGATTTAAAGTAGGCAAAGAGCTAAAAGTATCCGTACAATGCTAAGTGCTTAAAGCACTCCTATTTTTCTCCTGGAACTGAGAACTAAACAGAATAAATTTTCTGGTATTTTTTTAACTGTACGATGAAATATTTAAAAATTCACTATTTATTCATCTCAGAACTAAATCTATTCAAATAAAGTCATATCATTATTGTAATCTGAACTCCTGAGAGTTTTTACTTCATTTTTGTATAACTTTAGAATGAATATGTGTAAATGCTTTTTTATTCAGAGATTATGTTGTAAGATTCAAGGTTATAATAATGTTATAACTTGTTGAAACGAACAAACTCCGACCAGGTGTTAAACATATAACAAGATGGACTTTATTACAGGCACATGGAACAATATATAACATGAAATACAAGATACAAATAAGATATAATAAAAGGACACATTCATGAATGGGAATACAATATTTAGGTATAAAAGAGATACCTAAATGTACATATAAAATAAGGAGTTAAAGATATAGGACTATGGATAGTCGATGCCGTATAATTCACTTACTAGTGACGGTGGGGGCTTCTGCCCCCACCGAGAAAGGGGTAGACAGTGTTTAGCCCATGTGAGTTCGTTGAGAAGAAGCACCAAAAGAGGCAGAAGAGTTTGAACCTCGCGCTTAAATACCAGACCTCCTGGTGGTCGACACGGAAACCCCAGCGGGAAGATAACTCTTCCATGCAAAGGGAAGATAATCCCAACAATGTAAATGAACTAGTGTAAATCTGCCTGTTTTTTGGATTTTTTATGGCTAAACTTGCAAATTGGTTGGAAAATTAAAACGGAAAGTTTTTTGGTGGTCCTCCGTGACAGTTTAACTACAGTCTATAAATGAATTTTTTGCGAAATGGGTTACGGTTTAGGGGTTGGGGATTAAGGATGTTTTTAATTACGTATTGCTTAAAAAAAACAATAAAATAACCAAATTACTATACATTTAATGTTGAAAATTTTTTTTTTAAAACCAAGTTTAATTGAAATTATACATTGCAATACTAACACAAACAACTGAGACTAATGTGTCTACCGTTGGGTTCAATAATCAATTTCAATGGTTTATTAAATGTATAGTAATTTTGGGTTTTATGTTGTTTTTTAAAGCAATACGTAATTAAAACAGCCTTAATCCCCAAACCTCTAAACTGTAACCCAATTCGCAAAAATTTCATTCATAGACAGTAGTTAAACCGTCATAGGGGACCACCAAAAAACTTTCCGTTTTAATTTTCCGACCAATTTGCAAGTTTTGTCGTTTTTTTGTTTTTTACATAGAAAATAGCTTGATTTTTAAATGGCATTCTTTATCTGATACGACCAACTACAGCTGGCACCTCTCATGGTTAGAACTGCTTCGATCACGTGATATACGTACGGCAAACTAGCAAGTACCAAAATATTGCAAACCTTTTTGTAAATCACTTTGAACGCATATAATTATGAGATTATACCGAAAACATGATGGGAGACCCTAATTAGGGACTGATACGTGAAATACCTATTTTTCTCTTCGAACTTTTCTTTTGCGACATGGGTAATGAAATTTTCAAGTTTGCTCATTTATTCATAGGTCACATGATACGTGAAAAAGAAATTTACATTACATTCGCAAATCTTGAAAAACAACTCCTAACATTTTTTCTCATTTTTGTATTAAGTTTATAATGAGTAAACACTTGTAAATTTTGATTCTTATGTTGGTTTATTCAGACCTTATGTAAATGAAAGAGAATCTAAGTATTAAACAGGCTCAATGTCGTTTAACCTCGGTGTTCTAACGGGAACCGGTGCTTTATCGTGACGACTCTGTGAACAGTTTTGAGTATGTGTGTGTGTGTATGTGTGTGTGTGTGTGTGTGTGTGAAAGAGAGAGAGAGGGGGGAAGAGTGTGTCTGAGTTTTGTGTTTGTGTCTATGCGTGAGTATGAGTATATATAGTTGCAAAAACTTGCAGATCATACTCAAAATCCCATGATATTACAGGGTGGCCCAGAAAAAACAGAGCCCAAATTATTTATTCATTTTCCCATTAAACTAACCCTAAACCCCAACCCTAACCCTAACCCTAACCCTAAAATTAACAGTTTTATTACAAAATTTGTGGATTCTGTTTTTTCTGGGACATGGGATTTTGAGTATGATTTGCAAGTTTTACCGTATAGTTTTATGTCGGTAAAAAAAAAACAATTTCCTCGTAAACTCCTACCATAAAATAAACTGAACCCTCATTTTATGTCCGTGTTTTTGCAATAAATGTTTTATTTTTCTTGCACCCGTTATTTTACAATACTAAATATATTTTCTTGATTCTTTATTCTTTAACAAATAAAGAAAATATATTTAGTATTGTAAAATAACGGGTGCAAGAAAAATAAAACATTTATTGCAAAAACACGGACATAAAATGAGGGTTCAGTTTATTTTATGGTAGGAATTTACGAGGAAATTGTTCTTTTTTACCTTTATGTCTGTGCGTGTGTGTTTGTCTGAGAGTGTGTATGAGATAGATAGATAGAGAGATAGATAGATAGATAGAGAGAGAGAGAGAGAGAGAGAGAGAGAGAGAGAGAGAGAGAGAGCATATGTTGGTTAGATGAAGAGAAAGAAAAACCCTGAATTGTGTGTCTATGTGTGAGAGATATAGATGGCTAGAGAGAGAGAGAGAGAGAGGGAGAGAGAGAGAGAGAGAGTCTGTGTATGTGTATGTGTGTGTTTTGAGGATTTTTGAGGGATAAAGATAGTGTGAATTGCTTCCCTTGGAGCGTTTGGACCCTATGCTGCTGCCGATGGAAAGAAAGAGTATTTTGTTAAGTATCTGGCAGCCATCCTTAGTTCCAGATGTAGTGAATAAGTAAGTAAGCCAATAAGAATCCGGTGTTAAAGTATTCCTTGTAAGTCCATCGTCCAAGAGAATCCAAATGTCAGTGAAATAAGCTCAGAATGGGGTCTCTATTAATACAGCAGAAGCAGCAGCAGCAGTGCCAGTCATTGGACAATAAGAATCCTTCTCAGGTCACGTGTTTATAGGCGAGTCTATAAGTAGAAGTGACCATTTACCTTATGCCTTATATAAAAAAATCCAACATATTTAAGGCCCGGAATAACTCTTCAACTTTCTCTTTTTGTACCAGGACCGGCGGCAGTGTATTTGCACCCTTTTGATTTGCCGCTACTGCGTTCCATATTGTGACCCCTGCAAAGAGCCTGTCTTCGGAAAAAGGGAGTTTGAAGGATTCCTTTCAAAGAAAAGTATCTTCAACCGAATTGCAGAGG
>CM042171.1:68855865-68858365 GCA_023376005.1 Doryteuthis pealeii
AAATATGCGTATATATATATATATATGTATATATATATATATATATATATATATATATATATATATAAAGTAAAGTCGTCGGGGCGGCCTAAAGTCGGTATCAGCCAATCAGCGAGGGAGTCTATCCCCTTTCCACTTGCGCTAGACCAAGGAGATTGTTTTTTGCGTATGAGGTGGAGCGCCACACCTACCATCAGCTCCTTACTTTACCGCACAGATACCTGTGCTACTCATACGCTGAGTTGGCGAGGGCGGGTATCGAACTAAGAACCTTGTGGTTTCTAGCCGAACGCTCTACCGACTAAGCTAACCCGGCCCTATATATAATTATGTGTTATGTTCTTGTGAACGTTGTTTGTTTGCTAACTAGTAATATGAAGCATTGGAAAAAAGAATTTAAAAAAAACAAAAAACAAAAAAAACAGAACAAAAATCAGAATTTTAATATTCAATTGTTGTTCTGTTCCTGGCTTGATCAATTCCGATATTTCGGGTGAACATTCACCCTTTTTCAAGTTATATGAGACGGTCTGGAGAAAAAAAATTAAATGCTGTATATGAGGGCAAAAACGTAATTAAATGAAGTGAACGGATTTGGCGCTTTTTAGCCGTTAATTTTCTTTCGAAATTGTGTGACGTAACTCATCCGAAATATATATATATATATATATATATAATATATATATATATATATATATGAGTGTGTGAGTGTGTGGTGTGTGTGTGTGTGTGTGTGAGTGTAAGGATTCACGGTACAACAATAATGTAATATGGATTTTAAAAGAGGTGGAGTCATGCTTCCGATAAAAATCAATTTTAATCTATTACTTATTAAAAACATAACTCCATTTCTTTAACTCATATTTCTTATATATATATATATATATATATATATATATATAATATATATATATATATATATATGAGAGGTATCCAAAACTTGGTAGTAAGGGATGATTCTATATGTGATTTCTAAGACACACTGTATTATTATTGTATGATCCAGTATGTATAAATACAGTGAATCTTTAAATCACTACAGAGAGCTTAATGTATAATAAACTTTTTAGATTATATACAGAGCAATATTTATCTTTGAAAGGAAGGAAAAACTCAACACCGTTATTCCATAATAAATTTATTTCGACCAAAATTGGGGCCTTTATAAATCTAAGTTGATTTAATATAGCTCCCCAGAATTCAGTCTCATCAGATGGTAAATCAAAATAATTTGAATTGCATAACAGAAAAAAAATGTGTTTCCTTTTACAAATGTATATATTAGAAGACTGTCACCATGGCGACAGGAAGTCAAATGAGAAAAAAGAATACTTTTCAAGGCCTGGTTTCTTCAGGGGATGGTAGTCAGACAAATTAAACTATGAGAATAGAATGAGTCTGAAAAAGTATAGAGTAAGGATAAAACAAAACGGTGTTGAGTTTTCCTTCCGTTCAAAGATATATATATATATATATATATATATATATATATATATATATATATATATATATAAAGTTAAAAGTAAGGAAATGAATCTGACGGTATAAGTATAGAGAAAAGGATATGAAAACACACAATGCTGTTAAAATGAAAATATTTTATATCACATTCATAGCTAATATTGAACAATATTTCGATTTATAAAAATCATCATCAGAGCTTGTTTTTATACCGGACTCATTGAGAGAGAAGCAGAAAATAAAAATGTTTTTCAGCTTCTCTCTCGATGAGTCCGGTTTAAAAACAAGGTCTGATGATATAAAATATTTTCATTTCAACAGCATTGTGTGTTTTCATATCCTTCTCTCTCTCTCTCTCTCTCTCTCTCTCTCTATATATATATATATATATATATATATATATATTATATTATAATGGAGATTGTGTGTTTTTCTGTCTGTAACCGAAACTATATTCCTACTCAAGTCACAATTCTCTTAGTTATTGACATAACATTCTCCATGATCTTATTTTTATCTAAACCTCAATTATTAATAAAATTGTCTTACATTATTAATACTGTTAACTATGTCTACATAACGACAACATGCAATTATATTTATATATACAACAAAATAGCGGTTCACAGTGTAAAAGGGAAGGCTAATTTGCATATTAATATTAAAAAATCGAATTTAATAAATATGTGCTTAGTATTATTGATTTCTAACTGTTTGGCTTTATTTTAATGAATATAAGCAAAAATCTCTTCAATGAATCTTAAATGAAATCCATTAACAAGATAAAATAACTGTCATTTTATTCTTTACTTCCTCTTTTAACTAAATACTTAAATTAGAAAAAATAACAATGAAAAACGAGAGTGATGGAAGAGTAAGTTTCAGTTGTTCCATTTTTTTATTATACTCCCTCTGTTTCAAATCTTTTATTATACTCCCTCTGTTTCAAATCTTTTTATCTGTATTCTTATTTAGTTTCATTAGCCTTTCTAATTTAATACAATATTTTGTTACATTAAAACTTAAATACTTGCACCCG
>CM042171.1:68863365-69047990 GCA_023376005.1 Doryteuthis pealeii
TCGTGTTCCTTAATTGTAGGACCGTTATCATCTTGCAACACCCACTGGCTAAAATTGAGACCGTCCAAATCGTCCAAGATGAAATATGAAATTGTAAATCTTGTGAAAAAGCGATCCGTTTTTATGCACATACCACTCGTCTGGTTTTTTAAAATGTCTCGCGCCTACCTTATGCAAATGATTATGTATAAAAATTAATGGTTAACGAAGGGGGGTAAGCAGAAGAGAAAATGCAGATTATGACATTAAGGGACGAGAGTACAACGAAATCAAAATGCAACAGGTTTAATATATAAATATGCACATAAAATGGTACAACAAGAGAAGAAAGTTGTGGTTTAGTTCGGACAAGCTTCGCGAGGTTTAATAACTTCTTTTAGAAGCTAGCGGCACCTCCTCGTTTAGGTATAAGCCGTAATGTTATTATGGGTTTGTTTAAGGTAGTTTAGGGTTGTTTAGGTTGCAAAAGTTTATTCTGCTAGCAGCCTATTGACTGCAATGGTATCAAAGTGTGAAGCTTGTCCGTTGTTGCAAGTTATCTCGTCGGCTCCCTCAGTTGTTATCCTGGTGATATTGGTAATTTGCTGTCAGCCGTCAAAGAGACAGCTATCTCTCCTCCGAAGCCGGGTTTGGTAGCATGGTAGAAGCATGGTAGAACTCCGTCGTGGGTTTTTCTATCAGTAAACCTAGTTCGTAGGGAGAGATAGAGCAAAGCTCTTACCTGTTGTAGTAGTCAGAAGGATTCAACCAAAGGAAGAGGGATACGTGATGGCCGGACCCAGCACTGACCCTCAGAAGGTTACAACTAGAAAGAGGGGGAATTACTAATGGTCAGGGCTATTTATAGAGATCACCACTGACGGTGATGATGATGGCTGCTGCTGCTGCTGACAGTCCCCTAGGGGCATGAGCAAGACCCTCTAAGATATCTTAGAAGGCGCTGGCATAAGTCCGGTGTAGACCGTAGTAGCAATATAAAATTCCAATAAATGGCAGTTTTGCGAACGGCTCTCAAAGAGTAGATCGACACGCAAGTCAGCGAATGCGTTTAGCTTCCGCTAAGTCACTGTCACTTCTATAAACAAAATGACCTTTTCAATTGTTTTAATAACAATCAAAGATTTATCGTAAACATCTCCACCATTTTGGACAACAAGTAACGACACTCTTCCTGGACAGACAACCCAATTTGAACGCGTATAATGAATATGTATCAATGCTAAATAGACAATACAGAGAACCGGAAGTTTACTCTGCGACGTTCGAGAAAATTGAGTCGTAAAATGGTCCGTATGCAGGGAGGCACTACGCAGCCTTCTGGTGAAATAAATGGAGACGAAATTGGTTGTGTTAAAAAAAATCAAAAGTGTTCGTGT
Organism: Doryteuthis pealeii; assembly: GCA_023376005.1. Classification (NCBI taxonomy): domain Eukaryota; kingdom Metazoa; phylum Mollusca; class Cephalopoda; order Myopsida; family Loliginidae; genus Doryteuthis; species Doryteuthis pealeii. The sequence continues at coordinate 68,864,742 of CM042171.1, forward strand.
CTAAATACAAAAGTATTTCATATTGATTCAACGGGGACTACAAAAAGAGATAACTTTTCAATTCTGAACCGAGGAATCCGATTCTTGGTTTGAAAATCGCATTGGCGAAGAACTGTCAGTTACCAAGCACCGTAGACTTTATGTCTTTGCTAGCATGACACAGTTTAAATGATTTTTTTCTTTCGGCTGAACAAGCTCCATCATAGAAGAATAGTAAGTCGTCGTCGTCGTCGTCGTCGTGGCCTAAAGTCGGTATCAGCCAATCAGTGAGGGAGTCTACCCCCTTCTTACTAGCGCTAGACCAAGGAGGTTGTTTTTTTTTGCGTCTGAGATGGAGCGCCACACCTACCACCAGCTCTTTACTTTACCGCACAGATCCCTGTGCTACTCATACGCTGAGTTGGCGAGGGCCGGTATCGAACTAGGAAACCTTGTGATCTCTAGCCAAACGCTCTACCGACTGATTTAACCCGGCCTTTATATATATATTTGTTGAATTTTGAAATATAATTGTTTTCCATAGGCAACTACCCAGGGTTTCAGGCTTATTTTGCCATCTTCAGTCGCCATTAATTCTTCTGGTGTTTATGCGAAGATATTACTTGCTGTTATGTTTTTGGACCGCAAATTACGATAGATAGATAGATAGATAGATAGATAAAATGGTATGAAAACACACAATATTGATAAAATGAAACTTACATTGAGCTCTCTCGGGGATTTGAAATAATCCTTTTATAAATCTATACATGTGCATCTGCATGGGTATGTATTATGGATATACAGAAGATATAGATGATCTCAAATAAAATCATTCCCAACTTATCTGTCAATTGGATACTTTTATCTTTATATTATCGGGGTGGCCTAAAGTCGGTATCAGCCAGACAGAGATGGAGTCTATCCCCTTTTCATTAGCGCAAGACCAAGGAGTGTTTTAGCGTTTCCTCATTTTACCCGATTGTGCTACTCATACGCTGAATTGGCAAGGGCTGTGTTAAATCAGGGACTCGAGCTTCCCAACCGGATACTACCGACTATATATATATATATATATATATATATGAGCTGAATTAAGCCGACCCTCTCTCTCTCTCTCTCTCTCTCTATATATATATATATATATATATATATATATATATATGTGTGTGTGTGTGTGTGTGTGTGTGTGTGTGTATAAGATAGAGTACTGAGAATGCACGCTTTGTAGACGCACAATTTGGTTCTCTTAGTAAGGTTGGCACAAAACATGCCACATCAACGCAAACACATGGGAGGCTTGTGCAGGAGACCATGCGACCTGGCGCCTCCTCGTCAAACAAGGAACGAGAAGGAGTGAAAAAGAAAGTAGCTGCCGCAGAAATGAGAGCCAAAAGGAAGGAGAGACAACAGCAACTCCAACAAACATCAGTTTGTTTGCAGTCACTGCACCAGAGATTGCCATTCAAAAATTGGTCTGTTTAGCCACTCACGCAGTAAACGGAAGGATGCCAACAAAATATAAGATAGAATACAAATAAGAAAAGTGCATTAAAAAAAGTGTTCAATGCTACGATGGCAGAGCACGTCTAAAATCTAAAATCTCCAAATGACTTACCCTTAGAGTCCATTACTTAAACTGTCATGTGTATCACACAATCGTCAGGCGGAGACATGAGGGGAAAAAAACCATGGCTAATGTTATGCGTATTTATGTGATGAGTAATTTGTCACGATGCATGATGTACGTTTACGTGACACGTACATCATAAAAACATCATTTATTGATTTTTTTTCTTAGAAATCTGAATATTCCAAGTGTAGGAAAAAAAAACATTTTGAAAATCAATCAGACGGTAAATGATGCAGAAGAAGCCTGTCAACATGTCTACACTTCAATTCACTTTTTTGTTCATCAATTAATCATTTTTGTCATATTTCTTGAATAAATCATTTTTATTTATTCCAGACACATTCTGAAGCTATTACAATCTACTTTAAAGTCTTAGACATTCATTTTAACTATGTTGGTTGGCAGCCTTCCATCCAGCGGGTTCATATGGAGGATAAGCTGTTGCCCATGCAGCAAATCCCCCCTCTCCACACTGCCGCTGAGATCCAAAAGAAAGGTAAGGTACCAATGCGGTTTGGCAACGGTAGTGTCGCAAAAGTGTTGATGGGTAGCACTGGATTTCAGCATCACACCACCTTAGGGACTTCGGCTCCTGATTTGTTTTCGGGGTTTACTCCACTAGCCTTTCCTTGAAAGGCTGCAGAGGTTTTTTGTCGGACTTGACTTTGACTTTTTGATGGTTTGCCGACCAAGGCTAAGGAACCCCTTTTAACCCATTTGGGAATTTATGCGAGTAGTAAGTCCTACTACTAAAATAGATATGTTTTAAAATTATTTGTATTCAATATGAACGCGTGCAAAAAAAATCTGAAGAAACAACTACACACAAAAAATAAATAAATATGAACTCTCTTACCTAACCTCTACTTATAAAATAACCCTAGACGGATTGACATGCCATTAAAAATCAAACAATCAATCTTTCTTTATTTTTGCAAAAGTCCCCTAAATGGGACGACAGCGCTTATTGAGTTCAATAAGAATCAACTTTTGTTTTTGGAGCAAACTTGTGAGATCGTATAATGCATGTATTAAGAACATCATTTCTACTGAGAAATGAAATGAAATGAGATTAAGGATACGGTATATTTTGCATTAGTTTTTATTCTCGCAGATTTACCAATTTGCGATATTTGTTTAGATAGTACGGTACTGTTGGCAGATTTTCCAAAGCCGGACTTGTAGAAGAAGAGTAAGTCGTCGTCATTGTCGTCGTGGCCTAAAGTCGGTATCAGCCAATCAGTGAGGGAGTCTATCCCCTTTTCACTCACTTCGCTAGACCAAGGAGATTGTTTGTTGCGCCAATACTACCTGAGAGAGCACCCTACAACAGCTCGGCAGCCCAGTCATCTCTGGCTTTCCCCTGCCACTGGACTAACTGCGAGACTGCCAAGATAGTGGACTTGGGTCTGTGCAGCCTCTTTCCACTTAAACATCTCGCGCACAAGTTTCATTTCATACCACCTTCAACTTTCAACAATTTCAAAAAGAATATTTTAGAGTTCATAAATGAAGAGATGGAGTGACGTCATCGTCGTCTGCGATGGACTTCAAAAAAGAAGAAAGAGAAAAGAAAAAGAAGAGTAGGGTGGACATGAAGTCAACAGCGCTCAACACTGAATGGTGTGGAGAGAACCCGCTCGGAGCGAAAGACCATTGATATGCGAGGCGATGGGGAGATGAAGATCCGGAACGGTTCGGTGATGATTGTATGAAGAGAGAGAGAGAGAGAGAGAGAGAGAGAGAGAGAGAGAGAGAGAGAGAGAGAGAGAGATTGTCTTTTCTTTATGATATAATGGAATGACCCATCTCCCCCGTACCTTAACAGTGGCGATGGTTCTTACCACTATTTAAGAACACACAGATTACTTTGTGAGAACTCACTTGAAGTACTTAGACGACGGACTCTCCTCCTAATACTCACGTGACCTTACTATATAACACTTTATTAGGCCCTATCAAAGATGTGTAGTGTAATAGAAGTGACAATGACTTACCGGTAGTTAAACGCGTTCGCTGTCTCGCGTGTCAATCTGCTGTCTGAGAGCCGTTTGCCAAACTGCCATTTTTATGCCGCAGACTTATTTGTATACGATGGCAGCAACACATCTGTTATAATCTTTACTTCTTGTGTGTACTGAAGGTTTTGTGTATTTGTGGGAATTTACGAGATTATCGTAGCAGCTTCATTTTTTTTTAGTAAACAATACAATCACATATAGTTAGAGGAATTATGGGTATTAAAATAAAATTGAAATAATTTTTTTTTAAATAACAAACTACCATGAAATTTCACCGGAAGATCCCTCGGTAATTTATGAGGAAGTGCGTCCCGGTCTCCTGCCTCAGAAATTGCTACCCGGTGACTATTAAAATAACGTCCCAAGCTATGTCGTCTCGGTGGTGTTAAGAAAAAAACAACCAACTTAGGGCGTTAAATGTATTTTAGAGGGGGGGCTTCTCTTTTTTTGTCGTAATTCTTATTTATTTATCGTAATTTGTCGTAATTCTTGTTCATTTATAGAAATTTGTCGTAATTCTTGTTTATTTATAGAAATTTGTCGTAATTCTTGTTTATTTATCATAATTTGTCGTAATTCTTGTTTATTCATCGTAATTTGTCGTAATTCTTTTTTTGGATATGAAGATGGATATATAGTTTGGAATAGACTGAGATAGATAGATAGATAAACAAACAAAATAATATAGATAGATATGAACAAATGAAGATAAATAAATAGATCGATAGATAGATATTTTCGACAAGTAAATGTATTTGGGGGGGGGTCGCTTCTTTTTTGTTGGAATTCTTGTTTATTTAAACTAAAAATAAGACATTAAACAAACAAGAATAAAAGAAAATCTTAGTATTTAAAGTAATATAGATAAATATGAACAAATTGAGATAGATAGATAGATATGAAGATGGACATAGCTCAGGACGTTATTTTAATAGACACCGAGTAGCAATTTCTGAGGCAGGAGACTGGGACGCACTTCCTCATAAATTACCGATCCCTCTGTGCATGTGCGAGAAAAATAACCCACTTCCGATCACCAATATAATCTCTTAGCCATTCGAGTTAAGGCCTAAACTGTGTGTCGTCGCTACTACTTTTGCTATTTGGCGGCTATAACCGGTGAATGAAGCCTAAGTCATAAAACTTCCTTCTGTCTTTGTCTCTTTCTTTTTCCTTCCTTGTATTCCCTCCTTTTCAGCGAGACCGCCCAATAAGACGGGGTTAAAAGCAAACCCTAAGAACACACACCACGAATATCCAGCTACTTTTAAACCTTTAAAACATGAAACCTCTTGCCACCCTGTAGAATGAAGACAAACAAGAGATTCTAATTTCGGGTTGATTATATCAAAACAAACGTTCAAATGCTTCAGGGAAATAAATGGAGCGTGTCGACCCACAGGAAATTTCCCCGCAAAAAGAAGAAACAAATCAATTTTGGTCGCTTATTGTCTTGATACAAAAAAACAACACCTTGAAAATGATGAAAAAACAAAAGAAAAGGTTATTTATTTTTCATCAAAGAAATGTCCTTTTTGCCAATGAACTTAGTCAACTAATGAATGATAATCATATATATATATATATATATATATATATATATATATATATATATTATATATATACATATTATATATATATATATATAATAGAAGAAAATGTGGATAAAACAACACAACAACTAAATTCAAATGATGTTTTGCCTCGGTATTTTGCGAAGCATTGTCAAATTTAATTCGACAAAGCTTTGCAAAATACCGAGGCAAAATATCATTTGAATTTAGTAGTTGTGTTGTTTTATCCACATTTCCCTCTATTTTCAACCACACACACGCACATATATATATATATATATATATATATACTAGACAAAACGTGACCCCTCGGGTCTCCCATTGAGCTCTGGATAGATAATTGGGATTAAGGAAAGGTGGATTTGCAAAATGAATAAAAAAAAAACACATAAATACAACCGGATAAGTTAAACAAAAACTTTAACATCATTTTGTAAGATTTTTAAGAAAGGGAACGTTTGGCCTAATTTAAGCTGCAATTTATTAGTATTAGATAGGAATACTTGAAACCTTACATCTATGCGCAAATTATTAGTATTAGATAGGAATACTTGAAACCTTATATCTTTGTACAAATTATTTGAATTAGGTAGGAATTCTTGAAGCCTTATATCGTATTGTGAGACGGACAAAGCATGCAGGATACTGCTGGAGAAGCGAGGACAAACTCATAAGCGACGTTCTCCTGTGGAAGCCAACACATGGACATGCTAACGTAGGATGTCCACTAAGGACTTACATTGACCAACTATGCGAGGACTCAGGATGCTGCAAGGAGGACCTCCCAGGAGCCATGAGTAATAGGGAAGGTTGGCGAGAGATAGTCATGGATATCCGTGCTGCTTGCGCGACATGATGATGATAATGATGTGTTGTATACCCTTTTCATACTTCTTACTTCCGGTCGTATTTTCTCTTCTGGTCTCTTCTAAGGTCTGGACTTTCTTGGGGACTTTGGGTCTGGTTTCTGTTAGGGATTTCTCCTTATCAGAAGCCCTGTGTCATTGTTAGTTTTTAGGTAATAAACACAAGACTTCGATTTACTTTGATGTAACTTTATTTTCAATCCCCAACCCAGACATCTGCGCAGGTGAGACTTACATCCTACGAGCTCGGCTCCTACTTGCTAACTCTGAGACTCACTTACTATCTAAACCGGTCCTCTCTACCGGTTCTCACGGTATCCACCGGAAGGTTAGGACTGAGGTCAAGCCTTGTCACTCATCCTTCAAGGCCGTGGGCTGTAGCTTATAACGGCCATTTTGATTTCTACACTATTGCCATAAATATTATGTATCTAATAATTATGTAACAGATGTGCACAGAGGTATTTACCAAACTGTATGGTGCTTACCTTATTGGAAAAAGTAAAGAAAATTGGCCAGATCTTTGATTTGTGTATAGAAGGACTTTTCCCCTTCCATCCGCACTGTTTTTGTTTTACCTTTTTTTTACCTTTTTTTTTTCCTTTTTTTCCTTTTCTTTTTTTTTTTTTTTTCTTTTTTTTTGGCTTTCGACTCTGAAGCAGAGTTTCTGGCATTGTTCGTGAATAGATACCATACTGGCGTAATAGCTTTTCGGTTCCCAGAAGAATTTTTTTTATCACTGAGAAAATGTGATAAAACTGTTTGGTCGTGTTGAAAGGGTGAATGGGGTTTAAATGCCCAAGGGGGACAGGCAAACTGACAAGTGCTTTTTGAGGGTCGGAATTTGGTTGCATCCATTAACCACGACAAAAAGAGATTTATCTTTGAAGTATTTCATTAATCTCAATTTTTGCTCTCTATCTCTCGCTCTCTCTCTATCTATCTATCTATCTATCTATCTCCCTCTCTCTCTTTCTCTCTCTCTCTATCTCTCTCTCTCTCTCTACCTATCTATCTATCTATCTATCTCCTCTCTCTCTTTCTCTCTCTCTCTCTCTCTCTCCTCTCACTCTGTCTCAGGGTTTCTCTCTCTTTCTCTCTTTCTCTCTATCTGCCAGCCTGTCTCTTTATCTCTATCCCTTTTTCTCTATCTACCCCTCCCTATTTTTATGTCTGTCTGTCTGTCTGTCTCTCTTTGTTTTTCTGTTTTCCTCTCTCCACATCTCTTTCTCTCTTTGTCTCTCCCTCTTCCCCTCTCTCTCTCTCTCTCTCTCTCTCTCTCTCTATATATATATATATATCTATATATATACTCTGCTATTACTTTTTGAAAATTTTTAACCTCCTCTTTTAGGTTATCTGTTTATGATAATTTGTTAGTCATCATTATTTTTTTTTGCAAATCGTCTTCAACATTAAAAAGGAAAAATTTGGCTTGGGCATAGATTTTAATGAATTTAATTATTACTAAGAACACAGTTTTATGTCATTTTTTACTTAAATTTAACTGTTAGTTGTGTTTTTAACCATTTTTCATTGGACATTATTTTCCTACACATACATGTATATTATTACTGTACACTATTCATGTTCCTGACACTAATACATTATTCTGTGTACTAGACATGAGACTTTGATGAGTTGTGGTGCAACTGAGCACTGTACACAATAGATTTCATTATTATTATAAGATTATTATACTTTTTACATATTGAACTATTTAGTAATAGCTCTTAAGTAAACATATCAAATGTTGTAATAATTAAATTATCATATTGTGGTATATCCGCAGGTCCTGCTAGTATTTGATAATATCCATTTTTATTGTATAATGTTTCACAAGAAATAATAAAATCCTGGTAATCTTTGTTCTAGAAGAAAATTAACTTTTTTATAAAAGAATTATTGTACTTATCTATTGGGGATACTGCCCAGACGGGGGTCCAGTGTGCTTCGGCCACTGGATCGGTAAAGTACAATTAATAGCGTCGATCCCAGGGGGCTTTCCCCCCAGGCAATACCTGATCCCTTGACTTAAAGGGGCAGGGCTAGGTTTATTGCTAAGCGCCTGAGGCGCCCCCTTGAGGGGGAATGCCAAAGGATCGACGCAATTTTTGTTCTTTCCCACCCATGAGCTTCAGCTTGTGGGTGGGCCCACGTTAAAACGAGGCCTTGTGCCATACAAATGAGGTATGAGGCAAATACCCTTATCTATTGGGGATACTGTATATACTGTTACTGACACAAATTATAAAATTAACACATTTAGGTTTTTTTATTTATTTAGTGAGCAGTAAATAAACTATGAATATTTTTTCTGTGTGTCTTATAAAAAATATAGCAAATAAATCCTCTAATCTAATATGTTTAAGATATATTTTATGAAGCCAAATGTCCAGCTATTAAATCAAAAAAATGTTTTGCTTTCTATCTATTAAGACAAGGTAAACATTCTCAAGTGTGATAATTCTATAATTTTGTCAGGGGAAGTATCGATCTACCTCAGTCTACAAGGTGTGTTCAAAAAGTGTTGAGACTAGATTTGTATTTAACAAGACAAAAATTAACAATGAATGAAACGTTAATTTTTTCATAATAGTTCACCTGTCATTTAGCACACACATTCCAGTGAGTTTCTCACTGGTCGAAGCATCTCTGAAATTCCTCTTTTACAGTGTGAAGTTGTGCATCACATTACCCAAAATCGTCATAACATAGAATAGAATTTATTATTTTTGGCATGTTCAAATTTTGAGTGTATTTATTCAATAAATACACTCAAAATTTGAACATGCAGCATTAGACAGTCCTCATTGTTTTTTAAAACAAGTTTTAATAAATACATGACTGGTATCATATATCCATATATAGTTTGTTTTTATTTTAATACATATTTAAAGTTTACATTTGAAATTTTTAATTCTTTAATGAATTTGATGATTTTACTTTCTTAGGGTACAAACTCGCTGACATTGAATTTTTTACTCCCACCCAATATGTTTCAAAAATCTATTTTTACATCGCCCAGAGGGTGTTTTTTATTTTGTACTAGTTAGTTATAAAACATTTAAAGCACAGAGGAATCATAAGAATTCTCAAAGGCAGTTTTTGTGGTATTGTACTGAAGAGATGGCTGTATTCTGGAGAAAAAAAAGTAGACACGTATATAAAGCATGTATGTATTTAACCAACTGGTAGACCAAGGCAAGGTCAATTTTTAAATGGTTGGAATTTAGTTTTTTTTTCCTAGACTAGTTAGTTGCCTTACCAAGTCTTAAGAACCTAGTCTGCTCTACTATTTACCTATAGCTACAGAGAGAGCGAACTGAAATTAATCCAATAGAAAACTCATGGTCCAATATTAACGGAGATATATATGAGGGAATCATCATTATAATCAGATCAAGTTGACAGCACAGATTTCCATGACTTGTTCTCACCACCCGTCCCTATTGGTTTAGTCAGTAGTAAGTATTCAGTTGAGAGTTCTTTACTTGGTTAGCCCTATCAAGACTCCAAATAATACAGATAATATTAAAAATACAGTCTTGATACTTTTGGATCATATTTATGCAAGATAATTACATTTGATATTCTGCAAATTTGGCAGTTGCCCATTTTGCCAAGAAAGGATTCATACATAGAATATATATGTCTTTCATTAGCATGATGCACCTGAGATTGCCATTCAAAGATTGGTCTGTTCAACCAATTGCGCAATTGCAGATGATAAAAAAGTGGACTCTATGCCATCATCTTTAGGAGACGGAAAGATACAAACAACACTATAAATCACATATACATATGAGCAAAATATACATATACATATGAGCAAAATATATATCACATGTACATATGAGCAAAATAACAAAATATATATCACATATACATATGAGCAAAATATATGTCACATATACATATGAGCAAAATATATATCACATGTACATATGAGCAAAATAACAAAAATATATATCACATACACATATGAGCAAAATATATGTCACATATACATATGAGCAAAATATATATCACATATACATATCACATATGAGCAAATATATGTCACATATACATAGCAAAATATATATCACATATACATATGAGTAAAATAACAAAATATATATCACATATACATATGAGAAAATAACAAAAATATATATACATATATATATGTTGCATATACATATGAGCAAAATATATATCACATATACATATGAGCAAAATATATGAGCAAAATATATCACATATACATATGAGCAAAAATATATGTACATATACATATGAGCAAAATATATGTCACATATACATATAGATCACATATACATATGAGCAAAATAACAAAATATATATCAATAACATATGAAAAATATATCACATATACATATGAGCAAAAATATATATCAATATACATATGAGTGAGCAAAATATATATATCACATATACATATGAGCAAAATAACAAAAATATATATCACATATAACATATGAGCAATATATATCACATATACATATGAGCAAAAATATATATCACATATACATATGAGCAAAATAACAAAATATATATCACATATACATATGAGCAAAATAACAAAAAATATATATCACATATACATATGAGCACAAAAATATATATCACATATAACATATGAGCAAATATATGTCACATATACATATGAGACATATACATATGAGCAATATATATATATACATATACATACACATATGAGCAAAATATATATCACATATACATATGAGCATATACATATGAGCAAAATATATGTCACATATACATATGAGCATATACATATGAGCAATATATATCACATATACATATGAGCATATATATATCACATATACATATGAGTATGAGCAAAATATATGTCACATATACATATGAGAACATATACATATGAGATATATCACATATACATATGAGCATATGATGTCACATATACATATGAGCAAAATATATGTCACATATACATATATATATATACATATGAGCATATACATATGAGCAAAATATATATCACATATACATATGAGCAAAATAACAAAAATTAAGAGGTGTTTGTAATCTTTCACATAATTTTTAAGGCACATCTTGTCTTCTAATACATTTTTTTCTTTAAAAAAAAATATATTGATTAAAGAACTATTTAATAATTTAGTTCTAATATTTAATAATATCCTATCCTCCTTCCAATATTCCCCTCCCCTTCTCACAACTTGTGCCCCCCTCCCTCAAAAAAATCACTACTGCATCGTTCGTTCGAACTACTACCATTCCTACAACCTCCCCTAACAATTGTTATTACCTCCCACTTCCAATTCCTACGCTACTACTCGTTCTCCTTAAAAATGAGACACGGAACATACCATCAGTTTCCTACCTGATGATGGCAAACTGTATTGCCGAAAGTGCTCGTAATGAAACCTTTGGTGGACTGTTACACCAGTTCCACCCTGAAACAAAAAGGATGGCCCGAAAATTAGAAAGGATCGAACAAAAACTCGCCCGACAAGAATTGTCAGTACAGTTTAACACAACATGTTTTTTAAAAAAATGCTGCCAAAATACACTTATATTTAATAATATAAATATCTTTAGTAATATAAAGATTTCATACATGGAATATATGATATTAAATATGGATATATATATTTGCTACTTTTGGATAATATTCTTGCAAGATAATTACATTTCATATTCTGCAAATTTAGCAGTTGCCCATCTTGCCAAGAAAGGTTTCAACAACATCAAATTAATGGAACGGTCCGAAAGTTCTCCACAGAAATTAATCCAATAGAAAACTCATGGTCCAATATTAACTGAGATATATTTGAGGGAATCATCATTATAATCAGGTCAAGTTGACAGCACAGATTTCCATGACTTGTTCTCACCACCCGTCCCTATTGGTTAAGCATTCAGTCGAGAGTTTTTTACCTGGTTAGCCCTATCAAGACAAAGGAATGATCTTGAATGCTTTTTGTCCCGCCTGTTTATTGGCTACTTTACCAGAAGTTGCTGCTGCTGCTGCCTGCTGGTAATATCTTTATATAAAAGTGGTGATTGTGTTTGTGTCTTATATCAAAAATATAATCCAACCCCACCTATGACCAACAGATGACCCCATTGGAGGAAGGAGAGTCTTACCCCTCTGCAGAGGTGCAGTCTGTGTATTCTACAGACCAGCTAACAGGGCGGTCAAGTAAAAAGATGAATTTCACAAAAATCATAAATTAATCTTACAAACAAGAGATCAAAATAATGGAATTTGAGAAGATGATCCTCGTTGGATGCCCCACACTTGCAACCTTGTGTCACATCCAACCTGTGGTGAACAGCTTGGGTAAAAGGGCATCCCATTATAGTGAAATGGTTAGCAAGCTAGTCTCACAGATCGATGACTACTGAATAATGAGTTTGATACTTCCTAGATGGCCCATACTTGCAACCTAGTGTCACATCCTACTCATGGCGAACTGCAAAATTTTTATATAGACATGGTGATTCTGTTTGTGTCTTATACCAAAAATATAATCCAACACCCCCCCCCCCACCATAACCAACAGATTACCCATTAGAGACCAGGGATCTTACCGCTCTGCAAGTTTGCTCCTTGCTGGATACCCTATATTGCAATATTGTGTCACATCCTACCCATGGCAAACTGTAAAATCTTTATATAGACATGGTGATTCTGTTTGTGTCTTATACCAAAAAATATAATCCAATACCAAAAGGTGACCCGATCGGAGACTGTGGGTCTTACCCCTCTGCAGAGGTGCAGTCGACATATTTTACAGCTCCAGCTGATAGGGTAGTTAAGTAAAAATATGTATTCCATAAAAATCATAAAATCAAATTAAAGAAGAAAAATCAAAATAATAGAATTTGAGATGATAATTTAGCTTTCTGGATTTTGGACTGATTTCTCACTTTTTTTTGGTTACGTCAAGCCCTAACACCTATATGATTGCCCCAACCCTATTGCCTTTATGGCAACCCCCAACCCCTTTTTATCATATGGGTGCTAGAAGGTGGTGGCTGAGGGTCTACATGTCCTGGGAATGACGTTAAACTCTATCTGATGGTGAGGTTCCAGTTTTGGAGGTTTAGGAAATGTGGAGCACCCCTTCATCACCATTGCTCCCTGGCCCACTCTGACCCGGAGTGGTAGTACCTGTTAGGGTTCCATCTATGGGTTGAATAGAAAAACATGAGTTGATAAACAAAATTGTATTATCCATTAAGAATTGATTTATTTGAAAACTTTATCGGTATTAAATGACCCACTGAGGTTGATATGCCATTAAACAAAACAAAACAAAACAAAAACGCTCACATTTTTTTCTGTCTTGTGGGCTGGGGCGTTAGAATGCACCGACTGCACCTCTGCAGAGGGGTAAGACTCCCCCAATGGGGCCACCTGTTGGTCATGGGTGGCGACCCGTGATGCTTAAGGATGGAGTCTTGGTAGATGAGAAGTCCATGACCTACATTACTCCACTTAGACCCTTATTTAGGCTAGACGGGTGGTTGGAGGGGCCCCTCTAATCAATCGGCTGGTCATGTCAAGCCCTAGCACCTCTATGCCCCAACCCTATTGCCCTTATGGCAAACCCCAACCCTTTTTATCATATGGGTGCTAGAAGGCAGTGGCTGAGGGTCTACATGTCCTGGGAATGACGTTAAACTCTATCTGATGGTGAGGTTCTAGTTTTTGAGGTTTGGGGAATGTGGAGCACCCCTTCATCACCATTGCTCCCTGGTTCACTCTGACCTGGAGTGGTGGTACCTGTTAGGGTCCCATCTATGCGTTAAATAGAAAAATGTATTTGGAAAAAAAGAATTGTGTATCCATTGAGAATTAATTTATTTCAAATCTTTATTGGCATTAGATGACCCACTGAGGTTGGTATGCCGTAAAACTAAACAAACAAACAAATCCACTCATCATAGCTTTATTTATCAACCAATAACATCAAAGCATTGTCTTTAAAAAACGGCCTCAATGGTGTCATGGACTGTAAATAGAAATAATTACTTGAAACCATATAATTATTTGTATTAGATAGAAATACTTGAAACCATATAATTATTTGTATTAGATAGGGATACTTGAAACCATATAATTATTTGTATTAGATAGGGATACTTGAAACCATATAATTATTTGTATTAGATAGGAATACTTGAAACCATATAACTATGAGCCAATTATTTGTACTAGTACAAAATAAAAACATTTCCGGGCGATGTAAAAATAGATTTTTGAAACATATTGCCTGAGGGTGGGAGTAAAAAATTTAATGTCAGTGAGTTTGTACCCTAAGTAAGTAAAATCATCAAATTCATTAAAGGATTAAAAAATAAAACAATTTGAAATGTAAACTTTAAATATGTATTAAAATAAAACAAACTATATATAGATATATAATACCAGTTATGTATTTATTAAAACTTGTTTTAAAAAACAATGAGGACTGTCTAATGTTGCATGTTCAAATGTTGAGTGTATTTATTGAATAAATACACTCAAAATTTGAACATGCCAAAAATCGTAGAATAAATTTTATTCTATGTTATGACGATTTTGGATAATGTGACGTAAGCAGTGACGTAATTTTTGTTACAGACAAAAACCGGAAGCAAATCTCCATTATTAATAGATTTATCAGCATTAGATGACCCACTGGGGTTGATATGCCGTAAAACAAAAACCAATATCACTTCTTTTTCTTTTTTTCAATCTTACAAAAACTTTTGTCAATTTAAAGTAATAAGCTTATGTCATCTTTTTATCGTAAACATTTTTGGAAGTCAGGGAAATGTTGATGATTAAATATTGAATTGTTGTTGGCTCAAAATTTGTTTTGGTCAGTTTTGGCATTCTGTCTACATATTGTATGTTAAAAATCAAGAAAAACAAATTATCTGTGATCAAAAAGTAAAGGCCAAGCTTTATTAAGAGAATATGACTTATACAAGGAGGTGACAAAAATAGAGAATTTCAAAGATTTACACTCAAAAATCTATGTAAGAAAAAAAAAAAACATCTAAATTTTGAGAGTGCTTTGGTCTCTGCACAGCATCCAGTATCCTTGCAGAGTTGGTCAATGTAGGTCCTTGGTGGGTGGCCCTATCTCACAAAATATTCCAAGTGAGATGGACAAGACATGCTGGACACTGCTGGAGAAGCAAGGACGAACTCATAAGGGACGTTCTCTGTGGAAGCCAACACATGGACATACTAATGTAGGCCGCCCAGCAAGGACTACATTGAGCAGTTCTGCATGGATACTGGATGCTGCGCAGAGGACTTCCTGGGAGCAATGAATAATAGAGAAGGTTAGAGAGAGATTGTCATGGATATCTGAGCTAATTGCGTGACCTGATGATGATGATTTGTCAAAGTACTCACTGGTCTAGGGATGAGTTAGGGATGACATTCCCATTGTGACTTGAATTTTTAAAGACGTTTTACAAGAATAGGATGTGACCAGCCGATTGATCAGAGGGGGCTCTCTGACCACTCATCTAACCTAAGTTAGAGCCAAAGTGAAGTGTTGCATGTCATAGACTATTCAGCCACTAGGATTCCACCCTTAAGCATCATGGGTCACCACTATGGTCAACAGGGTTTCTGAGACTTGGACTTCATATTGCCATTACATCAAACCCTTTAAAAAACTCCATCTTATCATATTTGATATAATAGAAATAACTATAAAATGTGAATTAGATTTATTCTCTCCTTCCTAAATAGAAGCATCAATATCATCAAGGAGCACTGTTATCTAGGAAATACTAGTTATTATAATTCTTTCCTTTTCTTCTTTCTTTCCCCCGTTCTTTATATCCTTCTATACTTCTTTTCTTTCTTTTCTTTCTTCTTTCTTTCTTCTTTCTTTCTTTCTCTTTCTTTCTTCTTTCTTTCTTCTTTCTTTTTCTTTCTTTCTTTCTTTCTTCTTTCTTTCTTTCTTTCTTTCTTTCTTTCTCTTTCTTCTTTCTTTCTTTCTTTTCTTTTTTCTTTTTCTCTTTCTTTCTTTCTTCTTTCTTTTTCTTTCTTTCTTCTTTTCTTTCTTTCTTTCTTCTTTCTTTTTTTCTTTCCTTCTTTCTTTACCTCTTTCTTTCTTTCCTCTTTCTTTCTTTCTCTTTCTTTCCTCTTTCTTTCTTTTTTCTTTCCTTATTTCTTTCATTCCTTCTTTCTTTCTTTCCCACTTTCTTTCTTCTATCCCTTTTTTTTCTTTTTTCCTATCCTTTCTTTCTTTTCCTCTTTCTCTCCTTTTTTCTTTCAATCATGATTAATTTTATGCTTTCATCCATTTTTTTCTAACTTTTCTTGTTTTCAGTACAAATGCAGAATAGCGCGCAATACATAATACCATTAGAAACATATTTTATGTATAAATATCATTCGATTTTAGAAACTCCTTCTTTATTCCATCCTAAATAGAAGTATCAATATCATCATGGACAGCAATTAACTATGGAATGCTAATTAGAACGCTTCACTCCTTCTTGGATAGAAGCATCAATATCATCATGGACCATTGATATCTATGAAATACTAATCAGACTCCTTCACTTCTTCCTAAATAGAAGGGTCAATATCATTATGGACTGCCATTAACTATGAAATAGTTATTAGAATCCTTCACTCATTCCTAGACAGAAGCATCAGTATCATCATGGACTGCTATTAATTGTGTAATGCAACTTAGAATCCTTCACTTCCTAAATAGCAAAATAAATAAGAGGAGTTTGAAAAAATGAATAAAACTGCCTCTTTGCATTTATTATCCTTTCTTCTGATCATTCTTGCTAAAAACATTGGAAACCGTCGATTGCTGACTGATTTAATGTTTGGTCTTAATTCCGTGTAGACCATTGCCAATTTTAAGGGTGAGGAGGCACGCAAGTGATTTATCGCTTTGTTTGTCTTGCGGATGAAACAGATTGTTTGTTTATACATTTAGCAATTTCACTTGCCAGCAAAATTCTTCCAATAATTTCATCGTTTCTTTTTATTAAATTTTTTTATTTCCTCATTTGACATAATGCGACACTCCATCGCAGACCCCACATGAAAACTGCAATGAAAAGGATTGGCTTGCATCTGAGCAAATATTAGGGATTGATTGATTGGTTGGTTTGTTGGTTGGTTGGTTTTATGGCATGATAACCTAGCTTTTTTTGGATGCAAAAATTCAGGCTTCATTTTTGTTAGGTACACCTAAATAGACTTAAACTAAAATAGAGTTGCTTCCCTTTGTTTTTTTACATTCAAATGTTTGGAACACTAAGCATTCTGAGTGACTGGTTAATGTCGTCTGAGAGTTAGAAAGCATTTTCTATTCTATGTTTTAATAAATCCTTTGTTTATTTTCCAATAACCTTGCTTTGCATTTATCATTCTTATTTCATATAATTTCATCTGTATGTTAAAAACATAACAGAATTGGTGACGAGGATGAGATCATCGCATAAACACGGAAAATTTATCACAAGTTGAACGACAAAGTTACAAAGTAACAACAAATTGTTTGTGAAATAGGGCCACCCACCGAGGACCTACATTGACCAACTCTGCAAGGATACTGAATGCTGTGCAGAGGACCAAAGCACTCTCAAAATTTAGATGTTTTTTTTTTCTTACATAGATATTTGAGTGTAAATCTTTGAAATTCTCTATTTTTGTCACCACCTTGTAAAAGTTGCTTGATATTTTTTCGAGAAAAAAATAATGATAATTTTTTTAAATTTTAGAACAATTACCAAAAATCAGCGAATTGTCCGATTTTAATTAAATTTTTTGCTTTTTTAATAGAATTAGCTATTATTTATAACATTACATCATTGATGAATAAAAAGCTAATTCTATTAAAAAAGCAAAAAATTTCATTAAAATCAGACAATTCCCTGATTTTTGGTAATTGTTATAAAATTTAGGGAATTGTCCGATTTTAATTTCATCTATATGTTAAAAACATAACAATTTTTTTTTGCAAGCAAGTTGATTCAGCTCAGTCAGTAGAGCACCCATCTAGGAATCACACAAAGTTACCTGTTTGATATCGGTCCCTGCCAACTCAACATATAAGTAGCATAGATTGGGTAATCTGATCTGTGTGGTAAAGTGGGGGAGCTGACAGTAGGTGTGGTGCACCACCTCAACAATAAAACAATCTCCCTAGTAAGAGAGACATGAAGACATGCCACATCGACACCAACACATGGGAGGCTTGTGCAAAAGACCATGCGACTTGGCGCCTCCTCGTCAAACAAGGAACGAGAAGGAGTGAAAAAGAGAGGAAAGAAGCCACCGCAGATAAGAGAGCCAAAAAGAAGAAGAGACAACAACAACTCCAGCAAGTATCACTGTTTGTTTGCAGTCACTGCACCAGAGATTGCCATTCAAAAATTGGCCTGTTCAGCCACTCATGTAGTTGCAGATAAAAAAAAAGAGAAAAGGTGGACAATATGCCATCATCTTTAGTAGATGGACAGATGCCAACAACAACAACAACAACAACAACAACAACAACAACAGCTCTAGCAAAAAGGGGATAGACTCCCTCGCTATCTGGTTAATATTGACAATAGGCCACTCTGCCAACTTACGTCTTAGTTAAGTTTGGTTTAGTTTATTTTGTTTTACGGCATATCAACCGCAGTGGGTCATTTAATGCCAACAAAGTTGAAATAAATTAATTCTTAGAATTATTTGTATTATTCGGACTATTGTCCTCATCTTCATTGTTGAAGATGAGGACAATAGTCCGAATAATACAAATAATACTAATCATTAAGCCTCATCTAAAAATTTCAGAGATATTCAAAAAGAAGTGTGCCGAGTCCAACAAGAAATACCTGAAGAAGGCCGGACGGCACATCGGCCGAAACGTTGTATAGATAACAATGAAGATGAGGACAATAGTCCAAATAATACAAATAATACTAATCATCAAGCTTCATCTAAAAATATTAAGAGAAATTCATTCTTAATGGATAAACAATTTTTTTATAAACACATTTTTCTATTTAAACCATAGATGGAACCCTAAAAGATCCTATTACTCCGGGTCAGAGTGCACCTGCGAGTAATGGTGATGAAGGGGTGCTCCACATTCCTCAGACCACTAGAACTGGAACCTCACCATCAGATAGAGTTTAACGTCATTCCCAGAACATGAAGACCTTCAGTCACCGCCTTCTAGCACATATATGATAAAAAGGATTGGGACTTGCTATAAGAGCAATAGGGTTGGGACAATCATATAGATTCTAGGGCTTGACGTGACCAGCCAATTAATTGGA
This sequence comes from Doryteuthis pealeii, assembly GCA_023376005.1. Lineage (NCBI taxonomy): Eukaryota > Metazoa > Mollusca > Cephalopoda > Myopsida > Loliginidae > Doryteuthis > Doryteuthis pealeii. Next base: position 68,884,144 of record CM042171.1, read on the forward strand.
GAAGGCCTCTTCGACTCCCGTCTAGCCTAAGAAAGGACCAAAGTGGACTGCGGCATGTCATGAACTGCTTAGCCACCAAGATTCCATCCTTAAGTATCATAGGTCACCATCCACAGCCAACAGCTGGCCCAATTGGTGGGGTGCGGGGTCTTACCCTCTGCAGAGGTGCAGTCAGTGTATTCTAAATCCCCAGCCAACAGGGATACGTCTTGGTTAGGCAACTAGTCTAGTAGGAAAACTGAATTCAAACCAACTTTTCTCCGCTTAAAAAATAACCTTGTGCTGCATCCTGCTCGTGGTAGAGGGGCTGGGTAAATATATGCCCACACACAGAGTTCATTTTTATAGTATAGATACGTTCCTGTGTACATGTCATATTACTGTCCAGTGTTTTTGGTTTTACTGGTCACTGCTGGCAAAAATGTTGACTGATCCTAATGTTATTCCCTGGTTGTTCAATTGAATACGATCAACTTACAAAGTGACCTGTTCTTGCCAAGTTTATGGGGGGTCTGCCTATTTGATAGATTTAAGACGGCACTTCACGCTGACAAGTATATTTGAGATGATTCCATAGATCTTCAGATGAAAAGTGCACCAATAATGGATACTTTTGGGAACTAAACAGATTCTCCAAGATTTACATTAACCCTTTGATTTCCATTGGAATATATATATATATATATACATATATATACATATGTATATATATATATATATATATATATATATATATGTATATATATGTATATATATGTATATATATATATATATATATATATATATATATATATGTATATATATGTATATATATATATGTATATATATATATATATATATATAATATATAATGAATAGTGAATGAAAAAATGAGAAAAGTATTGGCATGAAAAGGTGCTCAATGCTAATAAAGCAGAGCAGATTTATAATCAATGGTAATATTATGGTTTTACACTCATAACTTGTAGTTTCATGGTAATCCAATCATCAGATGAGTTCAATGAAAAAGAATTACTGGTTTTAACATCTCAACCATTGAACTCATCTGATGATTGGATTACCATGAAACTTCAAGTTATGAGTGTAAAACCATAATATTACCATTATATATATATATATATGTATATATGTATATATATATATATATATATATTCATAGGGCCGGGTTAGCTCAGTCGGTAGATCGTTCGAATAGAAACCACAAGGTTCCTAGTTCGATACCGGCCCTCACCAACTCAGCGTATGAGTAGCACAGGGATCTGTGCGGTAAAGTAAGGAGCTGATGGTAGGTGTGGCACTCCACCTCAGACGCTAAAAAAACAATCTCCTTGGTCTAGCACTAATAAAAAGGGTATAGACTCCCTCGCTGATTGGCTGATACCGACTTTAGGCCATCCCAACGACTTTTTTACTTTTATATATATATATATATATATTATCATTATAATATATATATATATATATATATATATATATATATATATATATATTATTATTATATATAACAAATATAAAGTGCTCAATACGTAAGTAGAGCAAATTCATTATTGTAATGGTACACACAGGAATAACCTACTCGAGTTTCACCATAAGGATCTTCAGGGTTAAATCCACTGGATTAATCAAGATATTGATTAATAGCAGCTGATTGTACGCGAGTATTTTGTAAATTTTTTATAAAATAGTCATGTACAATTGGCTGCAATTAATCAATATCTTGATTAATCCAGTGGATTTAACCCTGAAGATCCTTATGGTGAAACTCGAGTAGGTTATTCCTGTGTGTACCATTACAATAATGAATTTGCTCTACTTATGTATTGAGCACTTTATATTTGTTATATCGCTGTCTTATCATGGTAAAACTTGTATCAACTAACCCTTGTGACCAATTTCACCGGTAAGTCACCTTTTTCATATAAAATCATAAGCTATTACTCGCCTGTTGTTTATAGACTTGGGGTCTCTGGTGATTGTAAAAACATACATCCTGTGAGTTTGTTTGTATCAATTAATTGTTTGTCCCTGGCTGACAGTTCCCGATATCCTTGAGGGTAAGGAGCTTGACAGACGAAAATTCTGTCGGGTTTCGCACCCAGCTACAGGTAGCTGTTAAAATGTCGAGCTGCACTAATGAGAAGTAAACTCTGAAACACGTGTCTGTGAATGACTGGTATATATATATATATATATATATATGGGTGTGTGTATTCGTCCCATCCACAAGAACCTCTCCCACCCAAAGTACTTTAATCATCCTGTCTGCACCGCTTTGAACTTGCAATCTACCGTATCGTTGGTGACACCTCCCTCTACCCCTTCTCTTTTTCTCCTGCTTCTGCCTCTGTCTCATACCTTCTGATGCATTCACCACTTCTCCTCTCCCTTTTTTCCGACCTTCTTCTACCCTTTTCAATATATATACACAACAGTTCTGTTTCAAAATAAATATTTTTGATGAAGCTCCGTAAATACACAGAGGCGAAATATCAATTTATTGAAATTGTTTGTTTTTTATCCACTTTTGTACCTCAAGTAATAATCACATTCTGTTGGATTTTACACAATCTGTTACTTCTTCATATATATATATATATATATATTATATATATATATATATATACAAGTTTTGTTGAACTGTACAGACAACTCTTGTCGGACAAGTTTTTGGTTGATCCTTTCTAATTTTCGGGCCATCTTTTTGGTGTTGGTGTGTAACTGGTGTAACAGTCCACAAAAGGTTTCAAAACGAGCGCTTTCGGCAATACAGTTTGCCATCATCAGGTAGGAAACAATGGTATGGTTTTGTGTCTCGTTTTTAATGAGAACGAGTAGTAGCAACGAATTAGAAGTGGGAGGTAATAACAATTGGTAGTGGGAGGTTGTAGGAATGGTAGTGGTTCGAGCGAGCGATGCAGTCGTGATTTTTTTTGGGGGGGGGGTACAAGTTGTGAGAAGGGGAGGGGTATAGTGGAAGGAGGATAGGCGGAAAATTATAAGCATTTGAGAATATGTTGACTTATTTCAAAGTTTTTTTTTAAGGTAGTTTTTTTTTGTTTGATATATAAAGCTTCGATTATTTTAAGTTTTTCTTTGTTTTTCTTTATGTAGTGTGCGTGTATTTTTGGTAAGAATTTTGCGGTAGGTAGAGGGGGGGAGCATATATATATATATATATATATATATATATATATATATATATATATATATGATATATTATGGTGTCTATGTATGCTTCTTTGTTGATTATATATTTATCTATATTATATATATATTATATATTTGGGAAAACTTTTAGTTGTTTTAGAAGCATGAAAAAAATGAAGATCAGAAACAAAATAATGAATAGTGTTCTTAATCTTATTTACCAATATTTTGAGGGTTTTCCTTCTTCCTCAATAGTTTAAGATAGACTGACTGTTCCTTTTCTTGTCTGTACTATTTGGGTCACGTGGTGTCAGTTGAAGTATTTATATGTGTTTAGATTACCTAAATCTGAGTTTAAACTTTGTGTGTGTGAATTGAAATGAACTATCAATTCAGTTTCTTTTTTTTTTTCTTTTTTTTCACTTTTGAGTTGATATTAAGTTGTGATCTATCATGATACATTTTGATAGATTTGAATGTTGTTTTTTTTTGTTTTTATTGTATAATGTTCCACTAGAAATAATCAAATCCTGATATCTTTGGTTTTGGAGAAAATCAACTAGTTATTTAAAAAAACATTGTGCGAGTAAACATTTTTGGACAATACTATACGAGAGTAACTAGATGTTACTTTTTTAAAATTCATACCGAACATGTTATTGATTTTTTTGTAGCTTAACTGAAGCCCTTCCCTTTTTCTAAGATCAATGACGTAAAAAACAAAAAAAAATGAATTCTGTATGGAGCAGGTTATTCTTTTTGTAATTACTCATAGTTGAGTGGATTCTTAACTGTTGATATGTTTTTTTCTTTTTCTTTAATCAAAAAAATCCAAATCTTAAGGCATGAATAAAAATATAATTTTCATGAATGAGTAGTTTTTTTGTATCAATCTAATTGTCTTGTCTTGTTTTACCAGAGAGGAGGGCTTTTTTGTTTGTTTTTTTTTTCCCCAGGAAATATTATCCGATAAGATTCATTGTTCTTCTATTGTAAGATGAAGTAACCATTAAGAATAATTACTCCAATTAAGACGAGACTCTAAACGAAAAGATGTTTTCTTCCCTCTCAAGTCAAAATCTACTTATATATAAAAGGTAGTTGAAGTACCCATCCCTGGCAGGAGTTTTAGGAGTGAACTTTGTATAAAGCGAGGAGTCAGTTTTAGGATTGAACTTTGTATAAAGTGAGGAGTCAGTTTTAGGATTGAACTTTGTATAAAGCAAGGAGTCAGTTTTAGGATTGAACTTTGTATAAAGCGAGGAGGCATCTATACATTAATACTCGTGTTCTTCCCTCTCAAGTCAAAATCTACTTATATATAAAAGTAGTTGAAGTACCCATCCCTGGCAGGAGTTTTAGGATTGAACTTTGTATAAAGCGAAAAGTCATCTATACATTAATACTCGTGTTCCTTAATTGTACGACTGTTCTCATCTTGCAACACCCTCTGGTTAAAAAAAAAGACTGCCTTCTTCTTTTATTGCATCTTTCTTTGCATCTTTTCTTCCCTCATGAGTCAAAATCTACTTATATATAAAAGTAGTTGAAGCACCCATCCCTGGCAAGAGTTTTTATGTTGAACCTGGTACAATGATAGGAGGCACCCCACGCGGTGTAATGGTTAGCAAGCTAGATTTGCAGACATTGTTAATGAGTTTGATTCTCATTGGGTGCCCCATACTTTTGACCTTGTGCCATATCTAAACTAAGCTTAGTAAATAACTATAATGATCAGAGGTATTGAAGAAATAATTATCTACATTTAAATAACTGGAATGTTCATTAGGGGCTTTGTAGGATGTCACTTGGCAGACACAGAAACCTTTTCTTGACTTCTTGTGGGCTCTGTTCTTTAATGAGTAGAGATGTTGTCTCTGACCCTGCCTGGGAACAGTAAAGCCACAAGGCTATATCATATAAAAGTAGTTGAAGTACCCATCCCTGGCAAGAGTTTTTATGTTGAACCTGGTACAATGATAGGAGGCACCCCACGCGGTGTAATGGTTATCATAGATTTGCAGACATTGTTAATGAGTTTGATTCTCATTGGGTGCCCCATACTTCTGACCTTGTGCCATATCTAAACTAAGCTTAGTAAATAACTATAATGATCGGAGGTATTGAAGAAATAATTATCTACATTTAAAGAACTGGAATGTTCATTCGGGGCTTTGTAGGATGTCACTTGGCAGACACAGAAATCTTTTCTTGACTTCTTGTTGGCTCTGTTCTTTAATGAGTAGAGATGTTGTCTCTGACCCTGCCTGGGAACAGTAAAGCCACAAGGCTATATTATATAAAAGCAGTTGAAGTACCCATCCCTGGCAAGAAGGCATTTATATATTAATACTTAATTGCAGACCAGTATAATCATGCAACACCCACTGGTTAAAAACAAGATCATCCAAATCGTCCAAGGTGTAATTAAAAAGATGTAAACCCATCCTTATCTGGTGTTGCTTATCTGCCGAATTCTTATTTCTTATGAATATTGTCATCTCAGATAAATTATGGACCATTCTGTTTTTATCATAAATAAAAAAAAGGAAAGAAAAAGGACATGTTACTCAGAAAAAAATATAATAGGAAAGAAAGGAAGAACGAGAGTAGGGTAAAGATAGAGAGGGGGTATGAAGGAGCAGAAGCGATAATGCTAATCTTTTTCAATTGAACCTAAGGAAAAGATGAAAAGAAGGAAAGAAAGAAAGAAAGAGAGAGAGAGAGAGAGAGAGGAGAGAGAGAGAGAGAGAGAGAGAGAGAGAGAGGTTAAATCAAGATTATTGTATATTTACATATTGTAGTGTTTATGTATCCGTTTTGTATATCTTTGTTTTAAATGTATCTCTGTCACTTACGGAATAAATATTGCTCTCGTTTTACTCATTTGTACACACTTGTACCCCCATTGGCAGACACAGAAACCTTTTCTTGACTTCTTGTGGGCTCTGTTCTTTAATGAGTAGAGATGTTGTCTCTGACCCTGCCTGGGAACAGTAAAGCCACAAGGCTATTATATATAAAAGCAGTTGAAGTACCCATCCCTGGTGAGAAGGCATTTATATATTAATACTTAATTGAAGACCATTATCATCATGCAACACCCACTGGTTAAAAACAAGATCGTCCAAATCGTCCAAGGTGTAATTAAAAAGATGTAAACCCTCTTTATCTGGTGTTGCTTATCTGCCGAATTCTTATTTCTTATGAATATTGTCATCTCAGATAAATTATGGACCATTCTGTTTTTATTATGAATAAAAAAAAGGGAAGAAAAAGGACATGTTACTCAGTCAAAAATATAATAGGAAAGAAAGGAAGAAAGAGAGTAGGGTAAAGATAGAGAGGAGGTGTGAATGAGCAGAAGCGATAATGCTAATCTGATTGAAGGAAAAGATGAAAAGAAGGAAAGAAAGAAAAGAGAGAGAGAGAGAGAGAGAGAGAGAGAGAGAGAGAGAGAGAGAGAGAGAGAAGAGAGAGAGAGAGTTAAATCAAGATTATTATAGTAAAAAAGTAAAGTCGTTGGGGTGGCCTAAGTGAGGGAGTCTATCCTCTTCTCAGTAGCGCTAGACCAAGGAGATTGTTTTTTATCATCTGAGGTGGAGCGCCACACCTACCATCAGCTCATCACTTTACCACACAGATCCCTGTGCTACTCATATGCTGAGTTGGTGAGGGCCGGTTTCGAACCAGGAACCCTGAGAGTCCCAAACAAACACTCTACCGACTGAGCTAAACCGGCCAAAATGGTTGAGGGTTTGCTATAAGAGCAATATAATCAGGACAATCATGTAGATGCTAGGGTTTGATGTGACCAATTGATTCATTGATTCCGACCGCCTGTCTAACCAAAGTATATATATATATACCAACTCCTTGGTTGAGAATTATATATACCAACTATATATACCAACTTATATATATATATATATATATATATATATACCAACTTATATATATATATATATATATATATATATATATATATATATATATATATATATATATATATATATATATACCAACTCCTTGGTTGAGTATTATATATACCAACTTACATATACCAACTATATATGCCAACTATATATACCAACTTATATATATATATATATATATACACCAACTCCTTGGTTGAGTATTATATATACCAACTTATATATATATATATATATACATATATATATATATATACCAACTTCTTGGTTGAGTATTATATATACCAACTTACATATACCAACTATATATACCAACTATATATACCAACTTATATATACCAACTATATAGAGTATTATATATATCAACTCCTTGGTTGAGTATTATATAAATCTTTCAGCTTGTGTTTTTGTGGTTTTTTTTCTCTGTGGTAAGTGGGAGACATTTTATTACTATTAATCATAGTGTCATCAATGAGTTCTACAATTATATACTTGTAAAACAAAATTGATTACCAACTGTTGTCTCACACTCTAACAATTTGTTTAAAAACAAAACTATTTACCTACAAACTATTCCCATACAAATCATATATTATTATATTATATATATATATATATATATTTAAAAAAAAGATTTGACATTAAATAACCCACAGAGGTTGATATGCCATTAAACAAAACTAACTAAACCAATAACTTTTGATTAACTGAACTCTTTAAGAAGTATGATGGTTGGTTGAATTTTACAGCATGTCAACCCTTGTTGGGTTATTTTATGCCAAAGAGATTATATTTCATTCATCCTTGATGGATATTCAAATTATTTTTTATTTAAATACAATTTTTTGCTAAACACAATTTTTTAAAACTAATTTTTTTCTATTTAAACCATTGATGGGATCTTAACAGGTACTACCACTTTGGGTTAGAGTTGACCTGGGAGTAATGGTGATGAAGGGGTACTCCACACTCCCAGAGCTACAACATTTTAACTTAACCATTAGATATATTTAATACCAAATTTGGTTTCTTGGAATGTCAAAATCTACTTATATATAAAAGTAGTTGAAGTACCCATCCCTGGCAGGAGTTTTAGGATTGAACTTTGTATAAAGCAAAGAGGCATTTATACATTAATACTCGTGTTCTTCCCTCTCAAGTCAAAATCTACTTATATATAAAAGTAGTTGAAGTACCCATCCCTGGCAGGAGTTTTAGGATTGAACTTTGTATAAAGCAAAGAGGCATCTACAATTTTTTGCTAAACTCAATTTTTTTAAACTCATTTTTTTCTATTTAAACCATAGATGGAATCTTAACAGGTACTACTACTTGGGTCAGAGTTGAAATGGTGATGAAATTTTGTAGCTCTAGGGAGTGTGGTGTCACACTCCCTAGAGCTACAAAATTTTAACTTCACCATTACATATAGTTTAATACCAAATTTGGTTTCTTGGAATGGTACTATATTTGGTATGATTCCAAGCAATTGGCAGTAAAAGACATCAATTTGTCCTACCAAGAAGTTTTATTACCAAAGGTCAGGATACTCAACAATTTTATTATCTTAAGTGAACTTTAATTATAACTCAGCCCAACCTCATACCAAACTACAAATAATGGTGGTCACCAGGGCCGGTTTAGTCCAGTCGGTAGAGTGTTCGACTAGGAACCACAATAGGCCATTTTGCCAACTTTACTTTTATGAGTTAAATAGTGCCACTACTGTTCTTCTGCAAGGATAGCTTTGGCATTAGATAACCCATGAAGATTGCAATGCCATTAAACAATGTGATATAATGAATATGTAAATACCTTGGTACCCCCTCACTATAATCTGATTGGACAGTGTCATGTATAAATAGTCGACACTGTGTTGGTCCAAGTACCTTATGCCTACAAGCTAACTTTACTCGCTAAACGGCACCACGACTGCACAACAGACGGATTGCTATTTCTATGTACCAATTACTACTGCGATAATATACCAAATACGAATTTCAGAATATATCCCTTAACCTGGATATATCACAATATAACCAAACCAAACAAAAAAACTCTTATGAAACAAGTGAACAAAAAAAAAATCTAAATATGAATGTGATTTCTAGAATATTTTTTTGGCCAAAACTGTGGCCATAGTTTTTTTAGTTTTTTTTATTATTCACTTTTTTCGGAATGTTGTCCTCATCTTTATTATTATATACACAAAATTTCGGTTGAGGGCTCCTGCCATCTTCAGGTGTTTCTTGTCAAACTCAGGAATCTTCTTGTTGAATTTGGGAGCCTTCATGTCACTTCAAACCGAACCCTTTATTTAATCCATTGGGGTAAATTAGGGACTGGTTTACCTCAGTCGATAGAGCACTAGCTAGGAATTGCAAGGTTCTTGTTTTGATACCAGCCCTCGCCAACTCGGCGTATGAGTAGCACAGGTATATGTGCAGGGAAGCGAGGAGCTGATGGTAGGTGTGGTGCTCCATCTCAGACGCTCAAACAATCTCCTTGGTCTAGCACTCGTGAACAGAGGATAGACTCCCTCACTGTCTGGCTGATACCAACTTTAGGCCACCCTGACGACTTTACATACTTAAAGTATCAAAGTACAGTATCAAACCAGGACCTTGTGATTCCTAGGTGGTTGCTCTACCGAATAAGCTAAACCAGCCCCCCCCCCCCAAGAAGTAACTTGATTGAAAATACCTATAAATAAATATATTTTTCCTTTCAACATACCGGCGGATTCATTTCCATTTTCAACTTACACACACACACACACACACACACACACACCACATATATATATATATATATATATATATATATATATATATATATATACTGTAGGGTCACCCATTAAGCTCTAGCTAGATAATTGGGATTAGGAAAAAGAGTAGGGTCTGAAAAAATTTCATCTGCTATTCATTCAAAAACGAATTAAAATTAATTAAATTGACTATTTAAGTTCAAATTTTTGTCTAAGTCTAAAAGTTGTAACATAATGAGCATCAGTAAAATAAAGGAAATAATATTGTACATGTAATTTATTTTTAATACATTTTAAACTATTTTTTCAGGCAATTTTGCTCAAATATATCTTAAATATGACCGCCAAAGATGACATTAAATCCGTATTTTATAAAATAAATTCCCCCCACCACATTTGAAAATAAATTACCTAAAATCAAGGATGTATCCGATTTTAATGAAATTTTCAGTGTTGATTTATCAATGAATGAATTTTATTCTATTTCAAAACTTTTTGATTCAATTAGGTATTTCTGCTATGGTAAATTAATATATAAAATTCATTTAAAATATGAAGCATCTAATTTTAACTTTCAATTTTCATATTTTTAGATTCTAAAAACACATTTTATTTAATAACTACTTTAGTTTATCATCGTTATCTTATATTTTTTGTAGAAAAACTCGATTGAAAATTTAGCGCCCCCCCCTGTAAACAGAACAAATATCGATGTATAATTTCTTTTATAAGATAATAGCCAATTAAATCGAAAAAGAGTAAAAAAAGTTCTCCAAAAATTATATTTTTAGTTTTTATTTTAAATTTATTTTCCGATTTTCGGTACTTATTTTCTATCATGATATCTCCCTTAAATTTTTTTTTGTTTCTTCTATTTACACCTTAAAAAAAAAAAATACATTAAAATCATCTTGTAAAATTTCTAAGAAACGGTTGATGTAGGTGTATACAAAAATTTGACTGCTACGAATTTTAAAAATGAATTAAAATTAATTAAATTAAGTCGAAAAGTAGTAATATAATAAGCATCAATAAAAAAAAGCAAAATATTATTACACATGTAATTTATTTTTAATACATTTAAAACGATTTTTTCGGTCAATTATGATTGCATTCGGCCTGAGACTCTGTTTAAAAATGGCTTGTTTACAAAATCAATTGTAACATTCGCGATTGCAAAATAATTTACCAAAGATCAGGGAATTATCCAATTTTAATGAAATTTTCAGTATTGATTTATCAATTAATGAATTTTATGATGCATTAGTTATTTTATTTCAAAACTTTAAGTATTTCTGCAATGATAAATTAATATATCAAATTAATTTAAAATGTGAGCAGCAAAATTTTAAGTTTAAAATGTCATATTATTAGATTCTAAAATATATTTTTTTAATAACTACTTTACTTTAGTATCAATCACCTACATTTTTTGGTTGAAAACTGTATTTGAAATTTAGTGTCCCCCTACCGTTAAACGAAAGAAATATTGATGTATTTTTTTTTTTTTTTCACTTATAGAATAATAGCCAATTAAATAATTATCAAAATGAGTAAAAGAAAATTCCAAAAATTTTTTTAATTTTTATCTTACTTTCTGATTTTCTGTAATTATTTACTATCCAAGCAGATTCTTTAAAAAGAAACTTCTTTTTCTTTTATTCAGACCTTCGGCCTTTTGTCTTTTTATTTATGCAGAAATTAGTATCAATCATATACATATACCACACCGATATTTTGCGACCCCAAAAACAGGGGTTGTCAAAGTTAAGGGACCTGGAAAAAATTAGAATGTTTTGAAATAAAATAACTGATGCATTATAAAATTCATTCATTGATAAATCAACACTGAAAATTTCAATAAAATCGGATATTTCCCTGGTTTTTGGTAAATTATTTTCAAAATTGTATTGAAAAAAACATGGATTTTTCAACGAATTGGGTTGACCTAATTTGAATTGAAATGGATCAGGGAATTTTATTATTTTCGCTACAGGAGTGAATCAAGTGAGTTTTTAAATGTCTTAGTCCCTCTTTCTTTTACTCTCTTGATAGACTAACACATTTAACCAGGGTGTAATCAAGAGAGACATAGAGAGGAAAAGAGTGATATACAGAAGTTATGATAGGGATCAATCAGTTTTTGACTTAATTGCAAATTATGACTAATTAGAACCAGTTAGAACATAACATAATTTTAAAACTAAGGAATAATTTAGTATAACTTTCGTGTAATTAAACTAATCAGGAAAAAAGCCTTTAGACATTAAAAGGTGATAATCTCAGCTTTAGCATAATAATATATGTTTCAAGTGAGTGTCGAGAAAATATTCTTTTAACTTTTGAGTTGCTGTGTGGGTGTGTAAGTAAGGGGGTGTTAGGAAGAAAGTCATCTGCGTATGTTTATATTTATACGTTTGTGTTTTAAGTAAGTGATGAGAAAAAAGTATGAGTGTGTGGAGGGGGGTGAAATTTATAGTAAAAATTGTTAAAGTTGTAATTATTTTTGTTTTTATTATTGTAATTGTATATTATAGTGATTTTTTATTATTACAATTGTGTATTAGTAATTATTCATACAAAAAATTTATGTGTATTTATAATTGTTTATATAAATAATTATTTGTTAATAAGCACTGCTCACGTGACGTTTGGAAATATTTTTTCACGCTCAGAATTGCGGAGGCATGGAATAAGCTGCCACGACTGTTGTAGGCTGCCGAAACACTGAATTTTTCAAAGCCTCCATGCTTTCTGTAGTCCGCCAACACTATACCTGATGCCCCTCTCCACACACATACATGCATATTACTACTGTGAACTGTTCATGTTCCTGACACAACATTATTCTATGTATTTGACATGAGACTTTGATGAGTTGTGGTACACCTGAGCACTGTACACAATAAATTTCATTATCAAATTGTGTATTTATAATTACGATTTTTGTTAATTATTTTATCATAATTGTGAACATGCACGCACACACACACAACACCTAGAAAAATGCTCAATGTCATTTGGATACACACACGCACACACGCACACACTCTCACACACACCATAAAAGAAGAATACTTGATGTTATATATATATATATATATATATATATATATATATATATATATATATATATATATAAAGAGCTGTTCTCTCTGGACCTCATGATTCCAGACATGGATCTAAGGTAAAAACTAGTTGAAAACAATCAAAAATAAAAGTTTGTTTTATCACTTTTGTTTATCTTTTCAAATATTGAAACAACACAAAGAAAACTTACAGAGTGTGGCCAGGAAACTTGACACCACTAACCACTTTATGTGTATTTATAATTATTTATATAAAAAATTATTTGTTAATAAAAATTGTGTATTAATTATTTTATTATAATTGTGAACATGCACGCACACACACACACACACACACACATGACACCTAGAAAAATGCTCAATGTCATTTCGATACATACGCACACACACACACACACACACACACACGCACACACACACACACATGCACACACACTCACACACACCATAAAAGAAGAATACTTGATGTTATATATATATACGATTTTTGTTAATTATTTTATTATAATTGTGAACATGCACGCACACACACACACACACACACACACACACACACAACACCTAGAAAAATGCTCAATGTCATTTTGATACATACGCACACTCTCAGCCCCACTCTCTCTCTCTCTCTCTCTCTCTCTCTCTCTCTCACACACACCATAAAAGAAGAATACTTGATGTCATATATATATAAAGAGCTGTTCTCTCTGGACCTCATGATTTCGGACATGGATCTAAGGTTAAAACTAGTTGAAAACAATCAAAAATAAAAGTTTGTTTTATCACTTTTATTTATCTTTTCAAATATTGAAACAATACAAGGAAAACTTACAGAGTGTGGCCAGGAAACTTGACACCACTAACCACTTTATGTGTATTTATAATTATTTATATAAAAAATTATTTGTTAATAAAAATTGTGTATTTATAATTAAGATTTTTATTAATTATTTTATTATAATTGTGAACATGCACACACACACACACACACACACACACGACACCTAGAAAAATGCTCAATGTCATTTCGATACATATGCACACACACACACACACACACACATGCACACACACTCACACACAGCATAAAAGAAGAATACTTGATGTTATATATATATATACGATTTTTGTTAATTATTTTATTATAATTATGAACATGCACACACACACACACACACACACACACAACACCTAGAAAAATGCTCAATGTCATTTTGATACATACGCACACACACACACACACACACACACTCTCTCTCTCTCTCTCTCTCTCTCTCTCTCTCTCTCTCACCATAAAAGAAGAATACTTGATGTCATATATATATATATATATATATATATATATATATATATATATATAAAGAGCTATTCTCTCTGGACCTCATGATTCCAGACATGGATCTAAGGTTAAAACTAGTTGAAAACAATCGAAAATAAAAGTTTGTTTTATCACTTTTGTTTATCTTTTCAAATATTGAAACAATACAAAGAAAACTTACAGAGTGTGGCCAGGAAACAACACTTGACACCAATAACCACTAGAAAACAAATCCAAAGTATAAGGAAACAGAACTCCTTAGTGTGCAACTCCACAGAAAAATTGACAAAATCACAAGAAACAAATCACACCTACAGTTCTTAAAAACATGAACAAAGGAGAAACTTATGGTTATTTCCTAGCAATGCAAAAATGTAAATCCAGATTATCTCGTGTCACTTAATCGCAGATGTTTTATTTGTTCCATCTTATTTCAACCAATTTTAAAAAGGAAACATTCCAAATGATCTTGCGTCACTTAAATGCCCAATGTAAAATTAAAATAAATAGAAAAAAAAGTTACATTATGAATTACAGAGTTTATTTTGTTAATTTTGATCTTATGTCATCCAGGCCTCCTGCTTTAATTTAATCTATGTTTAGCAAGCGTCAAGCGAATTTCTGGCCCAACTTAGATATTTTCTGAGTCGTGTTCTTGTTGGAAAATTAATGCAAATATTTTAAACCCCATCCCCACAGAGTTTTATCTGTAAATCAAAGTAAATATTTTACAACACTCTAAATGAATTTTATAAATTATTTATTTATTTATTGATCTACTTGGAAAAAGGACGGGGTTAGGGTTAGTTTAATGGGAAAATAATGGGTAGATTAATTAACAGATAAAATTCATTCATATTGCAACCAATTTCAGGATAGAACTAAACCCGTCAATTGGTAACCACAAAAATCTGAGCTTTAGCTACATAAATAAGAGTAACCTCCCTTGTTTGTTTCACTTTGAGGAAGCCTTATATTTTGGTCGGTCATTTTCGTTTCAATGTAAATCTACAATTAACTTCATTTCAAATAATACTCAAGCACAATTAAGAACACATTTTTTGATATTTTCGTTTTAAAACATACAGTTGTATTGATTCGAACAAATTTTTATTTTCATGTAGATTTACGTTGAAATGAAAATGGCTGACCAAAACATAAGGCTTCCTCAAAGTGAAACAAACAAGGGGAAGTTACTCTCATTTATGTTGCTAATGTTCAGATTACCAAATTTTCTATCAATCTGGTACAAAAAAAATCAAGCAGTTCTCTCTGGACCTCATGAGGGACAGTAAAGTTCTGTGAAAAAACATTTTTACCGATCTATCTATCTATCTATCTATCTATCTAAGTATATTCTTAATCTATCTATCTATCAATCTATGTTTATTATCTATTTATCTCTGTTTATTATCTATCTATCAAATCTGTTCATTGTCTATGTTCATTATCATTCTCTCTCTCTCTCTCTCTCTCTCTCTCTCTCTCTCTCTCTCTCTCTCTCTCTCTCTCTATATATATATATATATATATATATATATATGTATATATACAACAAAACTTGTATAAAAGAAAAAATGCTGCCAAAATACACTTATATATATATATATATATATATATATATATATATATATATATAAAAAAACTAAACCTATTATTGGCTCTATTTAGGTATTGAGTACTTTTTACTTATTAGCTTTAGTTTCCTGGCTGTTTTGTATGAATATATATATCTTATATACATATATATATACATATAAATTGTTTTTTCTTTTGGTCAAATATTGTACCAATAGATTATTTTTGGTTGGTACAAATATCTTGGTCTTTTCTTTTTCCAAAATTTTTTTCCCCAGGTGATGTTTGGTAGTATATTTTTACAATCAAACTATTTCCTGTTTTTTTTCTCACCGCAAGGATTTACCAAGAAGTTTGGTATATTAAATATTATATATATATATATATATATATATATATATATATATATATACACACAAAAATACCAGTAAAATATAGTTTTCTTAAATCATTCATTAATCTTTCTAATATATAATTGAAGAGAGTCTTTTTATTTGTTTACTTATTTATCTAATTAATTTATTTTATTTTATTTTACAACTGTAAAAAGTTACACAAATTCTTCTAGTTGCCCGTTTTTATTTTAAATTCAAAAATGATACATCTGTTGTAATATTCCACTGGATGGAAACCAGACTAGATTAGATATACTAGCAAATGTATGCACCCTCCGGGTGCAAGTATTTAAGTTTTAATATAATAAAATATCATATTAAATTAGAAAGGCTAATGAAACTGAATAAGAATGTAGATAAAAAGATTTGGAACAGAGGGGGTATGATTGAAAAATAGAACAACTTTGAAACTATTCCATCATTTTCCCTTACTCCCGTCTTTCATTGTTAAATTTTCCTAATTTAACTGTTTAGTTAAAATAGGTAGTAAAGAATAATATTAGTTATTTCTTCTTGTTAAGGATTTCTTTAAGATTTATCTCCGAGATTTTTGCTCATATTCATTAAAAAAACAAACAATTAGAAATCAATAATACCAAGCGCATATTTAATAAAATTAAACTTTTAATATCAATATGCAAATTAGCTTTCCTGTTCACAGTGTAACCCGCTATTTTGTTGCATATATAAATACAATTGCATGTTATTAGAATGTAGATAAAGTCAAAAGTATTAATAAGGTATAACAATTTTATCAATAACTGAGGTTTAAATAAAAATAAATTCATGGTGAATGTGACGTCAATAACTAAGGGAATTGTGACTTGAGTAGTGATTTAGTTTCGGCTTCAGACAGACAAACACACAATCTCCATTATAATAAGATATTAAAGAAATTCAAACCCTTTCTTAATAGAAAACCACAAAGTTAAGATTTTATCTTCTCCAATAGCTTATATAATAATTATATTAATTTGATGCTTCAAAAGAGTCCAATAATAGATGAGGAAGACTTTCCATTAGGGACTTCTCTTTTCAAAAAAAAATTTTATACATTATTTTTCATTTTTTGTTATTTTTTTACTTTTGAGAGAGGTCCCTTGGATAGGATTTTTCATTTATTCCACACATCTCATTCATTTTTATTTCATTCATTCATTCACTCATTCTGCCATTAATTCTTAACTATATATATATATATATATATATATATATATATAATCCGAAAGTCCAGAGAAAAAATCTTCCTTACGACACAAGAGTTTTTTTAAAAAACCTGTCGCAGTTTGAGAGCTCAATGTGTGCTCTTAATGTTAGAGTCACAGAGCAAATTTATAAGTAAAGAAATAACAAAAGACTTAGAGATTTAGCATTATAGTCTATTTCTATTTTGCATTATAGTCTCCCTGAAATAGACTATAAAGCAAAATCTCCAAGTCTTTTGTTATTTCTTTACTTATATATATATATATATATATATATATATATATATATATATATATATATATGTTCATTATCTATCTATCTATCTATCTATCTATCTATCTTTCTATGTATATATCTATGTATATATCTATTCATTATCTGTTTTTGCTCAACTCAAAATTCCCCGAGCATTTCACACATTAATTATCTCCCTTACATCAAACATGAAAAAAACTAATGTAAGGGAAGTAACTCTGATTCATGAATTTTTGAATTAGAATTCAAATAATTATTCTTTTGACAAAACTAAGTATGGCACAAGGCTATATTTGAAGAGCATTTTATTCGTCTTAAATCTATCATAAATCACCCTGAATAATGCTTAGAATTTAGAAACCCAGTCTATTTTATTAAATACTCTCTACAGAAAAGGGCAGAAAAATAGATATTTATACATATCCAATAATAGTTGTGTTTTTTAATTGTACAACCATTATCATCTTGCAATACCCTCTGGTTAAAAATAAGACAATCGTCCAAGATGAAATTCAAAAATGTAAATCTTGATTATCTACTGTTGCTTATCTGCCGAATTCTTATTTCTTATAAGTGTCATCACCTCAGCTAAATAGTGGATTATATCGTTCTTTTTATAAAGAAAGGGAAGGAAAAGAACATGCTACACAGAAAAAATATTATAAGAAAGAAAGCAGGGAAAGATAGAGAGAGTGGGTGAGTGAGCGGAAGCAATAAAATTAATGTGTTTCAATCAAATTTAAGGAAAAGATAAAAGAAGGAAAGAAAGAAAAAAAAGAGTGTGGGAGAGATAAATGTAGATTATTATACTTTTTACATATTGAAATATTTTGCAATAGCTCTTAAGTAAACATATCAAATGTTGTAATAATCAAATGATCATACTGTGGTATATTCACATGTCCTGCTATTTAAGATTATTATACCTTTTATATATTGAACTATTTAGCAATAGCTCTTAAGTAAACATATCAAATGTTGTAATAATCAAATGATCATACTGTGGTATATTCACATGTCCTGCTATTCAAGGTTATTATACCTTTTATATATTGAACTATTTAGCAATAGCTCTTAAGTAAACATATCAAATGTTGTAATAATCAAATGATCATACTGTGGTATATCCACAGGTCTTGCTAGTATTTCTTTATTTTCCTTAAAGCATTTCCTTAATAGTATAGAATGACTTTAGGAAAATAGAGAAATATTACCTTGTCAAGATAAAAGTAGAATAGATACTATAAAAAATAGTACAGTGAATACACTAGAAGGGGTTAAATCCATCTTAATGGACATAAACTCCACCATCGTATGTCACCCTGCCAAAAGAAAAAAATACTAAAAATCAAGGAATTAACCGAATTTAATGAAACTTTCATTCATGAATAAAAGATATAATACACCAGTTATTTTATTTAAAAACTTTTATAATTGATATATCTGGTTTCAATCCAAATGATTTCATTACAACCCTACCCTATACTTAAGGACCGACTTAGTTAGGTAGGGTCTTGATGAAATCATTTGGATTGAAGCCATGGTAGACCCTTAACTCTTTTTCCCTACTACTATTACTAATATTATTATTATTATATGTTTTATATATATATATAGAGAGAGAGTGAGTGATATATCCGGGTTAAGGGATATATTCTTGAAGTTGGTAGTTGGTATATTATCGCAGTAGTAATTGGTACATTGAATAGTAATCTGTCTCCGTGCAGTCATGGTGTCATCTAGCGAGTAAAGTTAGATGGTAAGGCATAAGGTAGTAGGACCAACACAGTGTCGACTATTTATACATGACACTGTCCAATCAGATTATAGTGAGGGGGTACCAAGGTATTTACATATTCATTATATCAATAATTTTTAAGCTCAGTTAAGTTTGAACCATGTATGTTTGTGAATCTGTGTTACACCTCAAAGATACGTGGTTCAAAGTTAACTGACCTGAAAAAATGTAAAATAGAATAACTGGTGCATTATATTGTTTATTCATTAATATATCAACACTAAAAAATTCATTAAATTCAGTTAATTCCTTGATTACTGTTTTTTTTTCTTACATCATTCACCTACTTATTTCTGTACATTGTTTATTTCCCAAAATTATTTGACATCAAAATTTTCTGGTTGGAATTCATAAACAATCAAAATGCATTCAACCAGATTTTTCCTTTCCTATTTGGAAAGGAAAAATCTGGTTAGAATGCAGTTTGGAAAATGTGTAGAAAAAAAGGTTCGTTACTGTTTGTTGATTGGCGTTTATAGTTGTTTGTTGATGACATGGTTGCTGCATACAAAAGAGAATCAATGATAGGAACATGTGAGGTTGAAAAGCCAAAATGGGATAGGCCTACAAGGAGATGTTGAAAAACTGTGACATATTCCATTTAAATATCAATGTATAAAAACGAGAGAAGTATTGATATATATATATATATATATATATATATATTTATATATATATTGCTATATAGGTACAAGTGATAACCTACTCGAGTTTCACTATAAGGATCTTCAGGGTTAAATCCACTGAATTAATCAAGATATTGATTAATTGCAGTCGATTACACGTGTGTGTCTTTTGCGATAAACGGTTCGTTATGAAGATACTTATAGTGAAACTCGAGTAGGTTATCACTTGTACCTATATTGCATAAATTTGCTCTACTAACGTATTGAGCACTTTTTATTTGTTATATCGCTGTCTTACCTTTCTGAATTTTGCATCAAATAACCATTGTGACCATATTCACTGGTAAGTCACCTTTTCCATTATATATATTATATATATAAATATATATATATATATATAAAATATTTTATTTTATTTCCATATCAAGTTTTATTCAGTTGTCAAAAACTACTTTGACAAAGGGTGGAGGCCACCTAAAATATTGGAAAAATAAAGTAAACCAAAGATAAAACAACGGAACTCTGTTTTTTGTTCTGTATTTTGTTAACTTTTTATATATTCCCTATGCTTCCTGATATAAAAGAAAACATTCACAAGAACAAAATTGATACACAACTAAATTTATAAATATATATATATATATATAATCATCAGGGCGGCATAATGTTGGTATGAGCCATACAGCGAGGGAGTCTATCCCCTTTTCACTAGCGCTAGACCAAGGAGATTATTTTAGCATCTGAGGTGGATTGCCACACCTATCATCAGCTCCTCACTTTACTGCACAGATCCCTGTGCTACTCATATGCTGAGTTGCTGAGGGCTGGTATTGAACCAAGAACCTTGTGATTCCTAGACAGCCCTTGTACCGGCTGTGCTAAACCGGACCTATATATATATATATATATATATATATATATATATATGCATTTGTAATTGTATGAAGGATAAAGATAAACAGAAACATTCCACCCAACGACTCATCTGGTCTATTGGATGTATATATATATATATATATGTGTGTGTGTATGTGTGTGTGTGTGTGTTTTTATACACTGTTCCTCAACTTTTACTCAAATTTTGTCGGAATTTTCCTCATTCATATATTTATAGATAAAAGGGTATGGAAAACACACAATGTTGTTAAAATGAATATATTTTTATATCAATTTCATTGCTAATATTGACAATATTTCGATTTACAAAAAATCATCATCAGAGCATATGATAATCATATATATATATATATATATATATATATATATATATATATGTATATATATATATATATATATATATATATGTATATATGTATATATATATATATATATATATAAAGATATATATATATATATATATATATATATATATATATATATATATATATATATATATATATATATATATATATATATATATAACTTAAATTTGCTTCATTACAATGATTTATTTCAACTGCAAATTTAAAGTTTTTTCCTTCATTTATTGAATATTTTGCTCTGGCCATCCACTCACTGGCACTAGGCAAATTGAGCTCTCATTTTGGTAAAACCACACATGGAAAGATCCTAACTACCAGGATATATATATATATATATATATATATATATATATATATATATATATATATATATATATATATATATATATATATATATTTTGGGAATAAAAAGGCCTTAAATACCATGGGTATCGTGGTTATGGACCATAACCACGATACCCATGGTATTTAAGGCCTTTTTATTCCCAAATAACTTTGCTCTGTTTACAATAATTAAACATTGAGCTCTCTAACGGAACCTGAACTCTACAACAAACTACTGGTAGAGAATTAGGACCCACCTAGAATCACCTTGTACCAAGAAACTTGGTACCGCACCAAAGTATATATATATATATATATATATATATATATATATATATATATATATATATATATATATATATATATCAATCTTTTTTCTAAGAAATAAAAAAATACACACATTAAAAATCAATTAGCAATAGTAGATTGAATCTTTTTTCCTGGTGCTTCTCTGTTCCATGAGGAAGAGGTTATTTATTGTGTCAGCACCCATCACCTCTCCAAATAACTTGTGACAGCCAGTGTTGTCTAGCACTTCTTAATCTTAAATATTTATGACCGGATCGATTGCATAAAAAGCTTTCACAAGAGATCTCCACTCCTTCGTTAAATAACAAGGTGTGAAGGCGGCTTAAGTGTTGACAGGTGCGTGTGCCCCTCCCCCTACCGCCCTCAACGCGACCCCCGCCGTCCAGCTTTGGCCTTAGCAACGGAATGACGCGGTGGAGTAAGCGGAAGTGGGCCCGCACGCATGCGCACAGATGCATCCTGGTCCGGAAATTTTTTCAGCCTGGAGACGACGTAAACATGGCAGGAGCCTCTTGTTGATGTTGTCTTAACAACTGGTGAAAAGTAGGAAGATTTTGGGGGATTTGAAGAAAGAAGCCGACAAAATTGGGGGTCAGATTTCTCCCCCTCGTTTCCCTCTATTCATTTAGACATTAATGGTTTACCTGTGCCTGTTATTATGGATCCACGAGTGAGCAAAAAGACCCAGGACACCCTCGGCCGAATTATTAAACGACCCCCTCTTACAGACAAATTGTTGGCTAAACCCCCGTTTAGGTTTCTTCACGATATTATAACCTCTGTAAGTTTGTTTAAATTTCTTTCTAACGTTTTATATTTAGTTTTAGTTTTTTTTTAACTTGTGAAAAACAAAAAACAAAAAATCAAACAAACAAGAAAAACAAAGAAAAAAAAAACGCTGTTTTCTTTCGTTTTAACTTTTTTGTTGATCAAAATATTTTTTGTTTGTTGTTAAAATTCCACTTTTGCTACGAAGTGTCTTATTTTATTTAAAAAAATAACAAACAAGAAATAACCTACCCCCCCCCCAAAAAAAAACAAATAAAAAATTATATATCGTCTTATAAAGTTTTATATATAAAGTTTGGGTTGTGGAGACATGAAATCAACGGCGCTTGGTAACTGACAGTTTCTTGCCTGTGCGATTTTTAAATATGTATTTCTCCTTAAAACTTTGCCTAAACTTGCAAATCGGTCGGAAAATTAAAACATATTACAGGGTGACCCAGAAAAAAACAGAACCCAAATTATTTATTTATTTTCCCATTAAACTAACCCTAACCCCCTAGTAAAAATGAACAGTTTTATTACAAAATTTGTGGGTTCTATTTTTTCCTGGGTCACCCTAATTTTCCGAACGATTATCCAAAACTTTTTACTGGATAGTCTACTTAGAAAATTTTAATCAATAAAAAAAATAAAAGGGAAAAAACAAATACAACAAACAAACTTTTGACTTTAGGGAACATTTTTAAAGATAAACAACACGGGTACTAATCATTAGATTACGTATAAAAAGCATTCCATTACATTTCACGGAAATACCCGAAACCTTTGTGTTAGTTTTAGGCTAGTCGGTAGAGAAACCGCCAGGCTCCTAGTTCGATACCTGCCCTCGCCAACTCAGCGTGTGAGTAGCACAGGGATCTGTGCGGGGTAAAACTTGCAAATCATACTCAAAATCCCATGATAAGAAAAAAACAGAACCCAAATTATTTATTATTTTCCCATTAAACTAACCTAACCCAACCCTAACCCCCCCCTAATTAAAATTAACAGTTTATTATAAAATTTGTGGGTTCTGTTTTTCTGGTCATGGGATTTTGAGTATGGTATGGGTTCCGTTTTTCTGGGTCACCCTGTTAAACTTGTAAAATTTTTTCTGGGTCCTGTAAAACTTGCAAATCATTGATTTGCAAGTTTTACCTCTGTGCGGTAAAGTAAAGAGCTGATGGTAGGTGTGGCGCTCCACCTCAGACGCTAAAAACAATCTCATTGGTCTAGCGGTAGTGAGAAGGGGATACACTCCCTCGCTGATTGGTTGATACCGACATTAGGCCACCCCGACGACTTTACTTGTTTTTTTTTACTTTAATCTAATGCTATTTATACGTAAGATGCGATTCTAATGATATTATCTCTTGCGTGCTATTCTGCATTTGTACCAAATGTTTTAATTAATTAGTATTTTATAGTTATCTCCGTAAAAAATGTGGATGATTAAAAACGAACCCTCCACAAAATTATCATTTAGTTGGACTGGAAATTTATTTCTTTATAATCTCCTGGGTGGTCCGAAAATCTTGTCACCCCTACATATTTATTTTTGAAGTAAAATAAATACATAATACAATCCGAAATTCTAGAACATAATCTAATTTTTAAAGAGTCTTTTTTTAGAGGTAAAATAATCACGTCACTTATTAAAACAATAAAATAAAAAAATCTTCCCAAATATAAATCAAATCTTCATTATTTTAGCTCAAAAACCAAGCCCTCGTGATATTTAATGTGTATATATATTTACTTTGTTAATTGTTTTATTTTCGAAGTTTCCTCTGGACATACAGATACACACAACTGCCATTTATATATGTATAGATAGATAATCCTCTGTAAAAGCAAGATTAGAATTAAAAAAGAAAAATGTCCGTAAATTGTCCGTTGGAATCATGTACTATAATATTGATCAAATATATATGGCTACTAGTCTTTTGTTGGTTTGGTGTATGGGATGTTGCTGCTGCTGCTGCTGGTGTTGCTAGTTTCTTTTCTTAAACCTCATTTTATGCATGGTTCTTGCCTCTGTTGGCCATCGAGCTGAAAAAAGACTTAAGGAATGGAAAAAAAAAAGACAAAAACAAAACATGACTTCAGGTTTCAGACTTTATTTCTAGGTTCATAGCTATTTCATGGAGAGGAAATTTCATCCTGTGCCAGTCGTACTGTTTGTTCCCAGTAACGGTCTGTGTTGAAATGGTCGAGGTTTCCTTTTGGAAGCCTTAGGAAGGGGCCTTTTCTCTGTGCATACCCAAAGGGTTCTTCCTGTTTGAGGGCTTTTGGGAGATTGTTATTTTTTAAAATTCTTTATTTTATTCTAATTTTCACACATACAAGATAGTTGTATTGTCATTACTAGCAGAACCTGTGGATATACCACAGTATGATGATTTAATTATTACAAAGTTTGATATGTTTACCTAAGAGCTATTGTAAAATATATCAATATGTAAAAAGTATAATAATCTTGATTTAACTCTCTCTCACTTTTTTTTCTTTCTTTCATTCTTTTCATCTTTCTATTATGTTCGATTGAAACCGATTATTCTTATCCTTCCGTGCACTCACCCCTTCTCTTCGTGCACTCACCACTTCTCTCTATCCTTCTCTTACTCTCTCTCGTTGATGTCAATATCAAAATAAATTCATTTTTTTCAAACACTTTGTTTTTCTAATTTCGTGGCTCTTCGCAGAATTGCGTCCAGCTTTCCTGCCTTAAAAAACAGCTAAAAAAAAATTTGCTAGCTGAAGCGTTGCCTGCTGAAAAAACAAGCTCCAGTTTTTTTTCGGGAAGTACTGTATTTGACGGCATATCAGATGCACCCCCATTTCAGCAAGTCAGATTCAGGAAAAAAAGTTTTTAGTGTATTTCAGCATATATTGTTGAAAACAGTCTAGCTGTGCATTACACAAGCAGAAACATAGCTGTATAAAAGCAATTTGGCAGTACAGGCAAGCAATAAGCATACACAAGACATCTCAATAGTAGGAAATAATAATAATATAAGATTAATAATAATAATGATGATAACAAAACATTGGACATGAAAATAAAGCAAGAAGGTAAAGTAGAATCGTTTTTATAAAAGCATTCTGCCACTAAAGCATTCTTCATAGAGCCTATGGGATGTCTCAAACTTCACCTACGATGTATAAGACGCAGGGCAATTTTTTGAACCAAAATTTTTTTTGAAAAAAAGTGCGTCCTATATGCCATCAAATATGGTAAATGTAAATATTTTAACCCTTCCCCTCTTTAAAATATTTTAAGTGGGGCTAAATATGTACATTTACTTGTTTTTTCAGCAGGCACCACTTCAGCTAGGGACTTTTTTTGAGCTGGCACCGCTTAGTGTTTTTTAAGGCAGGAGGCAGGGACGCAATTCTGCAAAGAGCCCCCTAATTTCTATATATTGTCAGATTCATTTCTATATTTTACTCCCATTTCTCATTATGTTAAGGGTGAACTATGTTTTATAAGATAAATTTGTAAAATTATGTATTTCTGATAAATTTATATATCTGTAAAAGAAATAAAAATGAATATGTTTGATGTTAAATGCAAATGTAAGAAAAAATAGTAATAAAATCTTAGTTCACAATAAAATACTATTTATTAAAGAACAAGGTTACAGATTTGTGGAAGGTATATGGTCTGCATCCAACTCCAGAACTCTGGTCTAGTGGGGCTTATATTTGTTGTTGTTGTTATGGCATTCACCCTGGGTTGGTTGAGTTGGCTCCATCCAATGAATTCACCGTATCCCAAATGAACAAGATAGGGAATTCATGAAATTTACAACTGGTCCTCAAACCCTGCATGCATATCCCAGTCAGAGGAAAAAGATACCCTTGCTTGCCACAAATTTTCCACAGACTCGGTGACAAGTACGCCAAAAACTGTTGATTCCTGACAATAATGGAGATACCCTTTGGATTTTCATCAGAGCCTCTTAGCCACGTTTCTGCCCTAATACCACTATGTGACAAACCAATCTACTTTGGGAGGTCTTAACACGAACTGGAGTTCCAGACGGCATAGCTCTGACACTATCAGGTTGTCACCAACCTGTCACAATGAGAGGGGTTAGACTTTAGAGTGGAGCTTATATCTGTGTTTAAGTCTTACCTTTTGAATTTTTGAAATGAAATGACTGCCAGGAAATTTATGCCTTGAAATAATCTCAGTCCTTAAGGCCTCAGCTTCTGAACTGGTGAGTGAAGTAAAATAGATGGCATGGTCCCGGTGAATTGCACCCCCCCCTCCCAGGCAGCCCTAACCCTTCACCTAAGAGGTGCAAGATCAGGTTTATTGCCCAATGCCCTAGGCACCCTAAAAGAGGAATGCCGACAGGACCACACATTTTTTGCACTGGTTACCGCATGAGCTTCGGTTTGTGCATAGCTAACAATGTTTAACTCTTAACGTCCTATACCACCTCATTCCACCCGGCCAGAAGTCACATTTCCTAATCTACCCCAAATGATAGCCTTTGTTTAAATGTAATATTAAACATATTTAGAAGTCTTAAATTAAAGGGAAATAACTCAGGTAACTTTATATGAAAAGGCCATTTTTAGCCATTTATTGATAAATCCTTTATAGGAATGGGGCTTTGAACTTAGAAAATACTCAACAGGATGTTAAGAGAAGACCTTGTGTTAATCTGGTCTGGTGTGAGGCCAGGAAAATAAACTTACATTTTTAAAGAACAGATTGTATATTTTATGTAAAGTTACTCTATTATAGAGTAGTCCGAAAGTCTTGTCACCCCTTACATATTGTTTTAACATTCATTATTTTTTGTTTTAATAATATATGTAAGTCATGTGATTATTTTACCACTGGAAAGAATCTTTAAAATTGACTGGCTGGCTCATCCTATATCTCTTGAGTCACGGGCAAACAAATGCCTCCAGGATCATCTCAATTTGTCGAGTGATATTCCAGACTTATGGTGCCCCGGAAGAACTCAGCAGTGATGGCGGACCACCCTTTACTTCCCTACCATTTAAGCAGTTCCTAGAGGACTGGGCGGTAAAACATAGACTGTCATCAGTCGCCTACCCACAATCCAATGGTCGGGCGGAATTAGCTGTCAAGACGGCCAAAAGGATAGTGAATGGCAACATAGGACCCAGGGATCTCTGGATAATAACCAGGCTGCGAGGGTAATCCTTCAATATCGGAACACACCCATTCAAAAGATCGGACTATCCCCTGCACAACTCCTTCTCTACCGACGACTCCGTGACTTCATACCATCCCAACCTGCACTATATAAGCCGCATACTAAGTGGATAACAGCGGCTCAGAACCGCAAAATTAGCCTATCTCAGCGGAATGCACTGCCAATAGAGAAATACAATCGCACAGCACATACACTCTATCCACTTCAAAAGGGAGACACAGTGTCTGTACAACGTCCAAACAACCATCTGTGGACATAACAGGCAGAGTTGTCGAAACACTCCCCAATCACCAATACCGAATCAGGATTGATGGATCAGGTAGGATCACATTGCGGAATCGCCGATTCCTCAGGAAGCTCCAAGCACCAGTGGCCCCTGTCCCTATTCCTAGCGCTTTGCCTGAGCCCCCTAAACCAATATTTGAGGATGTTCCACAAACCAAAAGAATGGTGACATCAACTAGGGACCAAGCCTCACCCAGTGTCACTCCAACCCCTAAGCCAATGCCATCAAAAATACCCCGTGCTTTATCAAGATTACTCCCTGTAATCGGCCGGGTCGAAAGGAACTAATTCCCCCTCAAAGGCCGCTACGCCCGCGCAATGGGGTGGGGGAGGAAAGGGAGATGAAGAATAAGTTCCAATTACCGTCGAACTGGGAAGACAAGGTAGCAAGTGGTTGTAAATCCAATACAAACTTGAATGCTACAAGGTCCACTGCAAAATGACAAAGTATATATAAGACTCCACAATGTCATTCAAATCAGGCAGTCAAGCAACCAATCAGAACTTTTCTGTATTATGTAATTATTTCATCTTTAATAAAAAATATGCAGGGTATGACAAAATTTTCAGACCTCCCTGTATATTATTTTTATATATATTTACCAACCCCTCTGCAGGAGCAGAATATGACACAAGGTCAATTTTTAAAGCGCAGTTCAACAGGTTTGAATTCAGAGTTTTCCTTCTCCTAGACCGATTGCCTAACCAAGGTTAAAGAGCCCAGTCTGCCCTACTATTTATCCATAGCTGGAGGGAGAGTAGGATTCATACCTTTCCAGAGGGTATTAGCGTTAAGTGAAATGCAATTACCACGTCAAGGATTTGCACTCTGAGCGACGAGTCCATTTCCCATGACTTTAACCATTACACCACGCACTTCCATATTCTTTTTATATGAGGCTAAGTAAGTATGCATACAAAAAGTGTGTTAAAAAGTATTGAGACTGAAGCTGTATTTACTAAGACAGAAATAAACAATGAATGAAGCATTAATTTAAAGCGACAATTCTTCCAGGCTGTGGTTATATCAGTACTGCTGTATGGCTGCACCACTTGGACCCTAACGAAGCACCTTGAGAATAAGCTAGATGGGAGCTACACAAGAATGCTACTTGCAGTCTTGAACAAGTCGTGGAAAGAGCACCTCACAAGGAAGCAGCTGTATGGCCACTTGCCTCCCATCTCACAGATCATCCGAGTGAGACGGACAAGGCATGCAGAACACTGTTGGAGAAGCATGGACGAGCTCGTAAGTGACATTCTCCTGTGGAGGCCAACACATGGATATGCTAATGTTGGCCGGACAGCAAGGACCTACATTGACCAACTATGCGAGGATGCTGGCTGCTGCACAGAAGACCTCCCAGGGGCAATGAATGATAGGGAAGGTTGGCGAGAGATTGTCATGGATATCCGTGCTGCCTGTACAACATAATGATGATGACTTTTATTCCCTAATTGGATGAACATTATCATCTTGACTCGTGTTCCTTAATTGTATGACCATTATCATCTTGCAACTCCCTCTGGTTAAAAATGAGACCATCCAAATCAGCCAAGATGTAATGCAAAAATGCAAATCCTGATTATATGGTGTTGCTTATCCGTCAAATTCTTATTTCTTATGAGTGTTGTCAAATAAAGGGAAGAAAAGAGACATGCTACACAGAAAAATATATAAGAAAGAGAGAGTGAGGGAGAGCGCATGGAAGGGATAAGCTTAATCTGTTTCAATCGAACATAATGAAAAAACGCAAAAGAGAGAAAAAAAAGTGAGAAAGGGTAAAATCAAGATTATTATACTTTTTACATATTGAACTATTTGGAAATAGCTCTTAAGTAAACATATCAAATGTAATAATTAAATCCTCACACTGTGGAATATTCACAGGTCATGCTAGTAATGACTGCTATTTGCACAGCAGTGTTGCTTTCAAACAATGGTTTCATATTGAAGCATCTTTACTACAGAATGACCCAGCAGTATTTTACAATACCACCAGGCTTTGTTGTATTGTTGTCACACTCTGGGACTGGCATATCCACACTGATGTAGTTAGAGCCTTATTTTGGATCTTTTTTATGTATTTCTTCTTGTCTGATGCTGAAAGTCCAAGATTAGTCAAATATACAGTGTTACATAATCATTAGATACCTAATGATTATGACAATAGTGTAGAAATCATATTAGTGCAGCTGATGGCTTGAGGTGAGTGACGGCGCTTGACCTCACTCTGACCTTGCGGTCTGGGGATGATCGTGAGAACTGGAAGGCGATAGAAAGCCCCCTTCCGGTTTAAGGAGCAAGCAACTCAGTTAGTTAGAGTTAGAACTTAGAAGCGAAGCTAGCAAGATGTGAGTCTCACTGCGCAATGTCTGGTCTGGGGATCTACGAATAAAGTAACATCATCATAAATCAAAGTCTTGTGGTTATTACTAAAAGCTAACAATAACACTAGGCTTCTGATAAGGAGTGATCCCCAACAGAAACCAGACCCGAAGTCCCCAAGAAACACCACGACAAGACCAGACCAAGATAGATGATAGAAGAACCAAGTCGACCAGAAGAATAGACGACCAGAGTAAGACGTAAGAAGGTATATAACATATAGATATTTAGTGCTGGTAAAGAAGGCTATGCAACAAGAGGTTGAGTTAGTAATGAAACGATGGCATCCAACCCCAATAGGAAATATTTTTGTTATTGTAGCGAGATCGAACGGCAAAACTCACAAACCTATGATGAGCCAACAACAGTCCGTCAGTCGAAGAGACAGTGATATCCATTCCCACTCTTTCCCAATTGTTCGTCACATTTCTGCTTCCGGCCCACACGTACAACATGCCACTCGCTGTCTCTTCAACTGACGGACCATTGTTGGCTCATCACAGGTTTGTGAGTTTTGCCGTTCGATCTCGCTACAGTTATCCAATCATTTCTGATACATTGTTCTCACAGTTCTTGATATTTTTCCCCACTTACACTGATGCACCCATATATATATTGTGTGTGTGTGTGTGTGGTAAAGAATATAGGGGAAATGTGGACAAAGAAGAACTTAAACAAGTGATAAAGTCAGGAGAGTGGGATAGAGTTTGTGAGCATTTGATTGGTCCCACCTCTCACCCGTTCACTTTCTCTACTATAAAAACAAATGTATGATGCACAAACGTTTTCAAATAAAAGACTGAAGAAGTCGTACTCAATGTACAATGAAATATATCTCCTACATCTACTTGTTTGAGTTGTTCTTTGTCCACATTTTCCCTCTATTCTTTACCATATTCTGTTGGATTTACTCCAATCCTCATATATATATATATATACATAGTTGGTGGTAATTCAATATTTGTGTCGAAAATGACTCCCTACCAAATCTCCACATTTACCAAGATTTATTGTGTCCTGCATATGAAACTAAACTGCATCTGGTGATGTGGAGTACCCCTTCATCACTATTACTCCAGGTCTGCTCTGACCGGAATGGTAGTACCTGTTGGAGTCCCATCTATAGGTTAAATAGAAAAAGATGAGTTTTAAATAATGGGTTTAAAAAGATTGAGTTTAAAAAATGAATACATAACATGAAAGAATCAAACAGAATGTCTTTGGCATAAGATAACCCAACAAGGGTTGACATGCCGTAAAATCTAAAATTAAGTATCTGAAAATATCCAATAAGAAAATGATTAGAACAACCAAATTGAAATTTTTTTTCATATTTAATTAATTTTCTTACGTGATTTAAAGTGTTTTTTTTTATGCTGGATGAAACAACATTGTTAGCTTAATTGGTAGAGAATCTGCCTAGGAACCACTAGGTTTAAGTTTTGATACTGGTCCCCGCCAACTCAGGGTATGAGTAGCATAGATTGAGTAATCTGATCTGTGTGTTAAAGTGGGGAGCTGATGGTAGGTGTGGCGCTCCACCTCAGCACAAAAATCTCCCTGGTCTAGTACTAGCAAAAAGGGGATAGACTCCCTCGCTGATACCAAGAATAGTCCACAACTTACTAACAAGAGCACACTGTAGATGTTTTCTAAGTTCCTCATGAACTGAACAGATTTTTCTTCCCTTGATTTTTTTCTTCAATTCTGTAAGTGTTGGTATTGGGAGGATAAAAAAAGAAGCTAAAGAACTTAAGAACAGTTTGTTTATATTTGGATAGAAAAAAAGGAAAAGACAAAAAATAGTTTTATTTTTTATTTCATCTGATCTTAGGTGACAGTTGATGAATAATTCTAATTCAAGACAAGGTATTTTTAAAAAAAGAGATGGTCACAAAAAAATGTGGTGGTGTATGTGCTGACGTTACAGGAATATACTGTCTTTGTATTAAGCTGAAACTAATTTATTTTGAGTTAAAAAAGGAATTATTAAAACTGTTTGGATTAAAAAAATTAAGTTATTTTAATTTGAAGAATTGAAATTTACTGATTTTAATTAAATGAACTAGCAAAAAAATGTTTATTCTGTAATAAAACCAAGTTTCTAACAGTTAAATTCAATGTCATCTGTACAACGTTTCGGCTGATGTACCCTCCAGCCTTCTTCAGGTATTTCTTGTTGGACTCGGGAACCTTCTTGTCTTATATTTTCGCTTCCAAATCGGGTACCTATTACGACAAGAAGGTTCCTGAGTTCAAGATGGTTCCCAAGTCTGAGAAGGTTCATAAGTCCGACAAGAAATACCTGAAGAAGGCCGGAGGGTACATTGGCCGTAACGTTGTACAGATAACAATGAAGATGAGGACAATAGTCCGAATAATGCATATAATACTAATCATCAAGCCTCATCTCAAAAATTTGGAGGAATAGTTAAATTCAAATTGATTCAAATATTTAAGGTTTTTCTTGGGTAGGGGCGTCAAAAGCATTTTGATTATTGTCCATTGTAGAAGAAAATTTTATGACAGACGATAATCAAAATAGATGGGTTTTTTTCACCTTACCAAAAAGTAATTTTCAAAATTTGAATTGAAAGTTAAAAAAAGTCACTTTTTCCAGAAAATTAATCCCTCTAGTTAAAAAAACTAGCTGCATCTTTTGTAAAAACACTTTCATTGCTACAGTAATGGTGGTGGAACATAAAGGCACTTACAAGCTACACTGTCCCTGGATTTAATCCCCAACTGCTAAGTGAGTTTACACAGCACTAGTGAATTATATATGTTGGTAACAATTTACTAATATAGTTCCTTGTTAAATGCAACTATTCTTTCCATTTTATACTGCCAAATGAACCTGGGTTGAAGTTACATACAATTAAAAATTGCAAATCCACTTGTTACATCACGTCACGATTTTGAGCAATAAGTCTCATAGACCTCCAGCACAAAATTTATTTTTTATGAAACTTCATTTTCTAAGTTAAAAAGAGGCTGTTTCCCAAATGCATTGTCAAATATTTGCCCAAAATGTTTGTAGTATGAATTATTCTGCAAATCTTTTTGTTCACGTCACGTCACACCCCTACCTTAAGACAAGTGAAGTGTTTTTTGATACTTATGAAGGCCTTGTTTCTGTAAAAATTGAAGAAAACAATAAAACAATTGTGTAAATACACAAACTTGACATTTTGCTTCATCATAAATACAGTTAAGACCTCCATTCCTTGGTTTCTGGTGAGGGTAACATGGTAAATCATAGAAAGAGGAGAAACTTTGGATTCCCAGTATTATGGCCAACTCTGACCATCATTTGTGTATGTGCCAACTTGGTGCACACATCCATAATGGCTCCTTTTGCCACATAGTTTGAAAGGACTGTAAGTGACTAAGTAATTGGTAGACATGTATGTGCTTTTACTTTTATTTTACAATGAAAGATATATAATCTATATATTTTCTGAAAGCTTAATAATTCACAATCCCAATGAAATATTATAATTGTTGAAAACAATATCATGAAACTTCAGGTAACATTTCTTTTTAGATATTTGTATTCAAACTAATTGGACTAGAAATGTACCTAATTACAAGCATCTTGGGTTCTTTAATTGTGACAGTGCACATCTGGTAGCAAAAATTTCATGATTGCTTTACTGCAGAGTGGCCTCTTGTCTGTATCAGCCGAACAACGATGGAATCTATCCCCTTTTTGCTTGCACTAGATCAGGGAGATTGTTGAGTTGGAGCACCACACCTATCATCTACTCTCACATGCTTTACCACACAGATCAGAGTAATATGCTACTCATGTGCTGAGTTGGTCAGGACTGGTATTGAATCCGGAACCTTGAATTCCTTGGTGAATGTGCTACTGACTGAGCTAACTGGGTCTATTATTCAATGATATAATGGTTTAAACTAGCAGTAAAACATAATAGGTCTCAATGGTGTTAATAATAAGTTATATGGTTAAAGTAACTAATAATAATAATCCTTAGTAAACAATTATAGTATCAAGTAACTATTCTTAATACAAATAATTTGCTCATAGTTTATGGTTTTAAGTAACTAATATTATAATCCTTAGTAAACTATTAGTATAGCTAAATTAGTATAACTATTCTTAATACAATTAATTTGCACAGTTATATGGTGGGCTGGGCTGGGTGGATACATTTCTGCACAATTTGTCCGCCTCTTTTCCTCTCCTTCAAGATGTAATTTAATCTTAAGTTTCTCTATTTTGATGTCGTTGAGGAGAACCGGCACAAATTGCATATAGTGCTTGACCCGTTTAGAACCGGGTTTTCAGGGTGCCTTCCAAGCATGGCTGCTAGCAATAGGAACAGTGCATCAGTGATTACTTCATAGGGGCTGCCCTGTCGCTGAGGCTGTAGAATATGCTGACTGCACCTTTGTTGAGAGGTAAGACCACCTCGCAATGGGGCCACCTGTTGGCCATGGGTGGTGACATGTGATGCGTAAGGACCTGGATCCTGAGCAGTCCATGACATGCAATACTCCATTTTTGCCCTTATGTTAGGCTAGACGGTCGATTGGAGTGACCGTCTCCGATTAATTGGCTAGTCACATCAAGCCCTAGCACCTATATAATTGTCCCAACTCTATTGTCCTTATGGGAAGCCCCAACCCTTTTTGTCATATATATGTTAGAAGCGGTAGCTGAGAGTCTTAATGTCTTAGGTATGACATTAAACTAACTGATGGTGAGGTTTCAGTTTGGAGGTCTGGGGATTTTGAATACCCCTTTATCACCATTACTCCCAGGTCCACTTCGACCCAGAGTGGTGGTACCTGTTAGGGTCCCTGCTATGAGGTGAATAGAAAAAATAAATTGAAAAGAAATGTGTTTAAAAAAAAATTGAATACCCATCAAAAAAAATAAAACTAAATGTCTTTGGTATAAAATAACCCAACAAGAGTTGACTTGCCGTAAAACCCAACCAACCCACCTTTGGTCTTATTTGGCCAGGTATCATTCTTTGGCCATATCATAGTCAGTTTCCTGGTTAAATAGAAAAAAGTGAGTTTAAAAGAAATGTTTAAAATTGAGTTTCCATCAAGAATAAATAAAACAAAACATCTTTGGCATAAAATAACCCGCAAGGTTTGAATGCTGTAAAACCCAACCATCCAAATTTCAAAGGGGGATGTCACCCAGATTTAAATAAAGTTTAAATAAAACTTTTTGGAACTTTTTAGAATAAAGAAGAGATTGAATTGTAAGAAGCAAAACAAAAAATGAAAACTTTAACGCAGGTGCTTTTCTTTTCTTTTTTTTTTTTTTCTTTCTTCCGTTCAATTGTCATTGCGATAAGGAAGATAAATGAGACAGAAAAAGTTTGAATTGGTTGAAAACGGAAGAAGGGGAAAAAGATAGATTTAAACTGTACTAACATAAATCAAACTAATCTTATCTTACCAATTGGAGTTGTTATTTACTAAACTTAGTGGAGGTACCATAGTTACGCTTATAAAACAAAAATGAGCCTGATGAGCTGGGTTCAAATCCTGGATGAGACTGCGTTTTATTTTGTAATAATGTACTTGGAATAGTCATTTTTTTGCACATATTTATATGGTTTCAAGTAATTGTTATGACTAGCAAAAAAATAAAATGCCCTCTGGGTGGTGTAAAAGTTATTTTTTTGAGGTGTGTAGGAAAAAATAAAAAAATAAGATAAAAGATTTAATATTTAAAAAAAAAATGACTTACTTACTTAAAAAGCATCATATTCACTCCATCGAGATGTTTGTTTTGTTTTACAACAGATGACAATTTTTTTTTTTTAAATACACTCATTTTTATATAATTCTGCAAAATTTTATTAAAATTGAACAAATATTTTAATTTTAGTGTAAAAAAGTATATACTCTTTTAAAATTTTTATGTTGATTTTATCGACATCCAAAATTACGTAAAATGATTTTTTTTTGCTGTGCTCTTTCGTAAAAAATGTGACAATCTTTGAAATCTTATTTAAAAAAATGATAGACATACAAAAATAGTTTTGCTGTCAAAATTCAAATAAGAAGTTTTTTTTTCTAATAACACCAAATTTCAAGAGTTAAATTTAAATTGATATTCAAATATTTAAGTTTTTTCTTTTGGGAGGCATCAAATGAAAAATGTTTGTTTTGTTTTACGACAGAAGATAATCAAAACAAAACATTTTTTTTCACCATATAATAAGATATGAATTATTAATTCATATTAATAATAATTAAGATAATATTATATTGATTAATATTAATATTGATTAATAATTTTATGGCAAAAAACTACAAAACTGAGTTGGGGAGGGCCAGTATGAAACTGGCCCAAATTCTTATTTTTAATCAGTATAAATTGATCAAAAGTTGAACAAATGTTAAGGTTAAATTTAACTGTTACAAATTTTAAAAAGTTAGTATGAATGTTATTCCTAGTTCTTGTAATACAACAATAAGCAAAAAAAAGTAAAAATTAAGATGAAATAAAATACTAATTAAAATTAATAATGATGACTATGTTTCATTTAAGAATAAATGTGCTGGGTATAACGGTAAACTACATCTAGTGGTGAGGTTTAAATTTTGAAGCTCTGGGGAGTGTGCAGTACCTCTTCAATGCCAGGGGTGGGCCCCCATGGTGTAGTTGCTAATGTACTGGACTGCAACATCGTTGGTTGTGGATGGTGACCCGTGATGCTTAATGACGGAATCCTGGTGACTGATGAGTCCATGACATGCGACAGTCCACTTTGGCCCTTACTTGGGTTGGCTGGTCACGTCAAGCCCTAACATTTATATGATTGTCCCAACTGATTTTTTTAGTCTAAAGTTAGGGATATGTGTTATACACAAATAATTCTAGCAGATAAGGTAAAAATGGCAATTCTTCCAGGCCTTAATTGCATCAGTGCTACTACTGTACAACTGCACCACTTGGACCCTAACAAAGTTGCCTAGAGAACAAACTAAATAGGAGTTGCACAAGAATGCTGTGTGCTGTTTTTAAATAAATCATGGAAACAGCATTATGCTTACCCATTATTACACAAACCATCTGAGTAAGGCGGACAAGATATTCTTGACACTGCTGGAGAAATAAGGACAAACTCATAAGTGATATTCTTTTGTGGAAACCTGTACATAGACACACCATTGTGGGGTCCAGCAAGCACCGACATAGATCAGCTGTATTCAGATTCTGGAGGCTGCCCAGAACACCTCCCAAGAGCGAAGACTGATAGGGACGGTTGGTGAGAGATTATCATGGATATCTGTGTAGCCAGCATGACTTTATGGTATATTATGGACTCTCTCGTCGATTTTCGACGCATGAGGGTTCATACACACAATGAACACCCACACAGTGATTTGTTTATAGTGGTGAAGGCTTGTGTTGGACCATCCACACTTTTTGGCAAAGTCGATAGGAAAGAATTGGTGCATCAAGCGTTGCCACAAACCCAATCAACGACCGACCTCAGAGTTATCCCTCTCCTAGACTGGTTACCTACCCAAGGTTAGGGCCCAGTCTGCCCTACTATTTAACCCATAGCTGGAGGGAAAATATATGGATTCATACCTTTCCCAAGGGTATTAGCGCTATGTGAAATGCCAACAGTTTCGTCTAGGAATTGAACTCTATTGGAAGAGTCCATTTCCCACGACACTAACCACTAGCCCAGCCTCCATATATGGTGTATATATATATATATATATATATATATATATAATAATAATACAGTTAAGCAAAGCCTGAATAAAATACTAGATCCAAAATAGATGTTACTGAAGTAAAGTAAAAAAAGTATTTTGAAAAACAAAATTCTTTTTTATAAAATGTCTATTTTGGTTGAATCAAACTTAACAGACCTAAATTCCAACATTGTATGTCACCCTACCGAAAGAAAAAAAATACTAAAAATCAAGGAATTAACCAAATTTAATGAAATTTTCAGTGTTGATATATTAATGAAATAAACAATATAATGCACCAGTTATTTTATTTGAAAACTCTTTTTTCAGGTCAGTTAACTTTGTACCACGTATCTTTGAGGTATAATACAAATTCACAAACATACGTGGTTCAAAGTTAATTGACCCGAAAAATGTAAAAGTTTTTAAATAAGATAACTGGTGCATTATATTGTTTATTCATTAATATATTAACACTGAAAATTTCATTAAATTCTGTTAATTTCTTGATTTTTAGTATTTTTTTTCTTTCGGTAGGGCGACATATGATGGGGGAATTTATGTCCATTAAGTAGGATTTAACCTTTATTTTTCCCCTGTTGTACCCATAACAACACTTATATAATTCAGTCTGTTCATATCTACATATATCAGCTTTGTGTGGATTCTTGATCCTGCACAGAAGACCTATTGGGGGTGATGATCAATAGGGATGATTGGCAACCTTATGATGATGATGATGATGCTTAGGTAGGCTAATTATGAACAAAATATTTTTTTTTTAAATCTAAAGTTTTGATATGAATTTTGATTTTTTTAAATGAAAAAAGTTTCTTGTTTTGATGTGAAGAGAAATTAAAAACAAGAAAGTTGTTTGGATTATTTTTAGAAAAAAATAAGTCAGATGTTGATGTGTTGATTTTCAAAATGACTCTCAAGACAGATTAATTTGTTTATAGTATCGAATTCTGCACCCCCCCCGCCCCCCACCCCCTAGGAATGGAAATAAATTACTCTTTACTCTAAGAACACTGAATTGTCTATGTTTGTTTAAGTTGTCAGCAAAACTGATGTTTATTATCATTACAAAATCAACTAATCTAGTTTTTACCTACCTACAACATACCCAATATATATAGAAATAACATACCCTATATATATATATATATATATATATATATATATATATATTTACACACATACTGATGAGACATGAAATGGTGTCTGTGGTTGACTTTATAATTATATATATATATATATATATATATATATATATATCACACAGACACCATTTCACGTCTCATCAGTATGGCTAGACTGTTTTTTTTACTAAGCTTAGCTTAGTTGTAGCACAAGGCCAGAAGTATGGGGCACCCAGTGAGAATTGAATTCACTAATAATGGTCTGCTAATCTAACTTGCTAAACATTAAAACCCTAGGAGGTATTTCTGCTGTGCCCTAATATAAAAATATAATTGGTAAATCGCTTTTCTGTGGATTTAATTTTTCATTTTAAGAATTTCTTTTGTAACTCTTTGCAGTAATTTTTTTATTTACAAGAATGATTGCAAAATAGATTTTGTTTAAAAAAACAAAACAAAATTTCTGTATCCCAAGTCTTACCATAGACTGGTATGTTAGCTAGTTCATTATAGGTACTAGCAATAAAAAAAAAAAAAAAAAAATGCCCTATGGACAGTGTAAAAATTAATTTTTGCTATGCTCTTTCTTAAAAAAATGTAAACAGATCTTTGAAATCTTTGTCTAATTATAGACATGAAAAATAGATTTGCAGTCAAAATTCAAATATGTTTTCTGTCTAATAAAACCAAGTTTTTAACAGTTTAATTCAAATTAAATCAAATATTTAAGGTTTTTCTTTTGAGAGGCATCCAAACCGTTCGGTTTATGATAATCAAAACAGAATTTTTTTTTCTCTGTATCTTGAAATTTATGTAGAACATGATTATGAGACAATTTCTTGCTGGTAAATAATTTTCTCATAAAACTAACGTTAGATAAATTTAAATACATATTTTAGAATAAAACAAACTATATATAAATCAATAATACCAGGCAATTAAAACACATTTTAACTAACAATGTAGACTGTTTAATGTTGCATACTCAATTTCTGAGTATATATAATATAGGGTTGTTCTTTATTCTATGTATTGATAATTTTGACTATGAATTAAAAACTCTTTGATAAACATATGCAATTCCTGAGGGTGACATAATCAGTGACAACAGTTTTGGTTACAGACACTGAATCTCCATTATATATAGAAGATTTGCCCATATGTTTTTGATTGATAACTAACAGTCGATTGCAGCCTGTAATATCACATGATTCATTAAATGCATACGTCCAAACTTCTGCTTACCCTAAATACTTTCAAAGATAAAATAAATCTTGATAGACAGGGAAGAAAAGAAAAAAATTCCAGTTTTATTTTTACTATATTTGAACCTGTTATATATAGACAGGATTTTCTTATCACTCTTTACTGCCACCCTGTTGGCTGGGGCATTAAAATGCACTGACTGCATCTCTGCAGAGGGGTAAGACTCCTCCAATGGGGCCACCTGTTGGCCGTGTGTAGCGACCTGTGATGCTTAAGGATAGAAGTTCTATCCTTAAGCATCACGGGTCGCCACCCACTGCCAACAGGTTGAGCAGTCCATGACTTGCAATACTCCACTTTGGCCCTTTCTCTGGCAAGACGGGCGATCAGAGAGGCCCCCTCTGATCAATCAGCTGGTCATTTCAAGCCCTAGCACCTATATGATGGCCCTTATGGCAACCCCAGCCCTTTTTATCATATGGGTGTTAGAAGACGGTTGCTGAGGGTCTACATGTCCTGGGAATGACATTAAACTCTATCTGATGGTGAGGTTCCAGTTTTGGATGTTTGGGGAATGTGGAGCACTTTTTCATCACCATTGCTCCCTGGTCCACTCTAACCCGGAGTGGTAGTACCTGTTAGGGTCCCGTCTATGGGTTAGATAGAAAAATGTATTTATAAAAATAAAATTGAGTATCCATTAAGAATGACTTTATTTCAAAACTTTATTGGCATTAAATGACCCACTGAGGTTGATATGCCATAAAAAAACAAAAAAAAAAAACAAACCAAACCACTGTTTACTGTCTTTACCCCTAATCCATACTTAATTTTCTGTACTAAGAACCTAATTATTTCTAGTGGTTGTCATTTACTAGACCTAGCTTAGTTTGGCATAAGGCCAGAAATAAAGAGCACTCAGAATCAAAGTCACTAATTTTATGTAAACCTGTATTTCTTAGTGATATATAAGACACATTGCAGGATTTTAAATGCACTAATAACATGGACTGTTTTGAGGCAAATCTAACTCGGATTTTCATAGAGACATTGTTAATAAATAAGATTTATTCTATGTATTAATGAATTTGACTATGAATCAAATACTCATTGATAAACTTACATAATTCCTGGGGGTATTATGATGTAAGCAGTGTCATAGTTTTGGTTAGACAGACAAAATAATATATAGATCAATAAAAAAGTAAAAGTAAAGTTGTCGGGACAGCCTAATGTCAGTATCAGCCAATCAGCAAGGGAGTCTATCCCCTTTTCACTAGTGCTAGACCAAGGAGTAGCATGGCGCAAAGCACCAGTATGATGTAAACTTTAATTTCTTAGTGATATCCTACAGTGGGCTGTTTTGAAGCAAATCTAACTCAGATTTTCATAGGACATCAAGATTTATTCTGAGTTTGACTATAAACTAAATATTCATTAATAAACTTACGCAATTCCTGTGGATATTGTGACATAGTTTCAGTTACAGACAGACACTGAATCTCCATTATAATAATTTCCCAACCCTATTGCCCTTATGGCAAGTCCCAACCCCTTTTTATCATATGGGTGCTAGAAGGCGGTGGCTGCAGGTCTACATGTCCTGGGAATGACATTAAACTCTATCTGATGGTGAGGTTCCAGTTTTGGAGGTTTGGGGAATGTGGAGCACCCCATTCATCACCATTGCTCCCTGGTCCACTCTGACCCGGAGTGGTAGTACCTGTTAGGGTCCCATCTATGGGTTAAAGAGAAAAATGTATTTATAAAAAAATTGTATTATCCATTAAGAATTGATTTATTTCAAAACTTTATCGGCGTTAAATGACCCACTGAGGTTGATATGCCGTAAAACAAACCAAACCAAACCATCATAATAAGATATGAGTGATACTGTGCTGTGATATTCTTGAAAAATGTTAATATTTGATGATAATTTGTTATTTGAAAACTTTTTTTTTCAAGGTATTAAGGTTATTTTTTTTAATCCCTTGAAGGCTGATATTTAAAAACAAAACAAAAAAAAAAAAAACCCGATTTTTATTGGATTGTCTAAAAGAAATTTTTTTATTTTCAGGTGATTAATACAACTGGTTTTATGCATGGATTATATTCAACTGAAGAACAGAATTCTGATAATGTCAAGGTTGGTTCTAACTTTAAAAAAATTTTCTTTCTTTGAAAGAATATGCTGAGAAAAAAAACAATGAAATGTGGATTATAAAGACTAGCAAAAAAATGCACCTCCAGGCACAACTATTTAAGTTTTAATATAATCAAATATCATATTGAATTAGAAAATCTAATGAAATTAGATAAGAACAACAAAAAGAAAAAATAATACCAAGTAATTATCTATTAAACTCAGTTTTGTTAAAACTGGTATGCAAATTATTCACATCATATATTAGGTAAGCTTTTATTTTTTAATGATTGCAGGATTTTAAACATTAATAATATAGGCTGTTTTGAGGCAAATCTCAGCCATAGATTTATAGAGACATTTTAAAATAAATGCTAATTAAGATTAAATAATCATTATTTAATAACCATTGAGAATATAATGTAAATAACTAAGGGAATTATGACATTGGTGGTGATGTAGTGTCGATTAGAGACGGACACATTGTCTGCATTATAAGATATGCCAAGGAGAAAAAACTAAATGATGATTATGAAGTTTTATAGAGTGAATGTGAAATTAACACAATTTTCATAGATTTTGTTAAAAATTGTCACATTTATAGATCTTTAAAAAAACTATATGGGAACTACACAAGGATGCTGTGTGCTACCCTGTATAAATCCTGGAAGCAGCATCCCCCAAAACAGCAGCTATATGGCCACTTACCACCCATCTTCCAAACCACCCAAATAAGATAAACAAGACATGCTAAACACTGTGGCGATGAACTCCTAAGCCGTATTCTCCTGTGGACACATACACACATGGATGCACTAGAATTGGCTGACTAGCAAGAGATTACATACATCAGCTCTGTATGGACACTGGATAACTGATAGGGATGGATGGCAAGAGAGAGTCAAGGGAATCTGTGATGTTACCATTGTTGCATAATTTATGTGGTAGCATGAATTATTGACAAACACCTGTAGAATAAGGGGCCATTGGCCTTCAAATCAGAATGTTGGTGGGTAGGTTTCCATTGAAAAAATACCAGACCATTGGTAAAAGCGGGAATCTCGCACGTCACGTGATTTGACTATTTAGGTAATCAGTTTCAACCCAAATGGCACACAGAACAGACTTGTCCTGTTGAGGTTGGCTCAACCGCGCAGTGAATCAGAATGGGCAATAATAAAATCTTTGATCAAAGAAAACAAAGTCTTGTAGTTAATTATTGCATGACTTGAAAAGAAGCCCTTAGTTAGAGACAAGAAGAGACTAGACAAAGATGGC
The DNA here is from genome assembly GCA_023376005.1 of Doryteuthis pealeii. NCBI lineage: Eukaryota > Metazoa > Mollusca > Cephalopoda > Myopsida > Loliginidae > Doryteuthis > Doryteuthis pealeii. The sequence continues at coordinate 68,928,276 of CM042171.1, forward strand.
CAAAACAAAGAAGTAAAGGAAATAGTACTAGATGATCATAGCTGGAAAGGAAGAAGATAAAAAGGAGAATGAAGAACAAGTAAGTCACGACTCTGTCTCTCACTATCACCCTTGCAATGGGCTATATAACACCATGACTTGAGGATAAGAGATAAATTGAATGACACCTGTTTCACATTTCTATCTCAAAATATTTTTGTAGTATGATACATAAATTTACATGGAAACTTTTTGTAGTCACCAATTAAAAAAAATTTTTAGCATGCAGTCTTATGCATTTTTGTAACAAAAACTACATCACTGCTTACGTCACATTACGCAAAATCATCATAACATAGAATAAATACACTCAAAATTTGAACATGCAACATTAGACAGTCCTCATTGTTTTTTAAAACAAGTTTTAATAAATACATGACTGGTATTATATATCTATATATAGTTTGTTTTATTTTAATATATATTTAAAGTTTACATTTCAAATTGTTTTATTTTTTAATCCTTTAATGAATTTGATGATTTTACTTACTTAGGGTACAAACTCACGACATTGAATTTTTAACTCCCACCCCTAGGCAATAATTTCAAAAATCTATTTTTACATCGCCCGGAGGGTGTTTTTATTTTGCTAATTAAAATAATGAATGCATTTTTGAGTATTTCTCTGATTTGATTTTTCTTTCCTTTTTTATTTTCAGGATAAAGAAAGCAAAATTTCTTTTCTCCAAAAAGCCCTGGATATTGTGTGTAAGTAAATTCATTCATATCTAATTCATTTGGTTCCTATTGTTGCATAATCTATGGTAGCATAGATTATTGACAACACTGTGTAGTGGAAATACAAAGTGCCAAATGGAAAGTTACAGATCGTTTGGGAACTTTTGACCCCAGAGGCGGGAAAACCACAAATCACGTGAGATCTATTTAGGTTCTCAGTACCAGTCAGGATTTTAGGTAAGAGAGAAGTCTCTTGCCTTAGTTGGATCACCTTTGTGTGCGATGTGTTAGTTAAGAATAAAGTTTTTAAAAAGCAACATGGCATTGTTGGTTAATCAACAAGAAGACTAGACGATTACAGATGGCCACAGAAGAAAACAAGTAAGTTATGCAAGTTATGCATCCATCTAAATATCTCCCTGATACTCTGTCTACCTCTCTTACTCTCCCTACCAAAAGAACATTGTATACCCAACATGAGCATGTGGCATGTGGATATATATATATATATAGCATGTATATACATGTGATAATATCACATAAAATGGCTTCATATCAAATTATTGGCGTTTCAGTCTCGGAAGACTATAATAAAGTTTTTGTTCCCTTGAAGTTACAGCGCCTCCTGTGACTGTGAAGTCCAATGTTTGAAAAACATTCTCCACCACTGATGTCGCATTTGAAGGCTGTCCCTGAAGATGTTGATGTGCTGGTGCTTTGTTACCGCTGCTTTCTTCTGGATCTCTTCTTCCTGATGTTGTGCCATGAGGGGTCCTGAGCCAAATTTTCCCAGCTGGAAGGGGCAATGCCAAAACACCTGAGATCATTATTGCAGACATCCTTCAGAGGCAGCTGGGGCGACCAATCTGTCTCTTACCAGACGAAAGCTCTGCATAGAGGTTGTCTTTCGGGATTTGTCCATCATCCATCTGAGACGACGTTGTCTCAGTAGGGAGCACAAGCTGGGGAGTTGAGCTCTCTAGAACTGCTGTTTGTGATCTGTCCCTCCAGGTGATGCTCAGTATACGTCTAAGGCAGCAAAGGTAGAAGCTATTTAGCCGCCGTGCTTGGTGCGAGTACAAGTCCATGTTTCTACATTTTATTTGATATGTATGTGAAAAATATCAAATAAAATGTAGAAAAAAATAGAAAAATTGGGTTGTCATTGTTTAATTGCATTATCAGTTTCCTTTCAAAAGGGGAATGGGTTTCCGTAGCCAGAGTCGATTACATGATGAACTGTGATATTTGTAAGTGAGTGAGTTTGAATTCTAGCAATTTGCAATAGTTCATAAGTAAACATATCAAATGTACCAGGACGATTGATGTTGCATAGGCCAACTCAAGTTGTAGTAGTAGTTGTTGTTAGTTCAGAAACAACACTCGCAGTATAGTCACAGGGGGTTGTTTATTTCTTTGACACTCGTGGGTTCTTTTTCAGAGAGAAGGAAAGATAGAGAGAAAGGGAGAGAGGGTAAGGTCAAATTACTGTCGTAAATCATGTTCGCTACTACTATATCGGACCCATAGGGGGAACCGGGAAAGACCTACCTGCTTCCCACGAGGCCTGGCCGAAAAGAGAGTGATTTTCTTCTTCTGTTTCTTGTCTCGTTGTCACATCCGTTTCCAGTTAAAAACCAAACTTCCGTTTTTATCTTTGAATCTATTTCCGGGGTCATTGCTGTTGACCCATTGTGTGTTTACTCTACCAAATTTTAACCTTTGTTTGTTCTTATTTCTTTTTCCTCTCTTTCTCCTTTCAATCCCCAAATTCTCTATAGACCATAATAATTACATTACACAAACGTAATAATCAAATTATCATACTGTGGTATATCCACAGGTCGTGCTAGTAAGATTTTAATGCAATTGTCTGTTTTCTTCTTTTTCAGCCTTAGTTTCTGGAAGACAGTTATCTATGAAACCATCAAAGGTTGTTGCTGGTCATGAGCCAGAGAAAACCAATGAATTCCTTCAAGTCTTGGCTGAAGCTATCAATAAGCAGGTAAGAAAATGTTGGTCTGAATTCATCTCTTTCAGGGGAGAAAAGTATCACAGAAAACTCTTTTGCTTAAAAAATGGTTTCTGTTCTTCTGTTCTGTGATGGCATTCACCCTGGGTAAATGTTGCCGGCTCTTTCCAAAGAATTTGTTGTATTTCTTCTTTGTTAAAAATTATTAAAAGAAAATACAAAATGTTGATTTAATGAGGTTTTATTTTTGGTTTGAGGAAATTAGGCTTTTACATCAAGTTGTACTAAGCTTGGTTGTAACCTCTTAAACTTTTGTGTGGATCCAGGAGCTGAAGGCTGAGTAGGTTCACCGGTGACTCTCGTGGAAGCTGGTCTGTCCCTTCTGGCATCTAGTCGTCAACTGCCTTCTCCCACGTGTCCCTTTCAGTGACTCCTTACAATTACTGCTATCTACCTCCTACTCCTATTACTATCTACCTCCTACTCCTACCTCTCATATTCCCATTTAAAAGAAACGGTTCCTTATTTTACCGCCCAAATTTGAATTCTTGGTGCCAGTGTGTCTACATTTTTCTATTTTTAGAACACTAGCCAAACGCCATTTTATGAACCATTACAAATTCACATGTGGTAAATTTATGGAAGGAGTAACAAGGGGAATAGAAAATCACAAGTGGTCCCCTAACCCTGCATGCATATCCCGGTAAGGGGAAGGAAATGCCCTTGGTTGTTGCTGATTTTATACAGATACAGTGATAAGTACGCCAAAAGCTGTTGATTATTGACAATGATGGAGACGCCCTTTGGATTTTTGCCAGAGTTGTGGCCCTAATACCACTGGGTGACAGAGCTGTCTGCCTTGAGTAACCCTACCCTTGACAGAATGGCTCTAAATGGCCATTGAGCAAAGAGCTTCCTCCCGCCCATTTACAGGTCTTGTTTTTTGTTCTTTATGGTATTTAGCCCCCTCCACACCAGACAAAATCTGTGGAGTTACCAGTTTTGTCGCTGATGATCTATGAAACAGTACTGGGTTACATAGTACCAGTTGCTGTTTCGGGTCTTAGAAGTGGAGGTGTTGTCTAACGATTATTCTCATAGGAAGTGGACTTGGCTTCCTGAGTTCAAATCCTGGATGAGGCTGTTTGCATTTCACATAGTGCTAATATCCTTGAGCAAGGTATGCATCCAACTATTCTCCCTCAACTATGGGTAAATAATAGGGCAGACTGGGCTCTTTAATATTTGATTAGGCAGCCAGTCAAGGTGAAGGAAAACTCCAAATTCAAAACCTGTTAAATTCCACTTAAAAAATTGACCTTCTGTCACATCCTGCTCATGTGGGAGGGGCTGGGTAATTACATATAAATACATCCAATTCACAGAAGAAAACATAAATTTATTTGAGAGAGATGTGTAGCAATGCAAATATAGTAGGGTAGACTGGGCACTTCAACCTTGCTATGTCAACCAGTCTAGGAGAAGGAAAACTCTGAATTCAAACTTGTTAAACTGTTATTGCATTGTTTGATATTTTTACTTAAGAGCTATTGCAAAATTCTTCAATATGTAACAAATTATAATAATCTTGATTTAACTCTCTCTTTTTTTCTTTCTTTCCTTCTTTTCATCATCTCCGATTGAAACAGATTAGCATTATCACTTCCACATGCTCACCCCCTCTCTCTATCTTTCCCCAACTTTATTTCTTTCTTATTATATTTTTTCTGTGTAGCATTTCCTTTTTCTCCCCTTTCTTTCTTTCTAACAAAAACAGAATTGTCCAGGTGACGACACTCATAAGAAATAAGAATTTAGTGTATAAGCAACAGCAGATAATCAGGATTTACACTTTTGCGTTTCATCTTGGATGATTTGGACGGTCTGATTTTTTTAACTAGCGGGTGTTGGAAGATGATAACGGTTGTACAATTAAGGAACACATGCATTAATATAGTAAAGTCGTCATGAGCCAATCAGCAACGGAGTTTCTCTCCTTTTCACTAGCGCTAGACCAAGAAGATTGTTTTTTCATCTGAGGTGGAGCTCTACACCTACCACCAGCTTCTTACTTTACCGCACAGAACCATGTGCTACTCATACACTGAGTTGGTATCGAACTAGGAACCTTGTGGTTTCTAGCCAAATGCTCTACCGACTGAGCTAACCTAGCCGGGTGGAGGGTAGCATTAATATATAGGTAGAAATGGTTTTGTTTTTAGGATGTGAAAATAATTAAAGTATTGTTTCTCTATTTTTAAAATTTTAATTTGTTTTTTCAGGTGGACAACGATTCTTATGTTCAGCGTGTTCTGCGTTCAAGAGAAACGAATAAAAGTCATGAACCAAATAAAGAAAAGGAAAAAACCCGAGACAAAAGTTCAAGTAGACGATCAGAAAAAGAAGTAAATGTCCTTTCAGTTAATAATTTTGATTAAAACAAACAAAAAAATCAGGTTATTTCCTATAACTCCAACATAAACAAAGGGGAACTATTCTTGACTGATAAATCATTTATTTATTTATTGAACTACTAGGAAAAAAGAAGACTGGTTAGGGTTTAGGGTTAGTTTAATGTGAAAATGAATAATTTATCGGTCAAGGGTGGTTCCCCTTTTTATGTTGGAGTTATAGGAAATAACCAAAAATCATCCAGATATCCAATAATGTAGTCTATTCTAAGCCCTGCTGACAAAGTATGGTGTTACACACTGGACCAGTCAAAGAACACAAACACTTGTATTTATGAAAATATAAGATATCTTTATTTCCTCAGTTGTGTACAGACTGAGAGTTGTTAGCAGGGGTTACGCAAACGTGGAGCCTCGGGAATTCTCTTCAAGTAATCTCGAACCTGATTGTTGTCTGCCAAATCGATTTCTATGGGCTTTTTTATTGTAGTCTGACTTCCGGTGTCACGCCTCTTTGATTGTGACACCTACGCAGTTTTTTCTGTAGACACACCTCTTCGCCCACGCAGCCTGTTTTCATTGGCTATGGGCTACGCCTACAGATTTTCTGCGCCTAAACAGTGTCAAATTTACACCTGCATCTTTAGGTGCCAAAGGTCAGTTCAAGGCCACATCCTGTTTCTGTTTTCAGCCTGCATTTGACACCCATGGACTTCCTGCATGTAGCCTGGTCCCCAGGTACAACCGATCGATCAGGCAATATATTACAATAGTTCCAATACAGGGTATTGCAAGTAATTTAAAAACAATTTGTTTGGTCATCTGTTCTCACACAGTCATAGTTGGTAAGACCACCTCTGAGAGTAACAGCCTTGGTTTTTATGCCTCACCATGGATAAAAATGGTTTAATGAAATGCCTACACGTGTTTCAGCCAAGAGTTTGTCCTTGTCACATTGTATTAAATAGAATACAATGTGTACAAGGACAAACTCTTGGCCAAAACACGTGTAGGCATTTTATTAAACCATTTTTATCCATTCAACATTTTCTTTCCTTTATTTATTTATTTATCTTTTCAACATATATATATATGTGAATTTCTTCTTTTGTCTCCTTCTCAGCGAACTCGAGAGAAAGGTGAACGTAAAGAAAGTTCCAGATCTCAGCCGGAAAGACATAAAGAGAGGGACGAGAACGAGAATAAAACTGAAGAGAGAGACCGACACAAGGGTAAAGAGGAAGAGAGAGAGCGACGTCGCAGCAGCAAGACTGACGAGAAATCCAAGGATAGGGAACGGCACTCCCGAGGTCGGACTGAGGAAAAACAAGAGGAGAAAGAAAGAGAACAAGAGAAAGAGCAGCGAGAGAAGGAACGAGAGAAAGAAAAGGAGAAAGGAAGAAGTGAAGAGAGGTCAAAGGAGAAGCGATCAAGCGAGAGGGACAGATCTTCCAGAAAGGTAAGTGACAACTGGGCTGGGGTAGGGTGACAGTGGACCTGTGGGTATATAAACAAGAGTGATAGAGAGAGTGACAGACAGACAGATAGATAGAGTCGTGACTTACTTGTTCTTCATTCTTTTCTATGTCTAGTCACCATTTCTGTTCCTTCCTTCTTTTGGCCGGTCGCTGTGTCTGGTTTTCTAACTAAGGGCTTCTTTTCAAGTCATGCAATTAAACTAACAAGACTTGATATTACTTTGATCAAAGCTTTATTTTACTGCCCATTTTCACCGCGCAGTCTGATCACAACCTTGGCAGTCACACATCTTGTTTTGCCTGGCGTCTGGTTGTAAACTGACTCCCTAACTCTATATCATGTGACTCGTGGGATTCTCGCCTCTGGGGTCAGTTGGGGCCATTAACCATTACTGGTTATTTTTTCACCCCGTCAGAACTCTCGCTACAGGGCTTGTCAAAAGCCCTACGCCACCATACAATTATGCAACAGACCGAGACAATTAGGACTTACTATAGAAGCACAGCCCTATTGGCTGGGGCTTTAGAATACACCACCTGCACCTCTGCAGAGGGGTAAGACCCCACCCTAATGGGGTAACCTGTTGGCAACACATGATGCTTAAGGACGGAATCCTGGTGGATGAACAGTGATTGACATGCAACATTCCACTTAGACCCTTACTTAGGCTAGACTGGTGGTCGGAGAGGTCCGATCAATCGGCTAGTCCCGTAAAACCCTAACACCTATTTGATTGTCCAACCCTATTGCCCTCATGGCAATCCCAACCATTTTTATCATTTGAGTGCTGAGGTCTTGATGTCTGGGAATGACATCGTTAAACTCTATTTGATGGTGAGGTTCCAGTTCTGGTGGACTGGGAAATGTGGAGCACCCCTTCATCACCATTGCTCCCAGGTCCACTCTGACCTGGAGTGGTAGTACCTATTAGGGTCCCATCTATGGGTTAAATAGAAAACGTAAGTTTGTAAAAAAAATTGATTCTCCATTAAGAATGAATTTATTTCAAAAATTAAATGACCCACTGAGGTTGATATGCCATAAAAACAAAACAAAAACTATAAAGCAGAAAAATCTTAAAAGAATATTTCAGGTCTCTCAATGTGCTACTGGTACCATGTAACCCAAGGAGTTAATTTATTTGGCACTAATGTATATTGACTTGCCTGTCACATATAGAAATCCCTTGAAGTGATTGTAATGTTCTTCTTGTATAGTTTAGATTTTAGTTGAGTAAATTCTTCTAATTTTCCCTCTGAATATTCGTTAACTTGATCTCTATTTTGATTGAAAATGTGATAATGTATAAGCCAGGGAGGTAACTGTTAATGCATTATGAAATATGTTTAAAGTTGCCTCCCTTGAAAGTTTACTTTGAGTATTAACATAGAGATACCAAATTTGTCGGCTGCTAGCTTTTTAAAAACTAATTAAAATTAATTAAATCTATTATTTAAGGTCAAACTTTTGTCTAAAACGATGAGTAGTAACATAATGACCATCATTAAAAAAAGAAAAATATCATTACATATGCAGTTTATTTTTAATAGATTTAAAACAATTTGTTTTGGTCAATTTCGACGCGATCAGCCATTTTGCCTCTTTTTCAATGGTTTTAGGCGCTTGTTTACAATTTTAAAATAACATTTGGGATGGAAAAAAAATTACCAAAAATCAGATAATTATCTGATTTTAATGAAATTTTCAGTATTGATTTATTAATTAATGAATTTTATAATGCATCAGTTATTTTATTTAAAAACTTTTAATTTAGTATTTTTGCTATGAAAAATTATTATATAAAATTCATTTAAAATGTGAAAAGCCTGATATTAAGTTTAAAATGTTATATTTTTAGATTCTAGAAATAAATATCTACTTAATGCAAACCTTATTTTTTTCGAGAAAAGTATACGTTTTGAAGAAAAACTCTATTGAAAATGTACCCCCACCCCCCTTTTTAAGCAGAAAAAATATCAACGTATAATTTTTTCTTTTATAAAATAATAGCCAATTAAATAATTATCGAAATGAGTAAAAAAGAAATCTCCAAAACATTTATTATTTATTATTTTTTACATTTTATTTTTTGATTTTTTGTACTTATTTTCTCATAGAAAAGCCACCGTAAAAATTTTTTTTGTTTCTATTCATAACTTCGGTCTTTTATCTCTTTATTCACTGTAATTAGAAAACGGAAAGACCAACTTGAAAAAAAATGTTACGCCCCCAACATAAGGGGGGGGGGGTAAAAAATAAGTGACCTGAAAAAAATGAGAAAGTTTTGAAATAAAATAAGTAATGCATTATAAAGATCATTCATTGATACATAAACACTGAAAATTTCATTAAAATCTGATAATTCCCTGATTTTTGGTAAATTATTTTCCCTAGGGGGGGCTAAAGTCATTTTGTCAAAAATACAATTTAGTCTCATTTTGGGTATCACTAATTTAACACTAATGTTGACTTGCTGAAAACATTTTGTTTTATTCATTCTTGATGGGTAGTGAATTTTTTTTTAACTCATTTTTTAACTCATATTTATCTATTTAACCCATAGATGGGACCCCAACAGGTACTACCAGTCCAGGTTAGGGTGGACCCACTAGGATGCCAAACAACCCAGAGCTCCCAGAACTAGAACATAACACTATGCAGAAAGCCCGACCCTCAGGGGTTCTAGCACAATGAAGGGATTGGGGTTTGGCAAGGGCAATTGGGACAATCATAACAATCATTAATAATATTTAATTGTAATGTTTTTTTCAATTAATTTGTAAATAATTTTTTTACTCCTTTAATATATTTGATGATTTACTTACTTATGATACTTTTTCTATTTATCTAATATTTCTCCTTTTTTCTTTTCAGTCCAGGAAAGATGATACCAAAGAAAATGAAAAACCTCCAATTGAAAAAAAAGAATCGGATGAAAAAATTGAGGTTAACTATCATTGTTTTTTTTGTTTCTTTTTTTGATTTAAAAAAATATTAGCAGGACTAATTTTTAAATTTTTAGTTGATAAGCTGCCATGTAATCAATTACCAAAAATTTTCGGACCTTTTGGTTTGATAGTTCTTTTTTACTGTCTTAAAAATTTCAAGGTCAATTTTAAATGCCTGTTACTATCTATGACTAACTTTAAAAAATTACCAAAGATAGACATCAACATAATATATCTAAATATGGAAGTTAAAAAATATGCTATCATATGCTGCATATTTTCCGAGATTTTTATATATTCAATATAAATTTCAAAACAAAAGTCAATTTCTACTATGAATGACAAAACAGGCCGAATTCTCTCCCTTTCTAAATAATAATAAATTTAGTTCTGTCGGTAGAGTGTCCGCCTAGGAATCACAAGGTTCCAGGTTTGATGCCGGCCCTCGCTAACTCAGCGTATGAGTAGCACAGGGATCTGCGGTAGGTGTGGCGCTCCACCTCAGACACTAAAATAATCTCCTTGGTCTAGCACTAGTGAAAAGGGTATAGACTTCCTCACTGTCTGGCAGATACCAACATTAGGTCACCCCATCGATTTTACTTTTTACTTACCAATAGTCCAATATGTAAAAAGTATGATAATCTTGATTTAACTCTTTTTTTCTTTCTTTCCTTCTTTTCAACATGTTCAATTGAAACAGATTAGCAGTCTATCTTTCTCATAATCTTTCTTTTCTTTCTTATTATATTTTTCTGTTTGGCATGTCTTTTTTTTCTTCTCTTTCTTTCTTTATAATAAAAACGGAATGATCCATTATTTAGTTGAGGTGACAACACTCACAAGAAATAAGAATTCGGTGGATAAGCAACACCAAATAATCAGTATTTACATTTTTGCATTATTTCAAATTTGGATGGGCTCATTTTTAACCAGAGTGTGTTGCAAGTTGATAAAAGTTGTACAATTAAGGAACACGAGTATTAATATATAGATATAAGATAAATGGTTTATTGTAGTGACTATTCACAGCCTTTCTTTTACTGAATGTACAATTTAGGAACACGAGTATTAATCTAAGAATAAATTCTTAAAGATTTGAATGTATGATTTTTTTTTTTTCACAGAAAATGATGTGAGATTCTCATTTTATTTATTTACTGAGGAAAATAACGCAATTTTAAAAAGTGGATAAGTAAATATTATGACATTTAAACATAATCTAAGTACATAGCTGGGGAGGGGGGAGATTATATTAATAATGAGATTGCAGCAGATAATCTTTTTATCTCTGTCTTTGGCTGGTGAGATTTATTATCCTTAGAAGTGAAGTGTGTAGTAGAAGTGTAGAAGTGAGTAAGTTAGTTGTGATGTGTAGAAGTGAGTAAGTTAGTTGTGATGTGTAGAAGTGAGTTAGTAGTGAACTGTTGAAGTGAATGAGTTAGTAGTGAACTGTTGAAGTGAGTAGTGAAATGTGAAGTGAGTAACTTAATAGTGAACTGTTGAAGTGAGTAGTGAACTTAGAGATGTTGAAGTAAGTTAGTAGTGAACTGTTGAAGAGTAGTGAACTGTTGAAGTTGAGTTAGTAGTGAAGTAGTGAATGAAGTGAGTAGTGAACTGTAGAGGTGTTGAAGTGAGTAAGTTAGTAGTGAACTGTTGAAGTGAGTAGTGAACGGTGTTGAAGTGAATGAGTTAGTAGTGAACTGTTGAAGTGAGTAAGCGAATATGAACTGTTGAAGTGTTGAAGTGAGTAAGTTAGTAGTGAACTGTTGAAGTGTTGAATTTAGTAAGTTAGTGAACTGTTGAAGTGTTGAATTGAGTAAGTTAGTAGTGAACTTTTGAAGTGTTAAATTGAGTAAGTTAGTAGTGAACTGTTGAGCTGTTGAAGTGAGTAAGTTAGTAGTGAAGTGTAGAAGTAAGTTAGTATACTGTTGGTTTAAACGACAACCAAAATATAAGAAATAAAGAAAGAGTAGGGAAAGATAGAGAGAGGGGGGGAGCATGCGCTAATCTGTTTCAATCGAACATAATGAATAGATTAAAAGAAGGTAAGAAAGACAGAGTTAAATTAAGATTATTATGTTTTTTACATATTGAACTATTTTGCAATAGCTCATAAGTAAAGATATCAAATGTAATAATTAAATTATCATACTGTGGTATATCCACAGGTCCTGCTAGTATTTGAATTATTCTGTTAATTAATTATTGTTTTCAAAATTGAGCCTATTTTATTTTATTTTTTGTTTTCTGCAGGAACCTGTTCCTCGAAGGTTACAAAGGCCAACCTCTGCTAAAGGATCTCGACAAAAGAGAGAAGGTAAATGAAGTATTTTGCTTTTAAAGCTCTAGTTCATTTCATGGGGGTTCTCTTTTTCATGATTTATGTTAGAATCTATCTGACCTCCCCGTGTTTCATGTCCGACCTACCCCATGTTTCATGTCCAACCTACCCCGTGTTTCATGTCCGACCTCCCCCGTGTTTCATGTCCAACAAGATTTTATTTTTGTTTCAAGCTCATATTCTATTTTTATGAATCTCAAACCAACAAACAAATGCGCGAAGGTGTAGTTATTTAGACGAGAGACACCGTAGCCATCTGTCTTACCCAAAACTGGTTTTCTAAACTAACTTCCCTCTTTTGCACTGGTGAACCAGAAGAGAGGTCAAAACAGGGTTACATCTTGTCACTCACATTCCTTGTATATGATTAATAGGCTAGCTATCAATTATGTAACACTAAGAGAAAGAAAACTGAATTCAAATCTGCTTTACTCCATTTAAATAGCCATGTCAGCTAAAGCTTTAAAATACACTGACTGAACCTCTGCTGAGGAATAAGACCCCTTCCCCCAATGGTGCTATCTGTTGCCATGGATGGCAACTTGTGATGCTTAAGGATGAAATCCTGGTGGCTAAGCAGTCTATGACATGCAACACTCCATCAGAAAGGCCCCATCTGATCAATTGCCTGGTCACATCTAGCCCTAGCGCCTATATGATTGTCCTAACCATATTGCCCTTATGGCAAGACTCCCAAACGTTTTTATCATATATGTGCTAGAAGGTGGTGGTTGATGAGGGTCTTCTTGTCCTGGGTATGATGTTAAAGTCTATCTGATACTCTGGCCCGGAGTGGTAGTACCTGTTAGGATCGCATCTATGAGTCAAATAGAAAAACATGAGTTAAAAAAAATGAGTTCCCATCAAGAATGAATAAAACAAAAACATCTTTGGCATAAAATGACCTATTGGGTTTGACATGCCATAAAACCCAACCAACCAACCTACTAAACAACTAATCCTAAAAATAGTATTTGACAAAACTTTGCAGGAGAGAAACACTGAAATCTTACGGTACCTCTTAATTCAACTTAACGATTGCAAATTAATCTGTTCGCCTTGCTTCTTTGCTTAGTAAACCTTTTCCCCTATCCTTAATACTCATTGTGTTTCTTCTTATTTCTCTGTTAACTCTGATACTCGAGTTACAACACTCAGCCAATCACAGAAGCTCGCTCAGATGACCTTGAAGTTAAGCTTATCTGTCAAACTTTATGACTCTTTATTCAGTACTGTGTGATTTTCTAGTAACCATTAAATTCAAATTCTACACTACATTACAAAAATGATAGGCTATGCCTATTCATTATATAAAAAGACTGGGTTCTTTAGCCTTGGTTAGGTAACCAATCTAGGAGAAGGAAAACTTTGAATTCAGACCAGCTTTAATCCGTTTAAAATGAATTGCATTGTAGTTGTTGAAGTGTCTATTTTATTAGTATTATCTGCATTATTCGGACTATTGTCCTCATCTTCATTGTTATCTGTACAACGTTTCAGCTGATGTGCCCTCTGGCCTTCTTCAGGTATTTCTTGTCGGAATCGGGAACCCTCTCGGACTTGGGAGCCTTCTTTTTGAACTCGGGAAACTTCTTGTCGTAATTGGGAACATCACAGAACTTTGAAACTAAACCTTTATTCAGTCCACAGGGTATCCTGTTCTCATTCCGCTAACCATAGTCAATAGTCCGAATAATGCAGATAATACTAATAATCAAGCCTCATCTCAAAAATTCAGAGAAATTGTCTATTTTATTTTAAACATTTTTAGATCGAGGCAGCAGTGATGAAGGTAAATTTTCTTGTCATTTTTTTTTTCATATATTGTTGCATGGCAGAAATATCTTCCCAATTATTGTTGTTACCTTTTGTCATTGACGAACGACGACAAATCATAAATCTATTTGCTCTCAAGTGTTTCATAATGACAAGACATATTTAATTTTCATCTTATTTTTGTTGCTTGAGTAGTAGTCAATGTAATAGTTTGAATTTTTTAGATAAATTATTATTATTAGTTAATTTTTTTTACTAGTTTTTCATTCATCTTATTTTTATTGCTTCAGTAGATGTGATAGTTTTAAGTTGTCTGATTTGTTTAGATAAAGTATTGATATTTTATTTATTTTTTTCCTTTTGCTAGTTTTTCATTTATCTAATTTTTGTTGCTTGTTGTAATAGTTTTAAATTGTCTGATTTTTTTAGATAAAGTATTGTCATTATTTATTTATTTATTATTTTTTTTTGTTAGTTTTTCATTCATCTTATTTTTGTTGCTTGATGTAAGAGTTTTAAATTGTCTTAATTTTTAAGATAAACTATTGTCATGATTTTTTTATTTATTTATTTATTTTTCTTTTGCTAGTTTTTCATTCATCTTATTTTTTTGCTTGATGTAATAGTTTTAAATTGTCTGGATTTTTTAGATAAAGTATTGTCATTATTTTTTTTATTTATTTATATTTTTTAGTTAGTTTTTCATTCATCTTATTTTTGTTGCTTGATGTGATATTTTTAATTTGTCTGAATATTTTTAGATAAAATAGTCATTATTTATTTGTTTTTGTTTTTTTTACTATTTTTTTATTTTATTTATTTTTTATTGCTTCAGTAGCAGTAGATATAATAGTTATGTTGTATTAATTTCATAGATAAAGTATTGTCATTAATTTTATTTTGCTATCTTTTTTTTTATTATTTTTTCATCCATCTTATTTTTTGTTGCTTGAGTCTTAAGGTTGTCTGAAATTTTTAGATAAACTATTGTTATTTTATTTATACCAGCAAAAATATGCACCCTCCGGGCACAAGTATTTATGTTTTTAATGTAATAAAATATTAGATTAGAAACACTAATGAAACTAAATAAGAATGCAGATAAAATGATATGAAACAAAAGAGGTATAATCGAAAAATAGAACAACTTTGAAACTAATGCTTCCATCATTTTCCATCACTCCTGTATTTCATTGCTAATTTTCTTAATTTAACTATTTAGATAAATTAGGAAGTAAAGAATAAAATTACAGTTATTTCTTCTTGTTAATGGATCTCTTTTATGATTTATCCCCAAGATTTCTGCTCATATTCATTAAGATAAAACCAAACAATTAGAAATCAATAATACTAAGCACATATTTATTAAAATCAATTTTTTAATATCAATATGCAAATTAGCCTTCCCATCCACACTGTAAACCATTAATTTGTTTTATATATAAATATAATTGCATGTTATTAATATGTAGAAAGAACCAACAGTATTAATAATGTAAAACAATTTTATTAATAATCAAGGTTTAAATAAAATTAAAATCATGCAGAATGTGATGTAAATAACTAAGGGAATTGTGATTTGAGACTGACTCACAATCTTCATTATAAAAAAAAAATTTGCTAGTTTTTTTATTCATCTTATTTTTGTTGGTTGATGTAATACTTTTAAGTTGTCTGAATTTTATATATAAAGTATTGTCATTATTTTTTTAATATTTTTTTTTACTAGTTTTTAATCCGTCCTGTTTTTATTGCTTCAGTAGTAGTAGATGTAATAAGTTGTCTGAATTTTTTAGATAAAGTATTGTCAATATTTTTTTTACTATGTTTTCATTCATTTTATTTTTGTTGCTTGTGTACTAGATTTAATAGTTTTAAGTTGTGTACATTTTTAAATAAATTATTGTCATTTTATTTTTTATTTTTTTTTTTTTTTTTTGTTGTAGTAGTAGATGTAATAGTCTTAATTGTCTGAATTGTTTTTTTATTTTTTATTTATTTTTTCTAGTTTTTCATTTATCTTCTTTTTTTTTTTGAGTATTAATTGTAGACATAATAGTTGCTTAAACTTCTTAGATGAAGCCACTGTTATTATTAATTTTTGACTAGTTTTTCTTTCACCTTATTGTCAGAATTAGATGAATCATCATTTTATTACTAGTTTTATTCCATCTTATTATTGTTGCTTAAAATCACAACACTCAGGTTTGATACACTCTATATTAATACTTTTTTTTTTATCTGAATGGAACGCTCGGAGTAAATTTAATCTGAGACCACTCAAACAACCAATATGAAATCAATAATAAAAGCAACACAAATAAGATGAAAACTTGTTTTCTTGCTTTAAATTGTCCTAAAAGCCCCCAACGGCAGTCCACAGGTTATAGTAACCAATGGACTGGACTGTGACATTGTTGTAACCAAGTTCAATTTCCAGTTGTAACTATGACATACAACTCTCCACTTTGGCCCTTACTTAGTCTAGACAAGCAGTCGAATAGACCCCACTCTGATCAGTTGGGTGGTCACATCAAGCTCTACCACTTATATGGCAAACCTCCAACCCTTTTTATTATATATGTGCTAGAAGGTGGCGGTTGAAGTCTTAGTGTCCTCGGTATGACTTTAAACTGCATCTAATGGCGAAGATCAAATTCTGGAGCTCTGGGGAGTGTGGAGTACCCTTTTACTGCCACTGCTCCCAGGTCCACTCTCACCTGGAGTTAGAGTCCCATCTATGGGTCAAATAGATTTGTTTAAAAATCATTTGCATTTGATAGGAATACTTGATGCCATACAACTGTAAATTATTTCTATTAAACTTGAAGCTACAATTGTTTACTAAGGATTATTATTAAAATTATTATTAAAAAACCATATAATAGTATACAAGCAAGTGGCTATTATTAGAGAAAAATAATTACTTAAACTATATAATTATTAATATTAGTTAAATTGATAAACACACACAAACTAAAATAAAAATAAAAATAAAAAATAAAGAAATAAAAACGGAAAATTTTAAATCATCATATAGACACGGGACCCAATGACGACAAATAGTGATGCTGGTGAATGACGAAGGCAAAATGCAGGAACAAATAACGGATCATGTAAACACGAGTAAAAAATTTAAAAACTGCCCATTTTTTCGGGGGTCGACGTCTTTGATGACGAATAACACCGAAAAAGTGATGTTCTGAAACCAATGGTTAGACAGACTTTTCATTTGTATTAGTTAAATTGAATAAGTAAATAATTATTAATGTTATATAGGAATACTTAAAATTAAAAACTGTACAAAAACTCTTTAGAAACAACTACACATAAAATGGTATCATATGGGTGCTAGAAGGCGGTGACTGAGGGTTTACATGTTCTGGGAATGACGTTAAACTCTATTTAATGGTGAGGTTCCAGTTTTGGAGGTTTGGGGAATGTGGAGCACCCCTTCATCACCATTGCTCCCTGGTCCACTCTGACCCGGAGTGGTAGTACCTGTTAGGGTCCCATCAATGGGTTAAATAGAAAAACATGAGTTTATAAACAAAATTGTATTATGCATTAAGAATGAATTTGTTTCACAACTTTGTTGGCATTAAATAACCCACCGAGGTTGGTATGCCGTAAAACAAAACAAACCAAAACCAAACATAAAATGGTAAATATATCTATATATTCAGATTCACTAACCACTAGGCATAAGATAACCTAAGACATGTTGACATGTCATTAAAATGAATGAATCAATCAGTTGGCTAACTGAGGTTAAGGAACCCAGATTGCTCTACTATTTACCCATAGCTGGGGGATGACAGAGAACAGATGGATTCTTGCCTTTCCTAATGGTTAGTATTATTTGGATTATTCGGACTATTGTCCCCATCTTCATTGTTATCTGTACAACGTTTCGGCCGATGTGCCCTCTGGCCTTCTTCTTTTTTTGGTATTTCTTGTCAGACTCGGGAACCTTCTTTTTGAACTCGGGAGCCTGCTTGTCATAATCAGGAACGTTCTTGTCGTAATTGGGAACCATCACGGAATGAAGATGAGGACAATAGTCCGAATAATACAGATAATACTAATCATCAAGCCTCATCTAAAAATTCACAGAAATTTCCTAATGGTATTTGCATGAAATGAAATGCAAACAGCTTCGTCCAGGATTTGAACTCAGATTACCAATTCCATTTCTTACGTGCTTACAGTTAATTCCCATTGACAGCACCGGTTCCCACTAGATCACCAAAGTTAAGCAGTGATGAGCTTGTTCAATTCTTAGATGGGTGATCATTTAAGCAACAGCAGGTACTGTTAGAAACTGATTATTAAAATCCCTTGATTCAGCATTAAAAGTAAAAAAAGTAAAGTCGGCGGAGTGGTCTAATGTTGGTATCAGCCGAACAGCAAGGGAGTCTATCCCTTTTTCGCTAGTGCTAGACCAGGGATATTGTTTTTTTGTCTGAGGTGGATCACCACACCTACCTTCAGCTCCCCACTTTACTGCACAAGTCAGATTACCCAAGCTGTGCTACTCATACACTGAGTTGACGAGGGCTGGTATTGAACCTGGAACCTTGTGATTCCTAGGCGGGTGCTCTGATAACCATAAAAGAGTTGATATGTAATAAAAAAAAAACAACCACCCAACCAACCATTTCTTATAACAATAACTGTCATGCTAATTGTGCCACATTGATAATTATTATTTGAATGTAGACCTTCAGTTTTATGTTCTAACCATTGAGCTTTCAGTAAAAGCCAGCAATTCTTTTTGACAAACTAATAAGGCAAACACCTAATTCACACTATAAACATCATGCTAGTCATGCTGCATTAATATTTATTATCTAAACTAGCAAAAAAAAAAAACCAAAACCCCCACCAGGCGGTATAAAAAGTTATTTTTGAAAGATATTACCTGAGGAGGGTGGAAGTTAAAAATTAAATTAGAAAGACTAACAAAATTAAATAAGAATACATATAAAAATGTTACACTTATTTTATACTAGCAGCGGCTACCCGGCATCACCAGGATAGAGGGAGATTTTTTAAAGTTAGTCCTGCAGATCCATTATTACTGAATCATGAGTTGAATTCTCGTGGGATGCCCCATTTAAATCCCTATGTAAAAAAAATAGACCTTGCATTGACCCAGCTACTCTGAAAAGAAATGTTAATGTTGACTATTTAAGATATTAAATGAAAAAAAAATCCATGCTGTTATCTAAATTTTATTTTTTAATTATCTTCATGAATATGAATCAAATCTTTATTATTTTTACTCAAAAACCAAGCCTTGGTGATATTTTATGTGTATATATATTTACATTGTCATTAATTGTTTTATTTTCGAAGTTTCCTCTGGACATACAAATACACACAACTGCCCTTTATATATGTATAGATAGATATATTTTAATTGGTTTCTATATAAAATCATTCATAAGATTGATTTTAATGTCAGAGGTTTTGTATCATAAGTAAATTTATTAAAGGAGTAAAAAATAAAACAATTTGAAATGGAAACTTAGTTCTGTCCTCTTCAAATAAAATGTTGTGTACATATATTAATCATTAATTAAATAATCATTTTGAATATTTTACACACAAATTTTACACAAAATCGTAGGTATTTCGTTATTTGTAAAATTTTTAGTTAACTTCTTGTTACTGAAAAAAGGGTGAGAGTAAAAAAAACAATTTTAAAAATTGATTACAGATTTCACAAATAATTATTTTCCATTTAAAGTAATAATACAATTAATATCAAAGTTTATTTATTTAAATTGATATCTATTAATAATGGAGATTTGTTTCTGGTTTTTGTCTGTAACAAAAACGACGTCACTGCTTATGTCACACTACCTAAAATCATCATAACAGAATAAATACACTCAAAATTTGAGCATGTAATGTTAGACAGTCCTCATTGGTTTTTTAAACAAGTTTTAATAAATACATACCTGGTATTATCTATCTATATATAGTTTGTTTTATTTTAATATATATTTAAAGTTATCACAACTAAGTTTCCATTTCAATTTTTTAAATATTTTTTACTCCTTTAATAAATTTGATGATTTTACTTTACTTATGATACAAACTCTCTGATATTAAATTTTCAACTCCCATCCTCTCAGGCAATATTTATTTTACGTCGACCAGAGGGCATTTTTTTATTTTGCTAGTTATTACTAGTTTTTATTTCTTTTATTATTATTAAGACTATTATTAAGGGCCAGTTTAGCTCAGTCAGTAGAGTGTTCGGCTAGGAATCACGAGGTTCTTGGTTCGATACCAGCCTTTGCCAACTCAGCATATGAGTAGCACAGGGATCTGTGCAGTAAAGCGAGGAGCTGATGGTAGGTGTGGCGTTCCACCTAAGATACTAAAATAATCTCCTTGGACTAGCACTAGTGAAAAGGGGATAGACTCCCTCACTGTCTGGCTGATACTGACATTAGGCTGCCCCGGCGATGATGATTATTAATATTGAATATTTAAAAAAGATTAAAAGACAAAAATAAGATAAAAATTTAATAAAATGAATGAATGAATTAAAGAATAAATGGAATAATATGAATTCCCGTATTTTGACGTAAGCAGTGACATAGTTTCGGTTACAGACAAATTGAGACCGAATCTCCATTACAGACCTTCAGTTTTATGTTCTAACCATTGAACTTTCACTGAAAGCCAGTAATTCTTTCTTGACAAACAAATAAGGCAAGCATCTAATCCACACAAAGTAACTTTCTAATTGTCATTGGTCTTACTTTTTTTTTATTTTAATTATAAAAGACTAATGAACAGTTAACTGAAGAGACTAATGAATAATTAAATGGTTCAAGAACTGGGGATGGGGAGTGGAGGTGAAATGACAAGCCAGCAGACGGTGACCAAGGAGCCTTGCAGACACCCAAAAAAAGTTTCACACCAATTCAATATTTGTATTGCAAAGACCATATTTAGAGCAGACGGAATTTAACAAACATTTGCAAGTCTGGCATCGAGGTGGGCAAACAAAGTCCTGTCACTAAATCAACACTGTATCGTTTTTTTTTTTTTTTCATCAGTTGAACCAAGGCTAAATTTGTTACCCCTCACCCCACCCCATTCTCCTGCAAAGTATCAATGAACAGAATTACCGTTTTGGGAATAATTAAATTATGGTATTCGCACATAGCACTGTTTAAGAGGACCGAGTGCAAAGATTAAATATTGCATCCGATTGATGGAAGGGCAGGAGAGCATTTAATGAGACAATTTTAATAAAGTAAAAAAAAAAAAGTTTTGGGGCAGACACCAAATATAAACAAAAGGTCGGGTGGGGGGCACTTGCAGCCAATAAAAATTGACGTAATATCAAATGTTTGCAAAGACATAACAACTTTGTAAAGATTATATTTTGGAGCCCTTCTTTGCAGACCAAACAGTTGAAATGAGTTTTTTCATATATATACACTTGTGTTTAAAAATCATAAAATCCCTTTCGCATAACCATTTTAGACATACACTTCTGAACAAATTTAAATTTCACATTATTCCAATACACCCTTACACCATTCATATTTTACATAAAAAGTAATTTCTTAAAATAATTTAATATAAACATTTTCTTTTTCTGAAAAAATACGTTACTAATCAGCAACGAACATGATACAACTCTCTTTTTTAAAAAAGAGAATTTTTCTGTTTTTTGAATTTGAAGTATTTCTTTTTCTTATAAAAACTGTTACACTGAAGGAACATGACATAGCAAAATAACGTGATGCAGAGAATGAGCGTGGCACAGCAAATGAACGAGACAAAGCAAACGCACGGGATACATGTTTTTTAGAAAAACCATATTTCAAGTTTAAATTCAAAATATTCTGTTTCTCTCTTGAAGAATCCGGATTAAAAACATTTACATCTAAAAACTGACCTAATTATCATTATGCTCTGATGATGATTTTTTAATATATCGAAATATTGTCAATATCATCAATGAAAAAGATATAGAATATATTCAATTTAACAAAATATTGTGTTTTTCATACCCTTTTATCTATCTATCTATCTATCTATATATGGTTTACTAAAATTATCAGTGTGTGTGTTTATATATATATATATATATATAAAAGAATATGCACCCTCTGAGTATAAGTATTTACATTTTAATGTGATAAAATATATCAGACTAGAAAGACTAACAAAATTAAATAAGAATGCATATAAAAAGGTTACACTTATTTTAGATATATTTTAATTGGTTTCTATATAAAATCATTCATAAGATTGATTTTAATATGTCTGAGAATAAAAAATATAATAAAAGAGATCAATAACACCTAGTAATTATTTATTAATCTCGGTTTTGTTAAAACCAGTATGCAAATTAACCACACCATATATTATTTAAACCTTTATTTCTTAGGGATACATAAGATATATTGCAGGATTTTAAATGCACTAATAGCATGTGCTGTTTTGAGGCAAATCTAACTCAGATTTTCATTGAGACCTCGTTGATGAATAATATTGAAAAAATATATATTTGTCAACACTGTTTGAATTGATAATCTACAGTGTCGAACATATTTAAAATAAATATATATCAGACATGCTTCTCTAATCTTCTTCAAGACAAAACAAATATCAACTGTTGATGTTAGTTTTTGTATAACAAAAACTTACATCAGAAGTCAATATATATTATTTTGAATATACTATAGATTATCAATCGAAACATTGATATATATTTTTTTAAAATATCAATAAATCATCTTCACATTTGATGCTTAAGGATGGAATCCTGGTGGCTGAGCAGTCCATAATATGCAACTCCACTTTGGGCCTTAGGCTTGAAGATACCCCCTCCGATCAAACAGCTGGTCATGTCAAGACATAGCACCTATATGTTTGTCCCAACTCTATTACCCTTTGTTGAAGTGAGTTAGTATACTATTGGTTTGAACAAAAAAAAAACAAACTAAGCACAACTAAACTGGTGCCCAAAGCAGCTGGTATTTATGGCACTCAGTAATACTCCATTCATGCATTTGGGTGATTCTATTCCTTGAGTTTTGATTTGCTCCTGAGTTTCTGTAATGTTATAGTGCTTGATAAATAACCTACCATTTTGCAGTAGGCTTGCAACAGTGCAAGATCTATTGAGTTACAGCTTGCTTGTTACCTTGTCTGCCAATTCAATAGTAATTGGAATATTGCTTTTACAGTGAGTATGATGTTTAGTCTACACCCTTACGCCCCCCCCCCCACAACCCTTTTAATCATATATGTGCTAGAAGTCAGTGGCTGAGTGTGTTAGTATCCTGAGTATAATGTTAAACTGCATCCAGTGATGAACTTCCAATTCTGGAACTCTGGGGACTTTAGTGTACTCCTTTATTGTCATTACTCCCAGGTCCACCCTGACCCGGAGTGGTTTACCAGCTATGGTCCCATCTATGAGTTGAATAGAAGAAAATGTGTTTTTTTTAAAAAAAGATTGAGTTTAAAAAAAATTTAAATGCCCATCAAGAATGAACAAAACAAAATGTCTTCGGCATAAAATAACCCATCAAGGGTTGACATGCCATAAAAGCCAACCAACCAACATATAGAATTATTTCTCAATTTGCATAAAGAAGCAAAATGATATCCATTTGAAGATAAATCCACCGTAGAGAATATGTTTTCT
Organism: Doryteuthis pealeii; assembly: GCA_023376005.1. Taxonomy (NCBI): domain Eukaryota; kingdom Metazoa; phylum Mollusca; class Cephalopoda; order Myopsida; family Loliginidae; genus Doryteuthis; species Doryteuthis pealeii. The sequence continues at coordinate 68,951,617 of CM042171.1, forward strand.
GATAATTCTTTCTTTTTTTTTTCAACGATAGAGAGTGGAGCATCTCCAGCACCTCCCCACCGACCCATGATGAAAGTCCGAAACAGCCTGTTGAAGAACCAGCCAGCCAACCAATAAAACAGTAAGTTTCAATGTATATATATATAAGTTAAGAGTAAGGAAATGAATCAGACGGTATAAGTATAGATAAAAGGATATGAAAACACACAATGCAGTTAAAGTGAAAATATTTTATATCATATTCATAGCTAATATTGAACAATATTTCGATTTATAAAAATCATCTTCAGAGCTTGTTTATACTCCGTACTATGACTTTCGTCTCCACTCTTGATAGTACGGAGTATAAACAAGCTCTGAAGATGATTTTTATAAATTGAAATATTGTTCAATATTATCTATGAATATGATATAAAATATTTTCACTTTAACTGCATTGTGTGTTTTCATATCCTTTTATCTATCTATCTATCTCTCTATCTCTCTATATATTAGTTAATAATACAAAAATACTTCATGTGGACAATAATATAAAAAAAGAACCAAAAGTACTTGGTTTACTAATGAATAACTCTTTCAGGCAACTCATTAACACCTTTCAAGATGATAACATCAGATGATAGAAAACTTGAAAGAAAAACTAAAAAAAAACTTGAAAACAATAAGGATTTATGAGGGGCCGGGTTAGCTCGGTCGGTAGAGCGTTCGGCTAGAAACCACAAGGGTCCTAGTTCAATACCAGTCCTTGCCAACTCAGCGTATGAGTAGTACAGGGATCTGTGTGGTAAAGTAAGGAGATGATGGTAGGTGTGGCGCTCCACCTCAGATGCTAAAACAATCTCCTTGGTCTAGCGCTATTGAAAAGGGGATAGACTCCCTTGCTGACTGGCTGATACCGACTTTAGGCTGCCCCGTCGACATAATTTTTTTTTATATATATATATATTGTAATTACAATATTTTTATTTTTGTTTATTTATTTATTATTTTTATTTATTTATTTATCTATTTGTTTTTTATATCTTTTTTTTTCATGGTGTAAATAGTACTGTAATTACTCAATACTTAACATTTTAATACAATAATGCAATAATTCCTAAATCTATTTCACACAGACATTTTTCACATGGTGTAGAGTTTGTATAAAATCTCATTACAAAAAAATAAAGATATAAAAGAAAAAATGAATAAATAGATAAATAAATAAAAATAATAATATCTAATTACAAAATAAAATTTAAATAATATTTTAATAATAATAATAATATATATATATATGTATATATATATATATATATATATATATATCTTTCACTGACTGAAGATTCCTCTGTTTAAACAAGCAAGTTTAAGATAGCAGATTAGCTTCCATGCCATTAAATATATACAAAACATAATATATACACACACACACACACATATATATATATATATATATATATATATATATATATATATATATATATTATTAATATTGCTCTATCACATATTGAGCACTCTCCTAATAATATTGCATATATTGGCACACCACTAAACCATCAAGTGAGATAGTGTTAACCATACACTGTAGTAATATATATATACATACATATATATATATATATATATATTATATATATATATATATATATGTGTGTGTGTGTTATTGTAAGAAACACCTTGTGCTTGTGACATCAAGACACCTGTGTTGTTTTGTTTGGGTAAATAGTAGGACAGACATGGATTTTTTAAAACCTTGATTAGGTATCCAGTCTAGGAGAATGAAAACTCTGAATTCAAACCTGTTAAACTCCGATTAAAAAATTAACCTTGTGTCACATCCTGCTTGTGACAGAGGAATTGGGTTAATACATAAATGAAATTTTTGATTCAATTTTATAAAAACTTTATTTTCTGTATGAAATATATTTTTTTTCTTCTTTTAGGGTTCCCATGGCACGTCCCAGCAGTGCCCGTCCAGCACCTCCTAAGCAAAGAAAATCAGATGTCATTCCGACCGATCCACTTATTCAGTATGTATCTAGACTTTTATTTTTTTTATCATATATGTGCTAGAAGTCGGTGGCTGGGGGTGTTAGTGTCCTGAGTATAATGTTAAACTGCATCTAGTGATGAACTTCTAATTCTGGAACTCTGGGGACTTTAGTGTACCCTTTTATTGTCATTACTCCCAGGTCCACCCTGACTCGGAGTGGTTTACCAGCTGTGGTCCCATCTATGAGTTGAATAGAAGAAAATGTGCTTTAAAAAAAAAACATTGAGTTTTAAAAAAAAATTTAAATGCCCATCAAGAATGAACAAAACAAAATGTCTTCGGCATAAAATAATCCATCAAGGGTTGATATGCCATAAAAGCCAACCAACCAACATGTAGAATTATTTCTCAATTTGCATAAAGAAGCAAAATGATATCATTTGAAGATAAATCCACCGTAGAGAATATGTTTTCTGATAATTCTTTTGTTTTTTTATTCATTTTAAGAGAAAATTACCGTATTTGACGGCATATAGCACGCACTTTAAAAAAAAAAATTTTGGTTAAAAAAATTGCCCTGCATCTTATACATTGTAGGTGAAGTTTGAGACCTCCCGTAGGCCTAGGCTAATCTTCTCTATGATGCTCACTAACCAGCTTACGCTCAGTACTTTTACCTACCCTAAACTCCATGCATCCTTATTTTATTGATGGTATTGATATAATCAAGATTAACAGGAGCGTATGGTGGCGAGGAAAAAACAAACACAAAACCTTTTTTTCCTGAATCTGACCTGCTGAAATGGGGGGGGGGTGCATCTTATATGCTGTCAAATACAGTATTAAAGAATTCTGATGAAAAACAAGTTTATTTTATGAGAAAAAAAAAAACAAAAAAAACAGATCCAAAGAGTGTACAAGACCAGCTCCTGTTGCTAATTTGAAGTGAGCATTCTTTAAGAAAAAAAGGTGAAAAATTTGGGAGTGCATACCTTGAAGATGACTGATTTTTTTTATTAAACAGACAACATTTTCTTCATTTTCTTTCTCTCTCTCTAACTATATTTCAGTCTTCCTCTTCTTCTTTCTCGCTTTTTCAGTTACCGCCCTGTCGACTGGTGCAGTAAAATACACTGACTGCACTTTTGCAGAGGAGTAAAATCCCTCCAATAGGGCCACTTGTTAGCTATGGGTGGCTACCTGTGATGCTTAAGGACGGAATGCTGTTGGCTGAACATTCCATGACTTGCTATGATACACTTTAGCCCTTACTTAGGCTAGACGGGTGGTTGGAGAGACCCCCTCTGATCAATTGGCTGGTCAAGTCAAGCCCTAGCACCTATGTGATTGTCTCAACCCTATTCCCCTTATTGCAACCCGCCAACCATTTTATCATATATGTGCTAGAAGGCGGTGGCTGAGGGTCTTAGTGTCCTGGGTATGACGTCAAATTACATCTAGTATTGAAGTTCCAATTCTGGTGCTCTGGGGAGTGTGGAGTACCACTTCATTGCACTTACTCCCAGGTCCACTGGGTTGTGGTAGTACCTATTATATATTTACCAACTCCTCCACACGAACTGGATGTGACACAAGATCAATTTCTTAAGCGGAGTTCAATTGGTTTGAATTCAGAGTTTTCCTTCTCTTGACCAGTTGCCTAACCAAGGTTAAAGAGTCCAGTCTGCCCTACTATTTACCCATAGCTGGAGGGAGAGTAGGATTCATACCTTTCCCAATGGTATTAGCGCTAAGTGAAATGCAATTACCACATCTAGGATTTGAACTCAGGGTGACGAATCCATTGCCCATGACTTTAACCATTACGCCACGAGCTTCCATAGTAGTACCTGTTAGGCTTTCATCTATGGGTCAAATAGACAAAAATGATTTTTTAAATTGTTTAAAAAAAATTGAGTTCAGATAAAAATAGTCAAGAATGAATAAAACAAAATGTCACCAGTATAGCATAACCCAACAAGGGTTGACATGCTGTTAAATCCAACCAGCCAACCAACTTTTTCAGTTAAAACTCTTTTCCTCTTTGTTTTTTTTTTGTTTCTTCCTATGTTTACACAAGGGATTAGAAAAGAATCCCTATTGATCAATATATCTCTATTTCCAACTTGCTAATATAATGGATATTGCCACATTCTGAAATCCATAGATAAATCCATGCGTAAATGATCCGTTTATAAATGATGGCCGCAATGTTTATGGATTAACAATTAACTCACTAATCTGTTGGACCATTAATATTGTTGTGAGTTTCATCGTCAGTGTGGCCTAAACATTTGTGTGTGTGTGTGTATATATATATATATATATATATATATATATATATATATGAGGAAAAAATTCTCTAACGGCCTCTGCGTTCTAACGATTTAAAAAATATTCTTTTTTTCGAACATTTAAAATTCTATTCTTGTCTCCAACTCAAAAAATTAAAAAATCACTCTGATGAAGGTCGTCAAAATCTCTCTATGTACGGAACATTTTATACATTTTTCCTATTATTATTATTATTATTATTATTATCATCATTTCAACTCCATCTGATTATTTTAATAATAATAATAACGTAAATCCGTATACATTTTGATAAACAGACCGAAACACATGTGTAAGTGATATCGATAAAATTCATTTTTATCCATCTACATTTCTTTTTTTTACTCATTTTTTCCTCATATTGTTGGATTCAATTCCCTTTCCATTCTCACATATATATATATATATATATATATATATATATATATATGTTGGCTGTCAACTCGTGTTCGAGTAAGACCATTTCCTGTTTTTTTAATTTAAAAAAAAAATCAATTTTGTTGTATAGCCATATATACCCAGCATTATACATCAAACATCGGGTATATACATGAGGGAGAGGAGACTCCAGGTGATAGAGAGAGAAAGAGAGAGAAAGAGACAAATACAAAGTTGAGACTTACTTGTTCTTCATTTCGGTTTTACTACTTCTACTAACTTCTTGTCTGGCTGTCATCTTGTACTTCTTTGGCCGTCATCTTTTCATCTTCTATCTTCTTACTAATGACTTCTTTTAAGGGCTAACTTTTTAGTCATGCAATTAATTAACTCACAAGACTTTTTTCCTTGATCAAGATTCATTTAATCCATTCTTATTCGCCACACGGGAGAATCAACTTCGCAGTACCATGTCTACTTTGCATCAATCTGAGGTTGAAACGAAAATGTAAACTAAATCACGTGACGTGTGAGATTCCCGCCTCTGGGGTCAGGGAGCTATAACCGTCCTGGTAGTTTTCCATTTCCTTATATAATAACCAATGGCCCCTTAGAATTCTCACTGCAGGGTCTGTCAACAACCCACACCACCACACAAATTATGTAACAAATTTATAATTTTTCATTCTAGGTTAGGAACAGGAAGACCGACTAATGTGATAACGGATGGTGCACAAGAATCTGATGAAGATGAACAATTTATTGTTGAAGATAATACCCCATTGCAGACAAAGACATCATTGGTAAGTAATCCCTTTGAATCTATAAGCCTGATATTTTATTATACATAGTAGGCCCATTATTTTAGGTTGAATAATATTCTACTATGTACTGTTGTTGTTGTTGTCAACTCGTGTTCGAGTAAGACCATTTCCTGTTTTTTTTATCATCATAGTTAGGTGCCAGTAGCATTTGACACTGTATCCTTGTGTTTTCTCAGATGATTCACCAGGCCAAACCTGGAGAGACATACTCTTCCACATAAACTACATGTTAGAACTTCTCCACTTTGAATGATGCTGGACTGAAAATTACCCTTTCTAATAGCCCACTTCAATTATCTATAAGCCTGATATTTCAGGCTGAGCAGTATTTTATTATACATAGTAGGCCCATTATTTTAGGTTGAATAATATTCTACTATGTACTGTACACACTATTTTACAGCATGCTATAAACACAATATTTCAGACTCAGAATATCAGTTCACTCAGTGTGCTACTGGTATGATAGTCAGATCATTGGTGACTAAACCGATAACCCCACTGATTTTGGCAGGTGAAGAGGGTGGCTAAACACCCTACAGAATGAAAAACAGAACCTGTAAAGAGCTAGGGAAGCTCTTTTTTTCTAATCCCTTTGAATCTATAAGCCTGGTATCTCAGGCTGAGCAGTATTTTATTATACACAGTAAGCCCAATATTCTAGGCTGAATAATATTCTGCTATGTACTGTACACGCTGATGTTAATGCATGTATAGGGAAGGAATAGTCTTCTAGAGATTGATTACCAGTCATATAGAAATCTGATCTCATTGACAAGTTAAAACAACAGTTCTTCCAAGCCATAGTCATATCGGTGCTGCTGTATGGCTGCACCACTTGGACCCTAATGAAGTGTCTTAAGAATAATCTAGATAGTAGCTGCAGCATGCTGCATAGCAATGCTGCATATGATCTTAAAAAAAATCATTGAAACAACACCCAAAAGAAAGCAGCTGTATGGCCACTTGCCTCCTATCACACAAACCATCTGTGAGACAAACAAGACATGCTGGACACTGCTGGAGAAGTGGGGACAAACTCATAAGTGACGTTTTCCTATGGAAATCAGCACATTGGCCCAGCCAAAGATCTACATTGACCAGCTCTGTATGGATGATACTGGTAAGAGATTGTCATGGATATCTGTGCTACTAGAATGACATGATGATGATGAACATAATATTTCAGACTCAGAGAAATCATATGTAATATTAATAATAAATAGTTTTTCGACTAGGAAGCACAACTCATACGCTGAGTTGGCATGGGCCGGTAACGGACCCAGAACCTTGTGTTTCCTAGTCCGACGCTCTACTGACTGAGCTAAACTGGCCCCTTTACACATATAGGAATATTTATTACATAAATACTAAATATATAAGAAGTATTAACAAGTATACAAATGTGTCCCAACAGATAAAATGTGCATATGTTGTTCTATGAAAAAGCTGTATATGAAAGTGACACAAAAATGGTAAAAAGTCTTACTTGAATTCTGTAGTTTAGCTATGTGGTTTTATATTTCAATGCTGAGTTGAGACAAAGTCTATCATCAGGGTTGAAGATGTTTGAATCCTGATATCAAGGAGATCAGATAGTAATAAAAGGCTTAGGAAAATTTGGCTCAGGACCGCCTTTAGTGGCATCAGGCTCTCTGTAGAGGACTGTTCATGTCACCCTGGCACAACATGAAGCTAGGAGATCCAGAAGAAGCAGTGGCAACAAGACACTGGCACATCAACATCTTCAGGGAAAGCTTTCACATGTGACATCTGTGATCGAGAATGTTTTTCTAACATTGGACTTTACACTCAGAGGAGGTGATGTAACTTCCGGGCACAAAATAGTCTTCCGAGACTGATAATAATAATAATAAATAAAGTATATGTGCCATTCACTGCACCCTTCTACGAAGTTTGGATATGTTTTATACTTGATTTATTTTGTGCATTTTTTAGCTTAAATCCAAGGAATTTATGAGCCAAATGTGTTTAAAGGGTTAAAATTTGAGATAATGGAATTATTCTCATCACTTTTGGCAATTAGAAAAAATAGTCGGATACTCGAGACAAAGAGTCTGAAATTTATGGTTTGTGATTTCATTTAAAAAGATGATGAAATTCCACTTTTTTTTTGAATATTCACTAAGATGCTTACAAAATTCTTTGTTTTCATGATCATTTTTTTTTTTTTTTCTAATAGTTAAAAAACTTTTCTAATCCAGTCTGTCTCCAGAAATGTTTGTTGACCCCTTAGATCGTATTTGATTAACAAAAACCAAATTATAGAATTAAAAAAAAACTGGAAAGAAATGTCTTAGGAAAGCAAATGGATTTTCCCTCATTAAGAATTTATGAATTTTGATCTTTGTTGTCCAGACTCCAATCTGGTGAGACGAGTTCATTGACTGTCTCCAAGTTTCATTATCTGGCATCGATGTTCTAATTTGCCAAAATGAATTCAACTCACTGTTTGTTTTTTTGATTTTTTTGTTTGTTTTTTCAGAAGCCATCTTTTAAAGTAATCTGCATTCTTTCTCTTGGGGTATCCTGGTTTGGTTTGTTTTGTTTTACGGCATATCAACCTTAGTGGGTCATTCAATGCCGATAAAGTTTTAAAATAAAGTCATTCTTAATGGATACTCAATTTTTTTTATAAACTCATGTTTTTCTATTTAACCCATAAATGGGACCCTAACAGGTACTACCACTCCCTGGTCCACTCTGACCCAGAGTAGTAGTACCTGTTAGGGTCCAATCTATGGGCTAAATAGAAAAATGTATTTATAAAAATAAATTGTGTATCCATTATTTCAAAACTTTATCGGCATTAAATGACCCACTGAGGTTGATATGTTGTAAAATAAAACAAACCAAACCAGTTCTGGAGCTCTGGGGAATTTGGAGTACCCCTTCATCACCATTACTGCCAGGTCCACTCTGACCTGGAGTAGTAGTACATGTTTGGGTCCAATCCATGGATTAAACAGAAAAAATGATTTTAAAAAAATAATTTAGTTTAAAAAAAATGAATTTTTCTATACCCATCAAGAATGAATAAAACAAAAATTTCTTTGGCATAAAATAACCCAACAAGGGTTGACATGCTGTAAAATCCAGTCAACTAAACCAAACCATCTTGTGACATCATCAATTTGTGTGTACATTCTTTTAGATGTTTCATCTGAAGTAATTCCTCTTTATGTCCCTTTCATAATCATTAAACCCCAAATAAATCCGTAGTTGATATTTCCACATTAGGGAATGTAAAAGTTAATCCTCTGTTTATTAGAAATCTCTGACAGCCTTCAAGTTGGACGAAGCCCCTGGACTGCTGCCTCGAAAGCCCTTGGATTAATCCGGCAGTCGTTTGGGATCTTAATCTTTAACATATGGGATGAGCTATAAGTTTCAATTTAGCTTCTCTACCCTTTCAGCGGGGCTTAGAATACACAAACTTTATCCTTTTCAGAGGGATAATATCTCCCAACAGTTCTAGAGCTCTAGGGAGTGTGGAGTACCCCTTAATTGCCATTATTCTGGCTCAAAGTGGGAGTACCTGTTAGGGTCACTGGTTAAATCCTACTTAACGGACTTAAATTCCACCATCATATGTTACCCTGCCAAAAGAAAAAATACTAAAAATCAAGGAATTAACCAAATTTAATGAAATTTTCAGTGTTGATACATTAATGAATAAAAGATATAATGCACCAGTTATTTTATTTGAAAACTCTTATATTTTTTCAGGTCAGTTAACTTTTAACCACGTATGTTTGTGAATCTGTGTTATGCCTCAAAGATATGTGGTTCAAATTTAACTGACCTGAAAAAATGTAAAAGTTTTCAAATAAAATAACTGGTGCATTATATCTTTTATTCATTAATATATCAACACTGAAAATTTCATTAAATTTGGTTAATTCCTTGATTTTTAGTATTTTTTTCTTCGGTGGGGTGACATAACATTGTAGAATTTATGTCCATTAAGTAGGATTTAACTGGGTCACTTCTATGGGTTCAATAGGTTAAAAATTGAATTTACAAAAGATGTGTTTAAAAAAATTTGAATATCCATCAAGAATGAATAAAACAAAATGTCTTTGGCATAAAATAACCCAACAAGGGTTGACATGCCGTAAAGTCCAACCAACAGAACCAAAATGATTTATTGCTATTACTCACAAGTTCACTCTGATCCAGAGTGGTAGTATATGTTAGGGTCCCATCTATGGATCAAATAGATCTGTTTGAAAATTATTTGTATTAGATAGGAATACTTGATACCACATAAATTTGTGAAAATTATTTGAATTAAGAATAATTACTTGAAGCTATAATTGTTTATTAAGAATTATTATTATCACTAGCAAAATAAAAAATGTCCTCTGGCGATGTAAAAATAGATTTTTGAAACATATTGCCTGAGGGGTGGGAGTAAAAAATTCAAGTGTCAGCGATTTGTACCCTAAGTAAGTAAAATCATCAAATTCATTAAAGGATTAAAAAATAAAACAATTTGAAATGTAAACTTTGAATATATCTTAAAATAAAACAAACTATATATAGATAGATAATACCAGTCATGTATTTATTAAAACTTGTTTTAAAAAACAATGAGGACTGTCTAATGTTGCATGTTCAAATTTTTTAGTGTATTTATTCTATGTTATGATGATTTTGGGTAATGTGACGTAAGCAATGACATAGTTTTTGTTACAGACAAAAACCGGAAGTGAATCTCCATTATTAATAGATTATTATCATTTACTAGAAATCATATAACTGATTATTATTAAATTAAAATAATTACTTGAAGCCATGTAATTGTTAGTATTAGATAGAAATACTTGAAACCATTTAATTATGTTTAAATCATTTATATTAGATAGGAATAGGAAGTGGGTACCCAGCATCACCTGGGTAGAGGGAGTGACAAAAAAAAAACTTGGTGTAATGGTTAGGAGATTAGTCTCGCAGATCCATTATTATTATGTAAATTTTGATCTTCATAATTTTGCACAAAAACCAAGATTAGGTGATAGTAAATGTGTATATATATTTACTTTGTCGTTAATTTTTTTATTTTTGTAGTTTCCTTCCGGACATAGACACACACACACATACATACATACACACAACTACCCATTATATAGGTATAGAATAGATAAGACATTCCCCCAAAATAAGCCCTAGTGTTATATTTTGGAGTGAAAATTAATATAAGCCCTGTCTTATATTGGGGGAAATACGGAAACTTATAAGGATTTGACAGGCCGTTAAACAAATAAACAAAATTAAATCATTTCTGCTTCTATGATATCTCTAGCACTTTTATCTCAGGTGGTCTGGTCTGGCACCCAGTGGTATTAAGGCCACAACCTGGCCAAAGGGGCTCTGGTGAAGATCCAAAGGGCGTTTCCATCATCAGGAATCAATGCCTTTTTAACGTACTTGTTACTGCATCTGTGGAAATGGCAAAAAAGGGCATCTCCTTCCCCTGACTGGTATATACACCCACCTCCTTCCCCTGACTGGTATATACACCCACCTCCTTCCCCTGACTGGTATATACACCCATCTCCTTCCCCTGACTGGTATATACACCCTGCTTGTGTATTTCCTATTCCTTGTTTCTCCTTCCATGAATTCACCACCGGTGAATTTGTTGGATGGAGCTGGCTCAACTGACCATGGATTAATGCCATAACAGTAACATTAACAGAACCAAAAAGGGTTATTTCCTATGAGTCTAACATGATCAAAGAGTAGCCACTCTTGACCGATAAATTATTTATTTATTTTCCCATTAAACTAACTCTAAACCCTAACCCTAAACCTAACTTCTTTTTTCCTACTAGATCAATAAATAAATAAATGATTTATCAGTCAAGAGTGGTTCCCCTTTGATCATGTTAGACTTATAGGAAATAACCTCAATAAGTTAATCCACTGTTTAAAACAAATTTGAAGTGTAAATTTTTGTGGACCTTCAAGTTGGCTGCATGTCTTAATCAGCACTGGTTTTGCCCTCTTAATCTTATAATAACGTTTCTCAACTGGAGTTTGTTCAATTAACAACAGTAATCCGTTTCATTCAGCAAACTGCTCTCACAGTAACCACATTCCTCTGACTTGTTCTTATTTACCCAAAACACAGTAGTCGCCAAATTTCCCCTCTATCGCAGTCATTCGTTCCTGTTGTACGTCACTGCCCTGTCAGCAAGACTCAAATGCAGCTGTGCCATGTGTTAAGGTAAATAATAATGACACTAACATCCCACATCTGGGTCAATTGCACAGTGTAGTAATTTACTTGTGTGCCAACGAGATCGTCCGACGTTAACCCACGACTTACGATCAGGAGGATGTGAGTTCAATCTCCCCAATTACCTGTTACACTCCCCCGATCTCATTTTACACGCCAGACATAGCCATGTATGCTTTGAACTACTACGTGTGTGATTTCTCTTGCAACAAATCTCTAATATAAAAGATGTGTTACAGGGTTTAATTTCTGCTTCTATGATATCTCTAGCACTTTTATCTCAGGTGGTAAACACTGCTTGTATAGATAACCTGGCTTCCCCCACGGCAAAAGGAGATGGAAATTTTAGTCTCAGGAAGAAGAGCTTATCTTTTATCGTTGTTTAAGATAACTGCTGTCGCCTCCTCCTCACTGTCACAGAAATAATAATGACGACTCGTGTGAGTGAGTTGATAAAACAAATAAATTCTAAAAGATGAAAGAGAAAGCTTGCCAGAATTAATAATGATGACTGACAAATCTTTATTGACAAAAAAAAACGTAAAAATAAAACAAGTGAATTTTTCTGCCTCTGTTATTTGAAATTGATTGGTGGAGATACGCCCGACTGTGAATGAGGAAATATCTTCTTGCTCATATTCTTTCCTGTTAAACATTGTTTGCCACAGAATTGCTGGATTAAGATTTTCTAGGCTCCCTAGGCTGTGGGTAGAGTAATGCTCTACTCTTCAGAAATATTCTCAAAAAAATAAAATAATTAAAGAAAAATTAAATTTATTTTTACACTGATAAAATTAATTGGAATAATTCAAATGCAAATATTTGTTTTCTGTTATTTTTTAAAAAACTATGAAGGAGATTGCCTGCACTCTTGTTTTATGGAAGCCAAGCACATTGTGGATGTTTTGATTAGCAGAAACAGGTGAAATATTGTGACTATAACAACTAAGATAAGGATACTAGTCTGAATAGATCCGTGTATAATAATGATAATTCCTCATCTCAATAAACAGCTGAAATGTTGTGACTATAACAACCAAGATAAGGATACTAGTCTGAATAGATCAGTGTATAATGATAATTCCTCATCTCAACAAACAGCTGAAATGTTGTGACTATAACAACCAAGATAAGGATACTAGTCTGAATAGATCAATTCACCACAGGGGAATTTGTTGGATGCTGCTGGCTCCACTGACCATGTGTTAATGCCATAACAGTAGCATTAACAGAAGAAAGAGGTTAATCCACTGTTTAAAACTAAGTTGAATTCTAAATTTTTGTAGACCTTCAAGTTGGCTAGAACCCCTAAAGCCCATGCCTTAATCAAGCACTGGTTTTGCCCTCTTAATCTCTAACATAAAAGATGTGTTATAGGGTTTAATTTCTGCTTCTATGATATCTCTAGCACTTTTATCTCAGGTGGTAAACACTGCTTGGATAGATAACCTGGCTTCCCCCACGGCAAAAGGAGACGCGAATTTTTAAGAAGAGCTTATCTTTTATCGTTGATTAAGATAACTGCTGTCTCCTCCTCACTGTCACAGAAATAATAATGACAACTCGTGTGAGTGAGTTGATAAAACAAATAAATTTTAAAAGATGAAAGAGAAAGCTTGCCAGAATTAATAATGATGACTGACAAATCTTCATTGAAAAAATAAAATAAACATTTAAAAAAAATTTTTTTTTTTTTTGTAGACAAAGGAACCTGATGCTGAAGATGAAACTGAGCATGGTAAGTACAGTCTCATTTGCATAACTGTTTTACCAATAATTGAACTGAAGAAATCTCATTAAAATACCTTTTTTTTTCTTTTTCTTTTTTAAAATTGTGCTGTGTTTTCTATTTGCTTTTTTTGTTTCGTCATCTTGGTAGGGAAAAAGAAGTTTTTTCTCATTTCGTATTTTGTATTAATTTGAAATACAGGTTGGATTGTAAGTAAAGTCTATCCCCTTTTCACTAGTGCTAGACTAAGGAGATTATTTTAGAAGAAAAGAATTGCAATATGAGTAAAGGTAAAAAAAAAAGTATAAATGTAAAAATTCCAGATGAAAAGAACATTAGGTTTATAAGTTCCAAAAATTCACTCTGATTTGTTCACATGGCACAATGGGTTGAGTTAATACAGTTCTAAGTAACCATCATCTGTAGTTTGCAGGTTCAATCCTGACTAAGGGCAAAAGTAACATAGAATATTTAACATAGTTTAACACTTGTATCTGGTCATGATTAATGGAATGAGAATAAAGTAAAAAGTCGTCAGGGTGGCCTAATGTCGGTATCAGCCTGACAGCGAGGCGCTAGACCAAGTAAATTATTTTAGCGTCTGAGGTTGAGCACCACACCTACCATCAGCTCCTCACTTTACTGCACAGATCCCTGTGCTACTCATATGCTGAGTTGGTGAGGGCCAGTATTGAACCAGGAATGTTGGGATTCCTAGACAAGTGCTCTACTGACTGAGCTAAACTGGACGGAATTTTCTAGTCTAGTAGCTTCACGGGTTCAGGAATGGTTATTTTAATTTGGCTTGTGTTTAGTTCAAGTTAAAAGTGTGTTAAGGATAATTGAAAACCAAACTGATGTAGAGGGCTGGTGTTGCTTGTTCTGACTTCACAAATAATATTTAAAATGACGATAAAATAACAAAACACAGTTTAGGCAGAAAATACAGAGAAATAACAAAGACAAGGCATAGCTATCTATATATATATATATATGAAAGGCAGTTGTGTTAGCACAAATAATAAAGATTTTGATTTATATTTGTGAAAATATTTAAAAATTCAAATTGAAAAGTAACAGAAGGGAAAATCATTTGCATGTTATTTTGTTTATTTTTTTTTTGCTTTGAAATATGATATTGATTGAATTAATTGCATCATTTATATCTTTTTTTTTTTTTAAATTGTAAATTATGGAATGGAAATTTCTTACTATATTGTTATATATTTCCGTGGGGATATTTATGGGGCAATCATCCAGGATCTCCCTCGTGATAAGTAATAATGGATCTGCAAGACTCACTTTTAAAAAATCCCCCCTGTCTACCCAGGCGACGCCAGGTAGCCACTTCTAATATTTAATAAATAACAAATAATGTATTCTGAGAATAACTTTGTATAAATCAAAAAGAAATGTGTAATGTTCACAACATAAATATGAATGTAAAATTTGTAGGTAAAAATAGCAAAGTTCAAATGGAGTTTGTTTGATAGAAAAGTGGACAAATAGAAAATAAAGTTTTTTGGTGAATACGACCTGAAAAATGAATTTCTAATATTGATCGCTGTGCCGACGATGGTAGATAGTACACTGTAGTAAATGTTGACTCAGAAAGTTGAAGTTTTGTTTTTGTAATCAGCAAGTGGAATTGTTTGCTTGAACTTCTGTTTCTCCAATTGAAAGGCTAGTGGTCGTTAAAGTTGATGTCATCGGCTGCGGACGTTGTTTAGCACTGTCTCGAAGTGAAACGGAATCTGACTTAGTTGATTTGTTCTGTCCGTTAAATATCTCTCAGGTGGATCCGATCTCGATGTTTTTATTTTGGCGCTAAAGCATGGACATATGTGTAAGCACCAATTTGTCCAATCGAATTCTGACAGATGTCTTACAGTCTATCCTGTAGCCTTTAAGCAAGAGTGCTTGTCCAGTGGAATTGGATCCTTGGTGATCCTCTGATAATGAATCATTTGGTTCTTCTGATAAAGAGTCCTGTGTATTGTAAGTCCCTCCTGAATGATTGCAAGTACAGCTGTGGCAAGTGTCAGTGTTCAAGTAGTGTATCAGCCATGCAGTATGGCTAGTGATTGGCTGGAGGAATAAACCACGTGATCTCGGCTAGTTTATAAATTCAGGTGGGGAATTGTAGCACACCTTATATCCAAATATTCCAAGATGTATAATTATTTTTTAATCTATTTTCCTTAAGTTTGGAAAAAGAATCGTGTTTGTGTGATTTTTATGTTTTTCCATATTTGGATATAAAATATAGGATTTGATCCTATACTGATGATGATCATCATCATATCATCATAGTAACTGCAATTTGTCTTTGAAATTTTCTTGAAAGAAAGACAAAGAAAAAAGTCTTAAAATTTAAATAAAAACCGATTCCCAAGTGTTATATTCTAACATTTAGAAAACTTTTCTGACACATTTCATAATTGTTTAGTCAATAAATTATTTTCTTAATAAATTTTCTGATTCTCTTTTTATTTCCACAATTTGTAAATTTTGAAAGGCTCACCCCAAAAATCAGTTGAGGAGAATTGTGTTGGTATTTTTTTTTCTAACTTAATTTTCAAATTGTTTAGGTTGGATTTGATCGTGTCTAATTTTGGTCAAGAATGTTTTCTTGTGAATATGTCAAGATTGGATCAGACTGTTTCTTTTAATCAGGACCAGTTTTTAAAAAATTTTTTTTTAATTGCGTTTGTTATTGACAAATAAGTGTTGAGTTTGCTTGATTAGATCACAACTCTCTCTTTCTCTTTCTCTCTCTCTTTCTTTTCTTTTTTCTTTTCTCTTTCTTTCTTTTTTTCTTTCTTTCTTTTTCTCTTCTCTCTCTCTCTCTTTCTCCGTTTTTTTTGTTTTGTTACTTTTATACAATTTTCTTGTGTGTCATTCATCTTTGAATATTTCAACCTAAGTTGACAGTTGTCAACCCTTTTAAAAATAAAAATCCCAGATTTCAAAATCTTAATCAAATTTCGTCATTTCACCTTTAATGTCAATATCAAAATAAATCTATTTCTTTTTTTGGTCATTAAAATGTTGCTACAAGAAAAAAAAGTCACATCCCCAATCTAAATGTTTTATTTGTCCGTTTTTTTGACATGGACACACGCTCACATTGGTACTGTCGACTTTATTTCCAAATTTTGACTGGACAATTGAAATCCTTTTACTTCTCGATTTGGTCAATATATTATTCCAATGGAACAGTTATTGTCATAGGAAATGGACATTCTGGATGAGGCTGTTTGTGTTTCACTTTGTGCTGATGCCCTTGAGAAAGTTTCCTCCCTCCCCCAACTATCGATAAATATTAGGGAAGACTGAGTTCTGTAGACTTGATTAATCTAGGAGAAGGAAAACTGAATTCAAACCAGCTTTTTCTTTTTAAAATTTAAAAAAAAAAAATATTTTAAATAATTTTCTGATTTCTTATGATAAAAACTCGTAAAAAAAAGAAAAAAAGTAAAGTCAGTATGAGCCATACAGCGAGGGAGTCTATCCCATTTTCACTAGTGCTAGACCAAGGAGATTGTTTTTTGCGTTGGAGGCGGAGCACCACACCTATCTCCAGCTCCTTACTTTACCACACAGATCCCTGTGCTACTCAACTTTAATCATTGAATTAGTCTATTTGACAGTTTGGAAGATAATGAATTTTACATTCAAATGTGTCGGCTTTATTAAGTCTCATCAGCGATGTATACTAACAAAAATCTTATTCCCTTTCGATGAAGAGCATAAGCCTGGTTTGTTATTGTTCACTCAACATCCCTGTACCTCATATGGTAGAGGTGTATCAGTATCATTGACAGGTTAATTTCGCAAGGATTGTCCGGTGCGTATCGTGACCAAAGCAGTATAGTCTCTGACTATGCCTGCTGAAGTCCCGGTTTCGGTTTCTGTCGGAGGGAAATCGTTAGTATACATCGCTGATGAGACTTAATAAAGTTGAAACAGTCTGTACAATGTTCTGCACACTGAATAATTTTCTGCCGAGATTCACTTGTCATGATTATTTTCTATAATTATCGAATTTTATGCGATATGCGCATTGTAATTGCCTTCAAGCAAGAATATAAATAATAATATATACTTTATTCAACAATGCTTCTAAAAAACAAACATCCAAAAATCTGATATATATATGTATGTATGTAAGTGAGAAAAAATGGAAATGAATCCAACTGGTATGTTGTACAGATAATTGGAAGAAAAATATATATGGATGAAATTTAAATTGAATACTGTGTGCAAATGAATTCTGGTTGAAACATGACAAATGTTGACAAATAACAATAATAAATTTCATCCATATCAAAATATATATATTTTTCTTCCAATTATCTGTTCAACATATATCTATCATATATATATATATATATATTAATATAATATACTCCCTCATCTCTTTCTCCTGTCTCTGCTTTATACCTTTCAACATATCTTCCCTTTCTCCTATTAATTGAATGTAATTTGTCCTTCATCAGAGTAAATTTCATTTCAAATAAGGATTTACTCTGATGAAGATCGAATTTTCTTTGTGTACAGAACATTTCTACATTTTTTCTATTATTATTATTTCATTTCATTTGATTATTTAAAAATAATAATAGTTTGAATAATGTACACATGGATAAACTCCTGACCGAAACACGTGTAAGTAATATTGATTAAAATATCCTATATTATCCATTCTATACTTTTCTTTCCTTTATTCATTTTTTTTTTTCAACATACCGTCGGATTCACTTCCAGTTTCATTTTACATATATATATATATATATATGTGATTAAACGTTGAGGAAAATACAGACAATTATATTCAATTAATATTTCGTCTCTGTGGATTCTGAAAATCTAATGAGTCAAAATGTTAATTGAATGTAATTGTCTGTGTTTTGTAATTCACTGTTTTCTTCAACTTTCACTCACATTTTGTCAGATTTTTTCCTGATCTGTTATTTTCTTATATATATATATATATATATATATAAAGGTAGACAAACATGGGATGTTGTACAAAATGGATGTTTATTGTAGATGGTGATGTCGACATTTCAGTCTGTTAGACCATCTTCAGGATGTTTGATTGAGTTCTTGCTTCAACGATGAACAGACTTAAACGTTATTACGTCGACATCATCACCTACAATAAACATCCATTTTGTACAACGTCCCATGTTTGTCTACCTTTCTCCACATACTGTCGGATTAATTTCCTCTTATTTCTCCCATATATATATATATATATATATATATATTTAGTACAAACAACACCATGAGAACAATCTACCTCCAGGAATTGAATAAATAAAAGAAATTCCCAGATGGAGTTACCAATAATAGCAGACACCTGAAGAAGATTATAGGAAATGACAGTCTGAAACGGTTCGATTATAATAACCACCAAGATGTGAGTGTGTGGGTAGGGGGTGGTGGATAATTCTTCATCTCAGAAAAGTCAAACAACTTATTATCTTGAAACTTAATAAAAAAATTCTTCTAAAATCCACACTTCCTTGTAATTGTACATGTACGTCTTCTCAGACTTACGAGAATCGCCTGAGGCAGACCCACAAAATAAATCACAATTACGATTGCTGAAATAATTTTCCCTAACTCAGCAAGCCCAGCGGATCTGAAATACCCCAACAGCCTCGAGTCTGAGAAACGGAGAGGAATCATAGCAATAATAATAATAATAATAATAATAATAATAATAACTGGAGAATGAAAAAGAAAAAAAAAGATTAAAAAAACAAAAAAAAACCTGGATAATGTCTTCTTCAAGTTAGGAAATAAAGTTTATAAATAAAACTTTGGACAATTATGATTCTTCGTTGTCAGACGATTTGCTGCAGGCAATATATTTTGTTTATCGTAATAATTGCAAAAAAAAAAAATTATGATAAACTTACTTAAAGGCCGCCTTCTGTGGCCATTATGTTTAAAGTTGAATTCCATCCTATTTGTGTATCCTGGGTATGATGTTAAACTGCATCTAATTGTGGTGTTCCAGTTCTGTAGCTCTGGAGAGTGTGAAGTACCCCTTCATTGCCATTACTTCCAGGACTACTGTGACCTGGAGTGGTAGTACCTGTTAGGGTCCCGTCTATAGTTTAAATAGATAAAAAATGAGTTTAAAAAAATGTATTTAAAAAATTGAATACCCAACAAGAATGAATCAAACAAAACGTCTTCGGCATAAAATAACCCAACATGGGTTGACATGCTGTAAAATTCAACTAATTAACCAATCAACTATTATGTTAACCATTACGCCATGAGGATTTCCTTTCCTTACTAAGTAGATATATCAGTTAATTTTTGTTATTTAATTCTTCTTTGAGGTGTTGATGTCCTTCCTACTGAACCAGAAAATATGACTTTTCATGCATAACTCAACCCAGGGATAGAACTTTCAGTAACCAGATAACTCCACCCTGTCGGTTGAGGCGTTATATTGCACTGACTGCACCTCTGCAAAGGGGTAAGACTCCCCCAATGGGGCCACCTGTTGGCCGTGGGTGGCGACCCGTGATGCTTAAGGATAGAACCTAGGTGGTTGAGCAGTCCATGACTTGCAATATTCCACTTTGGTCCTTTTTTGGGCAAGACAGGCAGTCTGATCAATTGGCTGGTCACATCAAGCCCTAGCAAGTATATGATTGCCTCAACCCTATTACCCTTATGGCAAGCCCCAACTTTATCATATGGGTGCTGGAAGGTGGTGACTGAGGGTCTACATGTCCTGGGAATGACATTAAACTCTATCTGATGGTGAGGTTCCAGTTCTGGAGGTTTGGGGAATGTGGAGCGCCCCTTTATCACCATTGCTCCCTGGTCCACTCTGACTCAGAGTGGTAGTACCTGTTAGGGTCCCATCTATGGGTTAAATAGAAAAATGTGTTTAAAAAAAAACATTGAGTATCCATTATAATGACTTTATTTCAAAAGTTTATCGGCATTAAATGACCCACTGAGTTTGATATGCCGTAAAACAAAACCAACAAGTTACCTAGATCCATTTGAACTATGTCAGAGGTTGGCAATCAAAAGGATGAATACAGTTTTCTTCTTCATCTTTTACTTATTGTGCTTTCTTTTTTTTTTTTTTTTTTTTTTTTAAACTTTTTTAAAAATAAATTTTAAATGAGTAAAAACTCTAAATCTGAAAGAAAACTGAAAAAGTCTGTCTTAATGACTGATAAGCGATCACTGTGCCAGGAGTGTCAGACCGATACATGCTTTGATGTTGGGTCAAAAACGGAGGGGGAGGAGGGGTGTTGGTGGTGTTGATCAAAATCAATCTCTGCCTCCTTTGGTCTTTATTAATTATATAATCATAGATTTACATAAGAAAAGTCTTTTTTGTCTTGCGGCTCATTCTCAAATTAAATTCTATCCCAAACTTCAAATGTGGCTTTTTTTCTCTGAAAGGTTAACAACTCCTTGTTGCATAAGTAAGTAAAGTCGTCAGGGCGGCCTAATGTTGGTATCAGCCAGACAGCGAGGGAGTCTATCCCCTTTTCACTAGTGCTAGACCAAGGAGATTATTTTAGCATCTGAGGTGGAGTGCCGCATCTACCATAAGCTCCTCACTTTACTACTTAGATCCCTGTGCTACTCATACACTGAGTTGGTTAGGGCTGGTATCAAACCAAGAATCTTGTGATTCCTAGCCGAACACTCTACCTACTGAACTAAACCGGTTCTCTGCTTAGTTAAAGAAAACTGTATTTTTCTTAAGAATTGTCTTTATGCCATATCCTGCCAGTAGTGGAGAGGTTGGGTAAATATATTTGTATCATGTGTGTAGATTGTACAGATATGTCTGGAACAGAAAGATCTTCAAGATAAACCAGAGGCTAGAAAGCTGCCATGTTTACTATCTATACATATCTATCGGGCAGTTGTGTAAATCTGTATGTCTGGAGGAAACTCTGAAAATAAAACAATTACCGACAAAGTAAATATATATACACATTAAATATCACCAGGGCTTGGTTTTGGGGCAAAACTAATGAAGATTTGATTTATATTTTGAAAGATATTAAAAAATTCAAATGTGAAAAGTAACTGAAGGGAAATTCATTTGCATGGTATTTTGTTTATCTTTTTTTTTTCTTTTTTTGTATGTTTGTTTTTTTGTTTTTTTTTTCTCGCTTTGAAATATGATATTGATTGATTGAATTAATTGCATTATTTCTATCTTTTTTTTTTTTAAATTGTAAATTATTGAATGGAAATTTCTTACTATATTGTTATATATTTCCATGGGGATTTTTATGGGGCAATCAGTGAGGATCTCACTCATGATAAGTTATAATGGATCTGCAAGACTAACTTTTAAAAAATCCCCCCTCTACCCAGGCAATGCCGGGTAGCCACTTCTAGTTCCTTATAAAGTAGAATCTTGGTGATATACATGCAAAAGCAGGAATTCATTCTGTGTGTGTGAGAAGAAGAGTAGCTGTGACAAAATATATGTCTGCCCAACAAAGACAACTGGGCTTAACTCTACTAAACTATTATCTACTTTCCCAGACTTAACTGATCACATGACACTCTTAGGCCAATGAGATCCTCCTTTCAAATGAACCTGAAGGGAAACTTTGTTAGTCAAACTCTTCATGATTTTCCATCATGTAAAATACACTACCTAACAAAAATGATAGGCTATGCCTATCCATTGTGTAACACCCTGATTTAAAGCCATTCTAATGGTTGCTTAGAAACTTAAACCTATTGTCTTGTCCTGTAAGGGCCGAAAGGGGGGCTTAGAATAGACTCTCTGCAGCCTCGGCAGAGAATACACTTGTTTCTTTATACACTCTTTGTGTTTATCCTCAAAGGGGATGCACGTGTGACACTTCCTTTTCCAGTCCAAGTGAATAGACCCCAGACTTGAACTGATACTGGACTTTACTCTTCCTGCGACTGTGGACAGTGGGGAGGAGAGAGACCATGGTGTAATGGCCAACCCAACTGCCACGGAGGTGCAATCTTCATATTCTATTGTATCTATGAGCTTATAGTATCATGCGTCCAATGAGAGAAAATTAAATATTCTATAAAAAAGAAGGTCCGCAAAATGGATTATGTTTTTAAAAAATATTTTTTATTATTATCTTACATTTGTAACACGTGTTTCAGATCTTCTGATATCAATTAACCATATTCTGGCAGAATATGAATATGTACATGTACATGTATATATATATATATATATATATATATATACACAAGTATCTAACCCCTCCCTTTCTGTTTGGTGGGAGCGTAGAGGAATTTCATTTTTAACATCTGTGATTTTAGCAGATGTTTTTGTTCCTGGGTGGTTGATAATGAATTTTAAAATTTAGATTATATATATATATATATATATATATATATATATATTATGGTAAGTTATGTAATCAAAAGCTTTTGTTACCACTGGTTTCAAAGCAGCACATTAGTTGCTTATCTTCATATTTTTCCAAGGCACTTTTTCTGATAAGTGGCTAATACACTGCTTTGAAACCAGTGGAAACAAAAGCCTTTGATTGTATAGCTTACCATAATAAATATAGCTCTTGCACCTGTAATTGAGCTCTGTATTTTCCTTCCTCCAATACAAAATACCTGTCTCTAAATATATATATATATATATATATATATATAATATGGGGGACTTGGAAAAGTCTGAAGATAACCGGCTAATGTGCTGCATTGAAACCAGTTGTAACAAATATAGTTTGTATAGTTTTGCCATAATGAATGTAGCTCTTACACCTGTAATTGAGCACTTTATCTTCTTTCCTCCAATACGAAATAAAGTTGGTGGAATGGCCTATTGTCAGTATCAGCTGTACAGCAAGGGAGTCTATCCCCTTTTCCTTAGCCCTAGACCAAGGAGATTTTTTTTTTGCTGAGACGGAGTGCCACACCTACCGTTTGCTCCAAACTTTACAGCACAGATCAGATTACTCAATGCATAAGCGCTGATTTGGCACAGACCAGTATCGAAATGTTTTTTTTAGGAAATTTTTTTTTTGTTTACATTTAAAATATTATTTTTAAGAATGTAATTCTAAACTTGTTTTAAAACATAATCTTATTTGAGAGATGAACAGAGAGAGAGAGAGAGAGAGAGAGATGGATGAACAGACTGGGTGAAAACCTGTTGAGTTAAAGTGAAATGTATTAGTCTAATTTTTCCTTACTGTGAAGAGTTCTAGATATTGGTTGATTTTTGTTTAATTATTAAATTATATCACTTAATTAGTAAAAATCAAAAACAAAATTTTCTGTGTTTCTTAGAAACACATTAATGTGTCTGCGTGATTTCAAATCAGAATGACATCTCTTTTTGGAGTTATAAGTCGACACGTACATACCAGAAACATTCTTTTATATATATATATATATATATATATATATTCCATCAAGTTTGTAATTCCTGTGCATCTGGTTGCGATAATAAATTTTATTTGAAGAAGTATTTGCTGTAGTATTTTTTTTCCTTGTGGCTAGCATCTATTTTTTGGATGGTCTGTTTGATTTGTTCGTCAATGATGTAATTAGGAAATCCGTTATTAACCAGCATGTCTACTGCATTGGAATATATTGGCTTTGAGGAAGAAATATATATATATATATATATATATATATATATGAGGGATTTATAAAATTGCTTACTAGGAAGAGTTAAGTGTTCTGTGAATACATTTTCAAACTAATAAGTAGAGATGATTTTTCTGGTTCGTTGGGAAACAAGGAGATTATGACGGCAATTTTCCCTTAATTAAGCAGATTCTCTGCATACGCTAAGGAACATATAAACAATTTAGATATTTGCATTTTCAGTTTTGATATAAACTGTGTCGAGTAAGGAACAGAATTGATTTTCCCCCATTTAATCAGTTCAAATTGAAAACTTTTAATAAGAATAAAAAAATAAGAAAAAAAAAGAATAGAAAGATTATTACTATATTGCAAAATCTTTTAAGATATAATAATCTTTCGTCACATGATATTATATTCCAGTTAATTGGCAGAAATTGGGAATGATAATGGGGAAGGGAATAAAACAATTTTCGTCTAATTAAGTGGTGTTTCTGGTTAGTTTAGGTAACAGACGAACAATTTTAGATAAATTCAGTTTTTAAAGAAAATATGTTCAGCAGAAAATAAAAATAAAATTTCTTTGTTTGATTGGTTAAAAATTTTTTTTTTTTTTTTTTTCCACAAAATTAATGAAAACAAATCTATGAATCAAAAACGCATTTTAGGCTCATTTTGCCAGTACCTATTATTTCCATATTTTTTTCCCATAATACAAACTATCAGGTCTCATCTAAAAAATAACAAGAAACATCTGAAGAAGGCTTGAGAGCTCATTGGACGAAATGCTGTGTGTATATACTAATAAAGATGAGGACAGCAGTCAAAAAAATGTACATCATACAAATTATCAAGTCTCATCTCACATTACAAATAATTCAATCAGTTTTGTTTATTTTTGTGATCAGTTTTGTATTTAAAAGTTTTTTTTTTTTTCTTTGTCTCCATTTTTCTTCCATTGGATTTTCCTTTCCTTTTTCAAATAGGCGGCTTAGTCAAGAAAATTCTAGAAACTAAAAAAGAACTTGAAGGTGCACATCAAACAGAAAAATCACCAAAAGTTGTAAGTAGTTGTTGATTTTATAAAACTAAAATGTTTTTTTTTTTTTTTTTTTGACAATTTTAGTACTTTAACCATTATCCAACTAATACGATGCCCTGTCGGTTGGGGCAGTAGAATACACCAACTGCACCACTGCAGAGGGGTAAAATTACTGTTATTAAATACAAATAATTACTTGAAGCCATATACTTAAGTATAAAATATTAGTATTAAATAGGAATACTTAATACCATATAACTGTATGCAAATTATTTGTATTAGGTAGGAATACTTGATACCATATAACTGTAGGAATACTTAATACCATATAACTGTATGCAAATTATTTGTATTAGGTAGGAATACTTGATACCATATAACTGTGTACAAATTATTTGTATTAGATAGGAATACTTAATACCATATAACTGTATGCAAATTATTTATTAGGTAGGAATACTTGATATATAACTGTGTACAAATTATTTGTATTAGATAGGAATACTTGATATCATATAACTATGCAAATTATTTGTATTAGGTAGTAATACTTGATATCATGTAACTGTGTACAAATTATTTGTATTAGATAGGAATACTTGAAACTCCATAACAAAAAAAAAAGATTCAACTACAGAAATATAACAATAAGCATAATGAGTGAAATCCAAACTGCATCCAGTTGGATTTGAACCTGGCTCACCAGTTCCATTTTCTTTGCCAGAATGTATCACACATCACCTATTTGAGGTATAAATCTTTTGTAAACAGTTTTCATCTGATGTTGGATTGCATTTTTCCGTATTTCTGTTGTTAGGAAACGTCGAATATGAACAATGCCGCTTACCAGAAACAGCGCCACCTGGTGATGCAAAAGATAGAGAAGCTTCAAGAAAGCATCCAAACGCTGACGAAAAGTGCCAACCCCTTAGGTAAGATTATGGATTACATCCAAGAAGACCTCGATTCGATGCAAAAGGAGCTTTATAAGTGGAAACAAGAAAGCCTTCAACATACAATGGCGCTAAAACACGAGAAAGAGTAAGCAGACCCTTTTTTTTTATTTCTTCTCTGGATTTTCTGGTTTTTTTATCCACGCAATTTTCTTTATTTTTCACATTGTTATAGAATGGAGGAATATATGTAAATTCTGAACCTTTTATTAATTATATCTATTTTGTTTCCCCCCTTTTTTTTTTTGGCATTATTCATATATACTTTACAACTACAAAAGTATTTGAACAAAGATGATAATGGTTATACAATTAAGGAACAAGAGTATTAATATATAGATAACAAATTATTAAGTGCGTACTTTTCTATTGATCATACTGTGCAGGGTGATTGAAAAGTAACTTACTATTTTAAACTATTTATAATTCTTTTCATATACAGTTATATTTTTCTCAATTCTTTAATGTCTGTTCCTTTATCATTTATAAAAGATGGTGCTCCTCCACATTTCTGGGAGATAGATGGTTAAACGTGGTCTGCCTGATTGGCACGGCCAGAACCCCTGATTTAGCACCCTGTGACTTTTTTCCTTGGGGTTGTTCGAAGGAGCAAGTCTACTCTACGAAACAATGATGATTTTTCATAACATCATCATTATTGGCATTTCAGTCTCGGAAGACTATAATAAAGTCTTTATGTGCCCTGAAGTTACAGTGCCTCATGTGACTGTGAAGTCCAATGTTTGAAAAAAATTCTTGACCACAGATTTTGCATTTGAAGGCTGTCCCTGAAGATGTTGATGTGCCACTGCTTTGTTACCGCTGCTTTCTTCTAGATCTCTTAGCTTCATGGTTTTGTGTCAGGGTGACTTCGGACATGAGTAGTCCTCTATGGAGATTCTGCCACCACCAAGGGCAGTCCTGAGCCAAATATTCCCAGCTGGAAGGGGCAATGCCAAAGCACCTGAGATCATTCTTGCAGACATCCTTGAATCACAGCTGGGGGCGACCAATCTGTCTTTTACCAGACGTAAGCTCTCCATAGAGAATTTCCTTATTTGGTGACGGTCTTAACTATCACTGGCCAAGTCTAATGAACTAGAAAGCAACAGGTAATTTCCCGATCCCAAGCAATCATTGGGTATCGCCCATTTTTTAATGAAACTCCACCGGAGGCAAAACGGCCCTGATTTCTGTATTATAACGACAGGGTAGAATGTCATAGCAAAGAAGCAAATTCCACTGAAACAAATTGGATTGCATATCAGTAAACATCTCGAAGAGATTAAACCAAAATAAAAATAAGGAAAACAGACCGTATAATCAAGTGGCACTGGCTTTCCACCTTTGGCGCGAAATGCGCTCTGCTGAGCAGATAATGTCCTTTACCTTTGGGTCATGGACTCAAAACATTGCGCTCCGTTATCAACCACTGAGTGGGCATATGGATGCAACCAATTGCAACAACATCTTGTTGAGTAAGAAGGATTCGTCCATCATCCATCTGACATACATGACCCAACCATCGGAGACGACGTTGTCTCGGTTGAGAGCACAAGCTGGAGAGTTGAACTCTCTCTAGAACTGCTGTGTTAGTGATCCTGTCCCTCCAGGTTATACAATTAAGGAAAACCAGTATTAATATACAGATATCAAATTATTAAGTGTGTACTTTTCTATTGGTAACACTGTACAGGGTGATTGAAAAGTATTCCCGGATCACATACTCATGCCACGAGAGGAAACTGGAAAATTTCCACCTCAGATGCCTATGTCACATCCTACGCAAACGTTGGTAGGACAAAGTGCCAAACACAGAAGTGCTGGAACGAGCAAACATGAACAGCATGCCCGCCATCATCTGCGAGAGATGCCTGCGTTCGCTTGGCCATGTCAGGAGGATGGACAAAGGCCGCATCCCTAAAGACCTACTGTATGGCGAATTAGCAGAGGGCACTCGACCAGTAGGAAGACCACGTCTGCGCTTTAAAGATGTCTGCAAGAGAAACATGAAGACGTGACACATTAACACCAATACATGGGAGGCTTGTGTCGAAGACCATGTGACCTGGTGACTTTTTGAATATAATGTTTTAAATTTTTGGAGGATAATTTATTCTATAGTTATTATATATAATATATATAATAATATCAAATACAGTAGTACTTACATGGCTACAGCTTTGAAGAATTCCTGTTTCATTTAATAGAAAAGTCACATTTGGCACTCCCTGTATATAAATACATACAGTAGTACTTACATGGTTACATGTTGTGTAGCATAATTATTATGGTCTACTGGGAATTTGGGATTAAAATAAAACAGTATTTGGATTTCTGGAGAAAGAGAAGAAAAAAGAAATAGAAACAAAGGTTAAAGTTTAGAAGGGTAAACACTCCTAATGCACTCCAATATACTCAAACAAGAACAACAACCACAGTGTGAAAACATGTCAAACACCTTTGACAGTTAAACACTTATTCATGGAATGCAGGTTTCTTGCTCACATCAGAAACCGTTATTTTAAAGCAAACAATATGAAAGATCTATTTGAAAATGTCAATATTTGAGGGAAATAAAATTATACCATAGAATATAGACATGAAACAAATCAATACCATACAACAAAATCCCCAATAATGTTAACACATTTTTAAAACCAATTAGTAAAAAATATAAATACACAATATGTATAACTTCCTAACCATTAGGCATGACATAACCCCAGACGGGTTGATATGCCGTTAAAATCAATAAACAACAACAACATCAACAGAGTGCTGAGGAATAACACCGGAAAAAGATTTAAAAATAAAAACGGAAGTTCTAGGTTTTGACCGGAAATGGATGTGACCCTTGAATGAGAAACAGAAGAGGAGGAAAATCTTTCTTTTTTTTGCAGGGCTCTGGTGGGAGTCAGATATGGCTCCTGGTTCCTCGTATGGTTTTGTGATAGTAGTATTGAACATGACTTACGATAGAATAGTTTCACCATACTTTCTCTCTCTCTCTCTCTTTCCTTCTCTCTGAAAAGAACCCATGAGCCATGAGCCTAGGAAGAAATGAACAGCCCCTTGTGACTATACAACATGTGTGTGTTGTTTCTGAACTAATGACAACTACTACTACGACTCAAAATTAACCCTATGCGACATGTTGTAAAAACTCCCATTTCATTTTATAGTCAGAAAAGTAACTTTTGGCCCCCGCTGTATATAAATACATACATAGCAATTGCATAATCTTTACAGATCACTGCTGTCCCTCACAATCCTACAACCCCACCACCAGAACCTTTCCTCTCCTGAACCCCCCAAGTGACATATATATAAATCCATACATACAACTACTTAACATTTCTGATATTTTTTTTACCAACCCCCTCCACATGAGTAGTATGCGACACAAAGTCAATTTATCAAGCAGAGTTTAACGGATTTGAATTCAGTTTTCTTTCTCCTAGACTGGTTGCCTAACCAAGGCTGAAGAGCCCAGTCTGCCCTACTATTTACCCATAGCTAGAGGGGGAGTAGGATTCATACCTTTCCCAAGGGTATTAGCACTATGTGAAATGTAGACAGCTAAGTCCAGGATTTGAACTTGGAGCGACGTGTCCATTTCCCATGGCTTTAACCATTACACCACACTCTTCTTAACACTATGATTGTCTACTTGATTCTGAAAGTAAACTTTCTATTTTAAATATTCTCTCCTGATTTCTCTCGAATAAAGAAAACCGTCTTTTTCTTCTTCTTTTCAGAATCACCGAGCGAACTGTGGAACCATTGAAATTGCAACTAAAATCCCTTGAGCAAGCCATCAACGATCAAATGGATGTCATTGCCACGGTAAAAGCAAACATTATCCGTAATGACAAACGTATCGTATCCATGCTGCACTCGGTTGCCAAAGTGTAAAAAGAGACGAGGGAATTGTTCAACCCCACCCCCCACCCCTGAAACGTCTCGCCTGAATTTTCCTCTGACCTGGATCTCTTCTCTGTCTTCATCAGTAAATCCGTCCCCCGAACCTGAAAAGCTGTTCGGCTAATAGATTTGTATAATTATATTTTAAATTGTATATGTTTGGTTAAATAAAGAAAATCAGTTGTTTTTCTGTGTTTTTTTGTTTTTTTTAATATTTTTTTTTCTTTGTATAATTTTGAATTGTTCAGACTGTTGTCCTCATTAGAAATCACAAGGTTCTTAGTTCGATACCGGCCCTCGTCAACTCAGCGTATGAGTAGCACAGGGATCTGTGCGGTAAAGTGAGGAGCTGATGGTAGGTATGGCATTCCACCTCAGATGCTAAAATAATCTCCTTGGTCTAGCACTAGTGAAAAGGGGATAGACTCCCTCGCTGTCTGGCTGATACCGACATTAAGCCGCACTGACGACTTTACTTCTTATACACAATTACTTACATAAATACTAGCAAGACCTGTGGATATACCACAGTATTATAATTCAATTATAACAACGTTTGATATGTTTACTTAATAGCTATTGCGAAATAATTCAATATGTAAAAAGTATAATAGTCTTGATTTCACTCTTTCTAAAAAGGGGGGGGGGTTGTAAAATGTTTACATTGAATTGCCGATAAAAATGATTTATTGGTTATTTGACAAAATATACCGACACTAAGAGTTTTAGAATTTGAAAATTTGCTTTTTAGAGCATTGTTAAGTAAAGTATATTATTGTTTATATTTTTTGAAGGCAATTACAATGTGTATATCGTATAAAATTTGATAATTAATGAAAATAATCATGACAAGTAAACTCAGCAAATAACGCGCGTGTCATGGAACACCGTACAGCTGTTTCAACTTTATTAAGTCTCATCAGCAGTTTATACCTATGATTTCCCTCTGACAGAAATCAAAACCGGGAACCCAACACGCAGAATCAGAAATTCTACCTCTGGGCCACCAGCCCGTGGCACACGAAACAAGCCGAATTAACCTTGTCAATGATAAATGCCACTACTATACAAAGTACAGTGAGCGTTGGGGGGATCGCAAGAGACTTAATAAAGTTGAAACAGCTGTACGGTGTTCCATGTCTCGCTCGTTATTTGCAGAGTTTACTTGTCATGATTATTTTCAATAATTATCGAATTTTATACAATATATGCATTGTAATTGCCTTCAAAAAATATAAGCAATAAAATACTAAGTGTTTTGATTAAGATACACAGTATTGGAACACATATTTAAAATAAATATGCATTAGGCATGTGTTTCTAATCTTCCTTAGGTGTGTATGTGTGTGTGTGTGTGTATGTATATATATATATATATATATATATATATATATACTAAAAGGACCTGTGGATATGTCACAGTATAATAATTTAATTATTATTACAACGTTTGATATGTTAACTGAAGAGCTATTGGGATTAGTTCAATAGAAATAAGACGATGGCGGTGAGACCTATGTTCGGTAACAGACGGACAGCGAGGGAGTCAGGGTTAGGTTTCCATTTTCGCTAGCGCTAAATCTAGAAGATTGTTGTTGCTGGGGTGGTGCGCCTCATATACCATCAGCTCCCCACTATTTCTTTCTTTCTTTCTTATTGTATTTTTTCTACTGCATGTCTATTTTCTTCCCTTTCTTTCTTTATGATAAAAACGGAATGGTCCATTATTTAGTTGAGGTAATCACACTCATAAGGAAGTCAACGGATAAGCAACACCAGATGATAAAGATTTACATTTTTGCATTTTATCTTGTTCAATTTGGACAGTCTCAATTTTTAACCAGGTGTTTCAAGATGATGACTGCCGTACAATTAAGGAACACGAGTATTAATGTATGTATGTATGTATCATCTATTGATGTCAATTTCCTTTTAATGAATTATACGAAATTATGATTCTGGAGAAAGAGAAGAAAAAGAAATAAGAACAAAAAGAGGTTAAAGTTTGGAAGTATGAACACTCAATGGGTGCCCGCCATTGACCGACCAATGACTCCGGAACTAGATTTAAAAATAAAAACGGAAGTTCCAGGTTTTTCTGTGGGAGAGCGGAAGTGGTGTAACCCCCACACCGCCACCACCGGAACCACAGATGGAATTAAAGAAAATTTGTTCTCTTTTTGCCGGAGAAGGGTCTGACGTGTTTGTTAGGACTTTGTCGTGACATGAACAGCATGCATGAACATGATTTACTATAGAATAGCTTGATCTTACTCTCTCTCACTCTCCTTCTCTCTGAAAAAGAACCCACAAGCCTTGGAAGAAATAAACAACCCCTTCTTGACTATACAACTTTCATATGTTGTCACTCTGAACTAACGACGACTAAAAACTACAACCCGACTTGGCCCCTACACAACACACGAGTTCAAATCCTGGATGAGGCAGTTTGCATTCCACATAGCGCTAATACCCTTGGGAAAGGTATGAATCCAATTCTCCCTCCAGCAATGAAATATATGTACAAAGAGATTGTTATAACAACGTTGTTTTTTAAAACCCAGCGTTTCTGTCTGAAAGAAAGTGATTTGAAATTACGTCACATTAACCAAAAATCATCATAACATAGAATAAATACACTCAAAATTTGAACAAGCAACATTAGACAGTCCTCATTGTTTTTAAAAACAAGTTTTAATAAATACATGACTGGTATTATATATCTATATATAGTTTGTTTTATTTTAATACATATTTAAAGTTTACATTTCAAATTGTTTTATTTTTTAATCCTTTAATGAATTTGATGATTTTACTTTACTTAGGGTACAAACTCGCAGACATTGAAATTTTAACTTCCACCCCTCGGGCAATATGTTTCAAAAATCTGTTTTTACATCGCCCGGAGTGCGTTTTTTTATTTTGTACTATTTATTATAAAGATGATTACAAAAAAGTAAGTGTAACTTAGTTAATGTAATGAAAATTTAAGTGTGTGTCATAAATTTGAAAATTTCTATGTCTGCAATAGATCTAAATAATTAGATTAAATTATAAAAACAATCTCCTTGGTCTAGCGCTAGTGAAAAGGAGATAGACTCCCTCGCTTATTGGCTGATATCGACTTTAGGCTACCCCGACAAACTTAATTTGATTTTTAAAGAATTAATTGTGTGTAATGCACACGTATATGCACGCACACACATATATATAGTCATCCACAGATACTGTGTTTCAACGTATCACATCTAAGTGTGGCCAGACATAGCTGGCTACCTCCAGCTGGAATTGAAACCTGACCGATTTGTCATCAGTCATAGTTTCTTACTCCTAGGCCATTGGCACACCTGCAGACCAGAGCGAGATTTTGTTAACTGATAAATACGTACATATGTATGTTAAAGGCTGTCAGAGAAAGCTCCATCTATAATTGGAGAGCCTTGCGTTTAATCGTAAATCGGTTATATATATATATATATATATATATATATATATTATTAATTAATTTATTTATTTATTTAAGTCACCAATACAAAGTTCGTTTTACCAATGGTTTCAGATGTTTATCCATCATCAGAGACAAGAGAAAAAAGTCAACGTCTCTGATGACGGATAAACATCTGAAACCATAGGTAAGACGAACTTTGTATTGGTGGCTTAAATAAATAAATAAATACAGCTCTTAAAGAAATAATTGAGCACTTTATAATCATTTCTCCAATATTAATAACAAAAAATTATATATATATAATATATATATATATATATATATATATATAAAAGGATGTATGAGTATGAAATGTTGCCACTTATATTTATGGACTTTCCCAAAATCAGGAGCAGGCATTGACCAATGAAAAAAAATGACATAGGATGCATTTAAGGTCGTTGGTAATTGACTTGAAATCAGTTGCTAAACTGGACTTAATACCAGAAGGACTTCAACTGGATTCTCTGCTACAAGTACACTGTTGTCCTACTCCTTTGACTGAACGAAATTCAGGTGTTCTTGTCCTAAAATGGCCACCAGAATCTTAACCCTTTTCAGATTATTTAATGCGAATCAATTCAATTTTGTTAAAAGACTCTAGTCACTTACAGTACCTGCTGTTTCTTGTTTCTATGGGTTTAAATTATAAAGATTGTATTGAGTTGGTGTGGTAGTTGTGCATATCAAGGTTTATGCCAATATAAGGGAAAAAGAAACCCTTAAAAGGGGTCTCTAATGCAGGTCATAAACCCTTTGTCAGCTGCAGGCAAGAGACAATATTTCAGTTCCATTGAGAATGTCAAATGTAAGTAATCTTTCTTGTTTATTCCTGTCACCATAACAACCAGAATTGAACCAGTTATTTACCACTTACCCCACGTGTACGGGTTAGGCACAAGGCCCTATTAATGTGGGACCAACCCACAAACCGAAGCTCATT
This sequence comes from Doryteuthis pealeii, assembly GCA_023376005.1. Taxonomy (NCBI): domain Eukaryota; kingdom Metazoa; phylum Mollusca; class Cephalopoda; order Myopsida; family Loliginidae; genus Doryteuthis; species Doryteuthis pealeii. The sequence goes on from CM042171.1 coordinate 68,986,100, forward strand.
GGTGACGGGTGCAAAAAATGCGTTGATCCCGTCGGCATCCCCCCTCAAGGGGGCGCCTCAGGCACTGGGTAATAAACCCAGCCATGTCCCTTTAAATCGAGGGGGCTGGTGTTGCCTGGGGGGGGGTGGCCCCCTGGGATCAACGCTGTTAATTACCAACTACGCTATATGCGTTTTGAACCATATGTATGTATTTACCCAACCGTTCGCCAAAAGTAGGATGTGACACAATGTCACAAGTATGTAACCTCCAGCGAGGATCGAACTCACTATTCAGAAGTAATGGATTTGCGAGACTAGCTTGCTAACCATTACACCATGGTGAGACGACCGTATTTAGCCAACCCATTCAGCACGGTAGTATGTAACACAAGGTCGCAAGTATGGGAATCCAGTGAGGATTCGCCCTGTCGGCTGGGATGTTAGAATACACCAACTGCACGTCTGCAGAGGGTTAAGACTCCCCTAATGGGGTCACCTGTTGGCCGAGGGTGGCGACCCGTGATACTTAAGGATAGAACCCAGGTGGATGAGTAGTCCATGACTTGCAATTCTCCACGTTGGTCCTATCTTGATCTAGACGGGAGGTCGGAGAGGCCCCCTCCGATCAATCGGCTGGTCATGTCAAGCCCTAGCACCTATATGATTTTCCCAACGCTATTGCCATTATGACAATCCCCAACCCCTTTTTATCATATGAGTGCTAGAAGGCGGTGATTGAGGGTTTACATGTCCTGGGAATTACGTTAAACTCTATCTGATGGTGAGGTTCCCAGTTTTGGAGGTTTGGGGAATGTGGAGCACCCCTTCATCACCATTGCTCCCTGGTCCACTCTTACCCGGAGTGGTAGTACCTGTTAGGGTCCCATCTATGGGTTAAATAGAAAACATGAGTTTATAAACAAAATTGTATTATCCATTAAAAATGAAATTATTTCAAAACTTTGTTAGCATTAAACATTTTTTTAAACAATTTTTTTAACCAACCAAACCAAATCAGTGAGGATTGAACTTCCTATTCAGTAGTAATGGATCTGCGCGACTAGCTCGCAAATTCCACTCCACTATGGGACGCTTTTATTTACCAAAACCCATTTAAGAATGAGTCTGACATAAGATCGCAAGTATGTGGCATCTAAATAGCGAAGACCGCTTTATTAAAAGGTCGAAACAGATTCTGTCAGCAAACTAATAACATCATTTGATTTCTAAGAATGTTAAATTCATACTGTCGGATTCACTTCCATTTACTTCGTATATATATATATATATATATATAAATATATATATATATATATTATATATATATATTAGTATCCAACTGCCGCTTCTTTTGCGTCGCAGTGGTATCAGTAAATAATCCAAAAGTGTTCAAACATAATCCAAAAGTGTTCTGGCTGATAAACAACTTTAGGCCGCTCGGCGACTTTTAAAAAAAAATTATTATACAAACAAATGTTGCATAGACAGTAATAAGAAGCTCTAATTCCTCAGTTACTCAAATGGCTTGCCTTCAGAGTTCACACACTCCGCTAATCGAGAACAGACACTCATGCATTTCATTCGTCAAATTACCGGTCATGGTTAAATTGCCAATTTACCTAAAGTGAATAAAAGGAAACGAGTAAATGTACATGCATTTTTATTACTTAAGATATGTCACTTTCACTTCAGTATAATACGACACTAATTTCACTGATGTGACACTACTGTATACCTACCTTTGCACCACCCTGTATATATATATATATATATATATATATATATTGAAAAGGTTGAGACATTGCTATGCTCGAACTAATCAAAACAACAAAAAGAGGATAACAGAGTGCTAATTATACAGGGAGTGCAAAATAGGTATATAGTTATAAAAAAGGAAAGCACATACATTACTCATTGTATTTATTATACAAACAAATGTTGCATATAGATTTAATAAGAAGCCACTAATCCCTCCGGTACTCAAATTGATTGCCTTTAGATTCACACACTCCTTAATCGAGGACAGACACTCATGCACACTCTGGAACAAAGGTCTTTATCAGCATCAATTTTGGTTAAATTGCCAATTTACCTGAAGTGAATAAAGAAAACCAGTAAATGTACATGCATTTTTATTACTTTAAGATATATCACTTTCAGTTCAGTATAATATGACACTAATTTCACTGATGTGACACTGCTATACCTACCTTTTAGCACCACTCTGTATATATACACTATTCATGGCGAATTAACGAGAACGATATCATTTGCCTAAGCTGAATTAATAGAGTTAGAAATGCAGAAATAACAGAAGACACAAAGTGGCTTGTTCGTAGGTGAAGTGTCTTAATAAGTGGAATTATCTTTTGTGTAGATAAAGTTCTTGAAGTTATTGCGTAAAGAGGAAAGTTAAACATTTACATGATGAGCAGGTGTTCACGTGCGACATGAGATAGCTTGGGTCGAGGAGACCCTGTCACGTACACGGGAGACGCAATTGTGCGGGTTTTTAAGATTGATATAGAAATATGCAAATTTAGCAAAGACCAAAGAAGGGGTTAGTTGGTATGGTTGGTTGTTTTGCTTTACGGCATATCAATCCCTTCCGGTAATTTGATGCCGAATCAAATCATTTTTGTCAATATGTCTATACTTTATGAGTGTTGATATCAAAATGACTGAATTTGGTTTTAAATTACCCGAAGGGTTTGATGTGCCGTAAAACAGAAACAATCAACCAACTACCTATTTATCCTGTTTAAATATTTAATTGGTGACCACTTAAGCAACTGCAGGTACTGTAAACAACCTGAGCCCTTTGTTTTTGAAAATGACTTGATTCGGCATTAAATGATGCGGAAAGGGTTGATATGCCGTAAAAAACCAACCGATCTATCTAGCAATTTAAATAATTAATTGGGGCCCACTTAAGCAACAGCAGGAACTGTAATTCAACCCGAGTCCTTTGTTGTCTAAATAACTTGATTCGGGCATTTAATGACCTGAAAAGGGTTGATATGCCATAAAACAAAACGAACCAGCCAACCAACGTTACATGATACGCTTGATCTATCACTCTAGAATCTGTTTCTATTTTGATGGATATTTGATTTATAAGTTGTACGAAAAGTCACTTATATTCATGGATTTTTCCCAACTTCAAGAGCAGGCACTGACCAATCAAAAAAGACAAAAATGCATTTAAGATAATTGGTAATTGTCTTAAAATCAGTTGCTAACTGGACTTAATACCAGAAGGATTACGACTGATTCCCTGCTATAAGTCATTATTGTTCTACCAAGGATTGCAAAGACTATAAACTGGACTGTATATACTGAGACTAGACCACACCTTTTCTTCTATTGGATTTACTAATAGGAAACCTGAACACTAAAATGGCGACTAACATGTTCAATATTTAATTGGGTGACCAATTAAGCAACAGCAGGTGCTAAAGGCATCTGAGTCATTTATTCGTCAAAATGACCTGAAAGGGTTGATATGCCATAATACAAAACCAACGATACATTTGATCTATCACTCTAATACAGTGGTTCTCAAACTTTATACAGTCTGGGCGCACTTACAGAACTACAATACTTGATAGCGCACTGTATACAAAATAGGTCTAATATGTTATTAAGTTACTCAGTGTTCTCAAACTTTATACAGTCTGGGCACACTTAAAGAACTACAGATACGGATGAGCACTGTATACAATGAAGGACTAATATGTTATTAAGTTAACTGTTAAATATATAAAAAAATAACACATTTAACAAAGCAAACTTTAAAATACCTCTATGAAGTTTATTCATTCCTGTGTTAATGAGAAACATGAGCTTGATGAGACCTTGCGATTTCTTCAATGTTTGGTCTTATGTTTAAGAGACAAACTCTCATTTCCTCATCAAGGCATTGAAGAGTTCCTCTCTTTTTACACTTAATTGTTGCGAGGGTTTGAAAATCCCAGTTCACAAAATATGAGGTGGAAAATTGCAATAAAATAATTTTTTCTCAATAAAATTGTTTAAAACCTGTGTTTTTGTTTAGTTGCAAGAAAATTAACTTATAAACTATCATAATAATGTCGCAAACGAAACAAGGAGAGTGTTCGTAAAGAAATGGTATAATATAGTAACTAGTATACATTTGCTTTTTCATATCAGGATAGATTTTTCAGAATTTACTACGGAGCGAGTTGCGTAAAGCAGCTGACTGCTGTGTCGGTGAGGCTGTGTGTTGACCGGATAGGAAAAAAATACAACACGACTTTCTAGTGTTAAGATCTGCCATTGTTTTTGTTCTTTCTCTATTCAGTCTCTGAGGTCGTAGAAGCAGGATGTAAAGGACAAGGGATACCACGTGATCCCTTCTTTGTTATTCGAGGGACAGTGCTTCCCCCACCCACCCCATTCTGTATTCACACCCCACCCATCAAAAGATAAAAAAAAAAGATATCCTAGAGCAGTGGTTCTCAAACAGTGCGTCCGGGTGCACTGGTGCGCCCCAGAACTTTTTCAGGCGCGCTCGCTCCGTAGTATTCCTGAAAAATCTATCCTGATATGAAAAGCAAATGTATACTAAGTTACTATATTATACCATTTCTTTACGAACACTCTCCTTGTTTCGTTGCGACATTATTATGATAGTTATAAGTTAATTTTCTTGCAACTAAACAAAAACACAGGTTTTAAACAATTTTATTGAGAAAAATTATTTTATTGCAATTTTCCACCTCATATTTATGTGAACTGGGATTTTCAACCCTCGCAACAATTAAGTGTAAAAAGAGAGGAACTCTTCAATGCATTGATGAGGAAATGAGAGTTTGTCTCTTAAACATAAGACCAAACATTGAAGAAATCGCAAGGTCTCATCAAGCTCATGTTTCTCATTAACACAGGAATGAATAAACTTCATAGAGGTATTTTAAGTTTGCTTTTGTTAAATGTGTTATTTTATATATTTAACAGTTAACTTAATAACATATTAGTCTTACATTGTATACAGTGCTCTATCACGTATCTGTAGTTCTTTAAGTGTGCCCAGACTGTATAAAGTTTGAGAACCACTGAGTTAACTTAATAACATATTAGACCTATTTTGTATACAGTGCGCTATCAAGTATCTGTAGTTCTGTAAGTGCGCCCAGACTGTATAAAGTTTGAGAACCACTGTATTAGAGTGATAGATCAAATGTATCGTTGGTTTTGTATTATGGCATATCAACCCTTTTCAGGTCATTTTGACGAATAAATGACTCAGATGCCTTTAGCACCTGCTGTTGCTTAATTGGTCACCCAATTAAATATTGAACATGTTAGTCGCCATTTTAGGTGTTCAGGTTTCCTATTAGTAAATCCAATAGAAGAAAAGGGTGTGTCTAGTCTCAGTAGTATACAGTCCAGTTATAGTCTTTGCAATCCTTGGTAGAACAATAATGTACTTATAGCAGGGAATCCAGTCGTAATCCTTCTGGTATTAAGTCCAGTTAGCAACTGATTTTAAGACAATTACCAATTATCTTAAATGCATTTTATGTCTTTTTTGATTGGTCAGTGCCTGCTCTTGAAGTTGGGAAAATCCATGAATATAAGTGACTTTTCGTACAACTTATAAAATCAAATATCCATCAAAATAGAAACAGATTCTAGAGTGATAGATCAAGCGTATCATGTAACGTTGGTTGGCTGGTTCGTTTTGTTTTATGGCATATCAACCCTTTTCAGGTCATTAAATGCCGAATCAAGTTATTTAGACAAACAAAGGACTCGGGTTGAATTACAGTTCCTGCTGTTGCTTAAGTGGGCACCCAATTAATTATTTAAATTGCTAGATAGATCGGTTGGTTTTTTACGGCATATCAACCCTTTCCGCATCATTTAATGCCGAATCAAGTCATTTTCAAAAACAAAGGGCTCAGGTTGTTTACAGTACCTGCAGTTGCTTAAGTGGTCACCCAATTAAATATTAAACAGGATAAATAGGTAGTTGGTTGATTGTTTCTGTTTTACGGCACATCAAACCCTTCCGGGTAATTTAAAACCAAATTCAGTCATTTTGATATCAACACTCATAAAGTATAGACATATTGACAAAAATGATTTGATTCGGCATCAAATTACCCGGAAGGGATTGATATGCCGTAAAGCAAAACAACCAACCATACCAACTAACCCCTTCTTTGGTCTTTGCTAAATTTGCATATTTCTATATCAATCTTAAAAAACCCGCACAATTGCGTCTCCCGTGTACGTGACAGGGGTCTCCTCGACCCCAAGCTATCTCATGTCGCACGTGAACACCTGCTCATCATGTAAATGTTTAACTTTCCTCTTTACGCAATAACTTCAAGAACTTTATCTACACAAAAGATAATTCCACTTATTAAGACACTTCACCTACGAACAAGCCACTTTGTGTCTTCTGTTATTTCTGCATTTCTAACTCTATTAATTCAGCTTAGGCAAATGAATATCGTTCTCGTTAATTCGCCATGAATAGTGTATATATACAGAGTGGTGCTAAAGGTAGGTATACAGCAGTGTCACATCAGTGAAATTAGTGTCATATTATACTGAACTGAAAGTGATATATCTTAAGTAATAAAAATGCATGTACATTTACTGGTTTCTTTTTATTCACTTCAGGTAAATTGGCAATTTAACCAAATTGATGCTGATAAAGACCTTTGTTCCAGAGTGTGCATGAGTGTCTGTCCTCGATTAGAGGAGTGTGTGAACTCTAAAGGCAATCAATTTGAGTACCGGAGGGATTAGTGCTTCTTATTAAATCTATATGCAACATTTGTTTGTATAATAAATACAATGAGTAATGTATGTGCTTTCCCTTTTTTATAACTATATACCTACTTTTGCACTCCCTGTATAATTAGCACTCTGTTATCCTCATTTTTGTTGTTTTGATTAGTTCGAGCATAGCAATGTCTCAACCTTTTCAATATATATATATTATATATATATATATATATACAGGGTGGTGCAAAAGGTAGGTATACAGTAGTGTCACATCAGTGAAATTAGTGTCGTATTATACTGAAGTGAAAGTGACATATCTTAAGTAATAAAAATGCATGTACATTTACTCGTTTCCTTTTATTCACTTTAGGTAAATTGGCAATTTAACCATGACCGGTAATTTGACGGAATGAAATGCATGAGTGTCTGTTCTCGATTAGCGGAGTGTGTGAACTCTGAAGGCAAGCCATTTGAGTAACTGAGGAATTAGAGCTTCTTATTACATGTCTATGCAACATTTGTTTGTATAATAATTTTTTTTTAAAGTCGCCGAGCGGCCTAAAGTTGTTATCAGCCAGAACACTTTTGGATTATGTTTGAACACTTTTGGATTATTTACTGATACCACTGCGACGCAAAAGAAGCGGCAGTTGGATACTATATATATATATATATATATATATATATATATATATATATTATATATATATATATACGAAGTAAATGGAAGTGAATCCGACAGTATGAATTTAACATTCTTAGAAAAATCAAATGATGTTATTAGTTTGCTGACAGAATCTGTTTCGACCTTTTAATAAAGCGGTCTTCGCTATTTAGATGCCACATACTTGCGATCTTATGTCAGACTCATTCTAAATGGGTTTGGTAAATAAAAGCGTCCCATAGTGGAGTGGAATTTGCGAGCTAGTCGCGCAGATCCATTACTACTGAATAGGAAGTTCAATCCTCACTGATTTGGTTTGGTTGGTTAAAAAAATTGTTTAAAAAAAATGTTTAATGCTAACAAAGTTTTGAAATAATTTCATTTTTAATGGATAATACAATTTTGTTTATAAACTCATGTTTTCTATTTAACCCATAGATGGGACCCTAACAGGTACTACCACTCCGGGTAAGAGTGGACCAGGGAGCAATGGTGATGAAGGGGTGCTCCACATTCCCCAAACCTCCAAAACTGGGACCTCACCATCAGATAGAGTTTAACGTAATTCCCAGGACATGTAAACCCTCAATCACCGCCTTCTAGCACTCATATGATAAAAAGGGGTTGGGGATTGTCATAATGGCAATAGCGTTGGGAAAATCATATAGGTGCTAGGGCTTGACATGACCAGCCGATTGATCGGAGGGGCCTCTCCGACCTCCCGTCTAGATCAAGATAGGACCAACGTGGAGAATTGCAAGTCATGGACTACTCATCCACCTGGGGTTCTATCCTTAAGTATCACGGGTCGCCACCCTCGGCCAACAGGTGACCCCATTAGGGGAGTCTTAACCCTCTGCAGACGTGCAGTTGGTGTATTCTAACATCCCAGCCGACAGGGCGAATCCTCACTGGATTCCCATACTTGCGACCTTGTGTTACATACTACCGTGCTGAATGGGTTGGCTAAATACGGTCGTCTCACCATGGTGTAATGGTTAGCAAGCTAGTCTCGCAAATCCATTACTTCTGAATAGTGAGTTCGATCCTCGCTGGAGGTTACATACTTGTGACATTGTGTCACATCCTACTTTTGGCGAACGGGTTGGGTAAATACATACATATGGTTCAAAACGCATATAGCGTAGTTGGTAATTAACAGCGTTGATCCCAGGGGGCCACCCCCCCCCCAGGCAACACCAGCCCCCTCGATTTAAAGGGACATGGCTGGGTTTATTACCCAGTGCCTGAGGCGCCCCTTGAGGGGGGATGCCGACGGGATCAACGCATTTTTTGCACCCGTCACCAATGAGCTTCGGTTTGTGGGTTGGTCCCACATTAATAGGGCCTTGTGCCTAACCCGTACACGTGGGGTAAGTGGTAAATAACTGGTTCAATTCTGGTTGTTATGGTGACAGGAATAAACAAGAAAGATTACTTACATTTGACAATTCTCAATGGAACTGAAATATTGTCTCTTGCCTGCAGCTGACAAAGGGTTTATGACCTGCATTAGAGACCCCTTTTAAGGGTTTCTTTTTCCCTTATATTGGCATAAACCTTGATATGCACAACTACCACACCAACTCAATACAATCTTTATAATTTAAACCCATAGAAACAAGAAACAGCAGGTACTGTAAGTGACTAGAGTCTTTTAACAAAATTGAATTGATTCGGCATTAAATAATCTGAAAAGGGTTAAGATTCTGGTGGCCATTTTAGGACAAGAACACCTGAATTTCGTTCAGTCAAAGGAGTAGGACAACAGTGTACTTGTAGCAGAGAATCCAGTTGAAGTCCTTCTGGTATTAAGTCCAGTTTAGCAACTGATTTCAAGTCAATTACCAACGACCTTAAATGCATCCTATGTCATTTTTTTTCATTGGTCAATGCCTGCTCCTGATTTTGGGAAAGTCCATAAATATAAGTGGCAACATTTCATACTCATACATCCTTTATATATATATATATATATATATATATATATATATATATATATAATTTTTTGTTATTAATATTGGAGAAATGATTATAAAGTGCTCAATTATTTGTTTAAGAGCTGTATTTATTTATTTATTCATTTAAGTCACCAATACAAAGTTCGTCTTACCTATGGTTTCGGATGTTTATCCGTCATCAGAGACGTTGACTTTTTTCTCTTGTCTCTGATGATGGATAAACATCTGAAACCATTGGTAAAACGAACTTTGTATTGGTGACTTAAATAAATAAATAAATTAATTAATATATAATATATTAATATATATATATATATATAACCGATTTACGATTAAACGCAAGGCTCTCCAATTATAGATGGAGCTTTCTCTGACAGCCTTTAACATACATATGTACGTATTTATCAGTTAACAAAATCTCGCTCTGGTCTGCAGGTGTGCCAATGGCCTAGGAGTAAGAAACTATGACTGATGACAAATCGGTCAGGTTTCAATTCCAGCTGGAGGTAGCCAGCTATGTCTGGCCACACTTAGATGTGATACGTTGAAACACAGTATCTGTGGATGACTATATATATGTGTGTGCGTGCATATACGTGTGCATTACACACAATTAATTCTTTAAAAATCAAATTAAGTTGTCGGGGTAGCCTAAAGTCGATATCAGCCAATAAGCGAGGGAGTCTATCTCCTTTTCACTAGCGCTAGACCAAGGAGATTGTTTTATAATTTAATCTAATTATTTAGATCTATTGCAGACATAGAAATTTTCAAATTTATGACACACACTTAAATTTTCATTACATTAACTAAGTTACACTTACTTTTTTTGTAATCATCTTTATAATAAATAGTACAAAATAACAAACGCACTCCGGGCGATGTAAAAACAGATTTTTGAAACATATTGCCCGAGGGGTGGAAGTTAAAAATTCAATGTCTGCGAGTTTGTACCCTAAGTAAGTAAAATCATCAAATTCATTAAAGGATTAAAAAATAAAACAATTTGAAATGTAAACTTTAAATATGTATTAAAATAAAACAAACTATATATAGATATATAATACCAGTCATGTATTTATTAAAACTTGTTTTTAAAAAACAATGAGGACTGTCTAATGTTGCTTGTTCAAATTTTGAGTGTATTTATTCTATGTTATGATGATTTTTGGTTAATGTGACGTAATTTCAAATCACTTTCTTTCAGACAGAAACGCTGGGTTTTAAAAAACAACGTTGTTATAACAATCTCTTTTGTACATATATTTCATTGCTGGAGGGAGAATTGGATTCATACCTTTCCCAAGGGTATTAGCGCTATGTGGAATGCAAACTGCCTCATCCAGGATTTGAACTCGTGTGTTGTGTAGGGGCCAAGTCGGGTTGTAGTTTTAGTCGTCGTTAGTTCAGAGTGACAACATATGAAAGTTGTATAGTCAAGAAGGGGTTGTTTATTTCTTCCAAGGCTTGTGGGTTCTTTTTCAGAGAGAAGGAAGTGAGAGAGAGTAAGATCAAGCTATTCTATAGTAAATCATGTTCATGCATGCTGTTCATGTCACGACAAAGTCCTAACAAACACGTCAGACCCTTCTCCGGCAAAAAAGAGAACAAATTTTCTTTAATTCCATCTGTGGTTCCGGTGGTGGCGGTGTGGGGGTTACACCCACTTCCGCTCCTCCACAGAAAAACCTGGAACTTCCGTTTTTATTTTTAAATCTAGTTCCGGAGTCATTGGTCGGTCAATGGCGGGCACCCATTGAGTGTTCATACTTCCAAACTTTAACCTCTTTTTGTTCTTATTTCTTTTTCTTCTCTTTCTCCAGAATCATAATTTCGTATAATTCATTAAAAGGAAATTGACATCAATAGATGATACATACATACATACATACATTAATACTCGTGTTCCTTAATTGTACGGCAGTCATCATCCTGAAACACCTGGTTAAAAATGAGACTGTCCAAATTGAACAAGATGAAATGCAAAAATGTAAATCTTTATCATCTGGTGTTGCTTATCCGTTGACTTCCTTATGAGTGTCATCACCTCAACTAAATAATGGACCATTCCATTTTTATCATAAAGAAAGAAAGGGAAGAAAATAGACATGCAGTAGAAAAAATACAATAAGAAAGAAAGAAATAGTGGGGAGCTGATGGTATATGAAGCGCACCACCCCAGCAACAACAATCTTCTAGATTTAGCGCTAGCGAAAATGGAAACCTAACCCTGACTCCCTCGCTGTCCGTCTGTTACCGAACATAGGTCTCACCGCCATCGTCTTATTTCTTCTTCATATATTGAACTAATCCCAATAGCTCTTCAGTTAACATATCAAACGTTGTAATAATAATTAAATTATTATACTGTGACATATCCACAGGTCCTTTAGTATATATATATATATATATATATATATATATATATACACACACACACACACCCACACACATACACACCTAAGGAAGATTAGAAAACACATGCCTAATGCATATTTATTTTAAATATGTGTTCAATACTGTGTATCTTAATCAAAACACTTAGTATTTTATTGCTTATATTTTTTTTGAAGGCAATTACAATGCATATATTGTATAAAATTCGATAATTATTGAAAATAATCATGACAAGTAAACTCTGCAAATAACGAGCGAGACATGGAACACCGTACAGCTGTTTCAACTTTATTAAGTCTCTTGCGATCCCCCAACGCTCACTGTACTTTGTATAGTAGTGGCATTTATCATTGACAAGGTTAATTCGGCTTGTTTCGTGTGCCACGGGCTGGTGGCCCAGAGGTAGAATTTCTGATTCTGCGTGTTGGGTTCCCGGTTTTGATTTCTGTCAGAGGGAAATCATAGGTATAAACTGCTGATGAGACTTAATAAAGTTGAAACAGCTGTACGGTGTTCCATGACACGCGCGTTATTTGCTGAGTTTACTTGTCATGATTATTTTCATTAATTATCAAATTTTATACGATATACACATTGTAATTGCCTTCAAAAAATATAAACAATAATATACTTTACTTAACAATGCTCTAAAAAGCAAATTTTCAAATTCTAAAACTCTTAGTGTCGGTATATTTTGTCAAATACCAATAAATCATTTTTATCGGCAATTCAATGTAAACATTTTACAACCCCCCCCCCTTTTTAGAAAGAGTGAAATCAAGACTATTATACTTTTTACATATTGAATTATTTCGCAATAGCTATTAAGTAAACATATCAAACGTTGTTATAATTGAATTATAATACTGTGGTATATCCACAGGTCTTGCTAGTATTTATGTAAGTAATTGTGTATAAGAAGTAAAGTCGTCAGTGCGGCTTAATGTCGGTATCAGCCAGACAGCGAGGGAGTCTATCCCCTTTTCACTAGTGCTAGACCAAGGAGATTATTTTAGCATCTGAGGTGGAATGCCATACCTACCATCAGCTCCTCACTTTACCGCACAGATCCCTGTGCTACTCATACGCTGAGTTGACGAGGGCCGGTATCGAACTAAGAACCTTGTGATTTCTAATGAGGACAACAGTCTGAACAATTCAAAATTATACAAAGAAAAAAAAAATATTAAAAAAAAACAAAAAAACACAGAAAAACAACTGATTTTCTTTATTTAACCAAACATATACAATTTAAATATAAATTATACAAATCTATTAGCCGAACAGCTTTTCAGGTTCGGGGGACGGATTTACTGATGAAGACAGAGAAGAGATCCAGGTCAGAGGAAAATTCAGGCGAGACGTTTCAGGGGTGGGGGGATGGGTTGAACAATTCCCTCGTCTCTTTTTACACTTTGGCAACCGAGTGCAGCATGGATACGATACGTTTGTCATTACGGATAATGTTTGCTTTTACCGTGGCAATGACATCCATTTGATCGTTGATGGCTTGCTCAAGGGATTTTAGTTGCAATTTCAATGGTTCCACAGTTCGCTCGGTGATTCTGAAAAGAAGAAGAAAAAGACGGTTTTCTTTATTCGAGAGAGAAATCAGGAGAGAATATTTAAAATAGAAAGTTTACTTTCAGAATCAAGTAGACAATCATAGTGTTAAGAAGAGCGTGGTGTAATGGTTAAAGCCATGGGAAATGGACACGTCGCTCCGAGTTCAAATCCTGGACTTAGCTGTCTACATTTCACATAGTGCTAATACCCTTGGGAAAGGTATGAATCCTACTCCCCCTCCAGCTATGGGTAAATAGTAGGGCAGACTGGGCTCTTCAGCCTTGGTTAGGCAACCAGTCTAGGAGAAAGAAAACTGAATTCAAATCCGTTAAACTCTGCTTGATAAATTGACTTTGTGTCGCATACTACTCATGTGGAGGGGGTTGGTAAAAAAAATATCAGAAATGTTAAGTAGTTGTATGTATGGATTTATATATATGTCACTTGGGGGGTTCAGGAGAGGAAAGGTTCTGGTGGTGGGGTTGTAGGATTGTGAGGGACAGCAGTGATCTGTAAAGATTATGCAATTGCTATGTATGTATTTATATACAGCGGGGGCCAAAAGTTACTTTTCTGACTATAAAATGAAATGGGAGTTTTTACAACATGTCGCATAGGGTTAATTTTGAGTCGTAGTAGTAGTTGTCATTAGTTCAGAAACAACACACACATGTTGTATAGTCACAAGGGGCTGTTCATTTCTTCCTAGGCTCATGGCTCATGGGTTCTTTTCAGAGAGAAGGAAAGAGAGAGAGAGAGAGAAAGTATGGTGAAACTATTCTATCGTAAGTCATGTTCAATACTACTATCACAAAACCATACGAGGAACCAGGAGCCATATCTGACTCCCACCAGAGCCCTGCAAAAAAAGAAAGATTTTCCTCCTCTTCTGTTTCTCATTCAAGGGTCACATCCATTTCCGGTCAAAACCTAGAACTTCCGTTTTTATTTTTAAATCTTTTTCCGGTGTTATTCCTCAGCACTCTGTTGATGTTGTTGTTGTTTATTGATTTTAACGGCATATCAACCCGTCTGGGGTTATGTCATGCCTAATGGTTAGGAAGTTATACATATTGTGTATTTATATTTTTTACTAATTGGTTTTAAAAATGTGTTAACATTATTGGGGATTTTGTTGTATGGTATTGATTTGTTTCATGTCTATATTCTATGGTATAATTTTATTTCCCTCAAATATTGACATTTTCAAATAGATCTTTCATATTGTTTGCTTTAAAATAACGGTTTCTGATGTGAGCAAGAAACCTGCATTCCATGAATAAGTGTTTAACTGTCAAAGGTGTTTGACATGTTTCACACTGTGGTTGTTGTTCTTGTTTGAGTATATTGGAGTGCATTAGGAGTGTTTACCCTTCTAAACTTTAACCTTTGTTCTTATTTCTTTTTCTTCTCTTTCTCCAGAAATCCAAATACTGTTTTATTTTTAATCCCCAAATTCCCAGTAGACCATAATAATTATGCTACACAACATGTAACCATGTAAGTACTACTGTATGTATTTATATACAGGGAGTGCCAAATGTGACTTTTCTATTAAATGAAACAGGAATTCTTCAAAGCTGTAGCCATGTAAGTACTACTGTATTTGATATTATTATATATATTATATATAATAACTATAGAATAAATTATCCTCCAAAAATTTAAAACATTATATTCAAAAAGTCACCAGGTCACATGGTCTTCGACACAAGCCTCCCATGTATTGGTGTTAATGTGTCACGTCTTCATGTTTCTCTTGCAGACATCTTTAAAGCGCAGACGTGGTCTTCCTACTGGTCGAGTGCCCTCTGCTAATTCGCCATACAGTAGGTCTTTAGGGATGCGGCCTTTGTCCATCCTCCTGACATGGCCAAGCGAACGCAGGCATCTCTCGCAGATGATGGCGGGCATGCTGTTCATGTTTGCTCGTTCCAGCACTTCTGTGTTTTGGCACTTTGTCCTACCAACGTTTGCGTAGGATGTGACATAGGCATCTGAGGTGGAAATTTTCCAGTTTCCTCTCGTGGCATGAGTATGTGATCCGGGAATACTTTTCAATCACCCTGTACAGTGTTACCAATAGAAAAGTACACACTTAATAATTTGATATCTGTATATTAATACTGGTTTTCCTTAATTGTATAACCTGGAGGGACAGGATCACTAACACAGCAGTTCTAGAGAGAGTTCAACTCTCCAGCTTGTGCTCTCAACCGAGACAACGTCGTCTCCGATGGTTGGGTCATGTATGTCAGATGGATGATGGACGAATCCTTCTTACTCAACAAGATGTTGTTGCAATTGGTTGCATCCATATGCCCACTCAGTGGTTGATAACGGAGCGCAATGTTTTGAGTCCATGACCAAAGGTAAAGGACATTATCTGCTCAGCAGAGCGCATTTCGCGCCAAAGGTGGAAAGCCAGTGCCACTTGATTATACGGTCTGTTTTCCTTATTTTTATTTTGGTTTAATCTCTTCGAGATGTTTACTGATATGCAATCCAATTTGTTTCAGTGGAATTTGCTTCTTTGCTATGACATTCTACCCTGTCGTTATAATACAGAAATCAGGGCCGTTTTGCCTCCGGTGGAGTTTCATTAAAAAATGGGCGATACCCAATGATTGCTTGGGATCGGGAAATTACCTGTTGCTTTCTAGTTCATTAGACTTGGCCAGTGATAGTTAAGACCGTCACCAAATAAGGAATTCTCTATGGAGAGCTTACGTCTGGTAAAAGACAGATTGGTCGCCCCCAGCTGTGATTCAAGGATGTCTGCAAGAATGATCTCAGGTGCTTTGGCATTGCCCCTTCCAGCTGGGAATATTTGGCTCAGGACTGCCCTTGGTGGTGGCAGAATCTCCATAGAGGACTACTCATGTCCGAAGTCACCCTGACACAAAACCATGAAGCTAAGAGATCTAGAAGAAAGCAGCGGTAACAAAGCAGTGGCACATCAACATCTTCAGGGACAGCCTTCAAATGCAAAATCTGTGGTCAAGAATTTTTTTCAAACATTGGACTTCACAGTCACATGAGGCACTGTAACTTCAGGGGCACATAAAGACTTTTATTATAGTCTTCGAGACTGAAATGCCAATAATGATGATGTTTATGAAAAATCATCATTGTTTCGTAGAGTAGACTTGCTCCTTCGAACAACCCCAAGGAAAAAAGTCACAGGGTGCTAAATCAGGGGTTCTGGCCGTGCCAATCAGGCAGACCACGTTTAACCATCTATCTCCCAGAAATGTGGAGGAGCACCATCTTTATAAATGATAAAGGAACAGACATTAAAGAATTGAGAAAAAATATAACTGTATATGAAAAGAATTATAAATAGTTTAAAATAGTAAGTTACTTTTCAATCACCCTGCACAGTATGATCAATAGAAAAGTACGCACTTAATAATTTGTTATCTATATATTAATACTCTTGTTCCTTAATTGTATAACCATTATCATCTTTGTTCAAATACTTTTGTAGTTGTAAAGTATATATGAATAATGCCAAAAAAAAAAAGGGGGAAACAAAATAGATATAATTAATAAAAGGTTCAGAATTTACATATATTCCTCCATTCTATAACAATGTGAAAAATAAAGAAAATTGCGTGGATAAAAAAAACAGAAAATCCAGAGAAGAAATAAAAAAAAAAGGGTCTGCTTACTCTTTCTCGTGTTTTAGCGCCATTGTATGTTGAAGGCTTTCTTTGTTCCACTTATAAAGCTCCTTTTGCATCGAATCGAGGTCTTCTTGGATGTAATCCATAATCTTACCTAAGGGGTTGGCACTTTTCGTCAGCGTTTGGATGCTTTCTTGAAGCTTCTCTATCTTTTGCATCACCAGGTGGCGCTGTTTCTGGTAAGCGGCATTGTTCATATTCGACGTTTCCTAACAACAGAAATACGGAAAAATGCAATCCAACATCGATGAAAACTGTTTACAAAAGATTTATACCTCAAATAGGTGATGTGTGATACATTCTGGCAAAGAAAATGGAACTGGTGAGCCAGGTTCAAATCCAACTGGATGCAGTTTGGATTTCACTCATTATGCTTATTGTTATATTTCTGTAGTTGAATCTTTTTTTTTGTTATGGAGTTTCAAGTATTCCTATCTAATACAAATAATTTGTACACAGTTACATGATATCAAGTATTACTACCTAATACAAATAATTTGCATAGTTATATGATATCAAGTATTCCTATCTAATACAAATAATTGTACACAGTTATATGGTATCAAGTATTCCTACCTAATACAAATAATTTGCATACAGTTATATGGTATTAAGTATTTCCTATCTAATACAAATAATTTGTACACAGTTATATGGTATCAAGTATTCCTACCTAATACAAATAATTTGCATACAGTTATATGGTATTAAGTATTCCTATCTAATACAAATAATTTGTACACAGTTATATGGTATCAAGTATTCCTACCTAATACAAATAATTTGCATACAGTTATATGGTATTAAGTATTCCTATTTAATACTAATATTTATACTTAAGTATAGGCTTCAAGTAATTATTTGTATTTAATAACAGTAATTTTACCCCTCTGCAGTGGTGCAGTTGGTGTATTCTACTGCCCCAACCGACAGGGCATCGTATTAGTTGGATAATGGTTAAAGTACTAAAATTGTCAAAAAAAACAAAAAAAAACATTTTAGTTTTATAAAATCAACAACTACTTACAACTTTTGGTGATTTTTCTGTTTTGATGTGCACCTTCAAGTTCTTTTTTAGTTTCTAGAATTTTCTTGACTAAGCCGCCTATTTGAAAAAGGAAAGGAAAAATCCAATGGAAGAAAAAATGGAGACAAAGAAAAAAAACAAACTTTTAAATACAAAACTGATCACAAAAATAAACAAAACTGATTGAATTATTTGTAATGTGAGATGAGACTTGATAATTTGTATGATGTACATTTTTTTGACTGCTGTCCTCATCTTTATTAGTATATACACAGCATTTCGTCCAATGAGCTCTCAAGCCTTCTTCAGATGTTTCTTGTTATTTTTTAGATGAGACCTGATAGTTTGTATTATGGGAAAAAAATATGGAAAAATAGGTACTGGCAAAATGAGCCTAAAATGCGTTTTTGATTCATAGATTTGTTTTCATTAATTTTGTGGAAAAAAAAAAAAAAAAATTTTTTAACCAATCAAACAAAGAAATTTTATTTTTATTTTCTGCTGAACATATTTTCTTTAAAAACTGAATTTATCTAAAATTGTTCGTCTGTTACCTAAACTAACCAGAAACACCACTTAATTAGACGAAAATTGTTTTATTCCCTTCCCCATTATCATTCCCAATTTCTGCCAATTAACTGGAATATAATATCATGTGACGAAAGATTATTATATCTTAAAAGATTTTGCAATATAGTAATAATCTTTCTATCTTTTTTTTTTCTTATTTTTTATTTTATTAAAATTTTCAATTTGAACTGATTAAATGGGGGAAAATCAATTCTGTTCCTTACTCGACACAGTTTATATCAAAACTGAAAATGCAAATATCTAAATTGTTTATATGTTCCTTAGCGTATGCAGAGAATCTGCTTAATTAAGGGAAAATTGCCGTCATAATCTCCTTGTTTCCCAACGAACCAGAAAAATCATCTCTACTTATTAGTTTGAAAATGTATTCACAGAACACTTAACTCTTCCTAGTAAGCAATTTTATAAATCCCTCATATATATATTATATATATATATATATATATATTTCTTCCTCAAAGCCAATATATTCCAATGCAGTAGACATGCTGGTTAATAACGGATTTCCTAATTACATCATTGACGAACAAATCAAACAGACCATCCAAAAAAATAGATGCTAGCCACAAGGAAAAAAAATACTACAGCAATACTTCTTCAAATAAAATTTATTATCGCAACCAGATGCACAGGAATTACAAACTTGATGGAATATATATATATATATATATATATATATATAAAGAATGTTTCTGGTATGTACGTGTCGACTTATAACTCCAAAAAGAGATGTCATTCTGATTTGGAATCACGCAGACACATTAATGTGTTTCTAAGAAACACAGAAAATTTTGTTTTTGATTTTTACTAATTAAGTGATATAATTTAATAATTAAACAAAAATCAACCAATATCTAGAACTCTTCACAGTAAGGAAAAATTAGACTAATACATTTCACTTTAACTCAACAGGTTTTCACCCAGTCTGTTCATCCATCTCTCTTTCTCTCTCTCTCTCTCTCTCTCTCTCTCTCTCTCTCTCTCTCTCTCTCTCTCTGTGTTCATCTCTCAAATAAGATTATGTTTTAAAACAAGTTTAGAATTACATTCTTAAAAATAATATTTTAAATGTAAACAAAAAAAAAAATTTCCTAAAAAAAACATTTCGATACTGGTCTGTGCCAAATCAGCGCTTATGCACAGATTGAGTAATCTGATCTGTGCTGTAAAGTTTGGAGCAAACGGTAGGTGTGGCACTCCGTCTCAGCAAAAAAAAAATCTCCTTGGTCTAGGGCTAAGGAAAAGGGGATAGACTCCCTTGCTGTACAGCTGATACTGACAATAGGCCATTCCACCAACTTTAATTTATTTTGTATTGGAGGAAAGAAGATAAAGTGCTCAATTACAGGTGTAAGAGCTACATTCATTATGGCAAACTATACAATCAAAGGCTTTTGTTACAACTGGTTTCAATGCAGCACATTAGCCGGTTATCTTCAGACTTTTCCAAGTCCCCCATATTATATATATATATATATATATACATATATTTAGAGACAGGTATTTTGTATTGGAGGAAGGAAAATACAGAGCTCAATTACAGGTGCAAGAGCTATATTTATTATGGTAAGCTATACAATCAAAGGCTTTTGTTTCCACTGGTTTCAAAGCAGTGTATTAGCCACTTATCAGAAAAAGTGCCTTGGAAAAATATGAAGATAAGCAACTAATGTGCTGCTTTGAAACCAGTGGTAACAAAAGCTTTTGATTACATAAACTTACCATAATATATATATATATATATATATATATATATAATCTAAATTTTAAAATTCATTATCAACCACCCAGGAACAAAAACATCTGCTAAATCACAGATGTTAAAAATGAAATTCCTCTACGCTCCCACCAAACAGAAAGGGAGGGGTTAGTACTTGTTGTATATATATATATATATATATATATATATACATGTACATGTACATATTCATATTCTGCCAGAATATGGTTAATTGATATCAGAAGATCTGAAAACACGTGGTTACAAATGTAAGATAATAATAAAAAAATATTTTTTTAAAAACATAATCCATTTTGCGGACCTTCTTTTTTATAGAATATTTAAATTTCTCTTCATTGGACGCATGATTACTATAAGCTCATAGATAACAAAGAAATATGAAGATTGCACCTCCGTGGCAGTTGGGTTGCCATTACACCATGGTCTCTCTCCTCCCCACTGTCCACAGTCGCAGGAAGAGTAAAGTCCAGTATCAGTTCAAGTCTGGGTCTATTCACTTGGACTGGAAAAGGAAGTGTCACACGTGCATCCCCTTGAGGATAAACACAAAGAGTGTATAAAGAAACAAGTGTATCTCTGCCGAGGCTGCAGAGAGTCTATTCTAAGCCCCCCCCTTCGGCCCTTACAGGACAAGACAATTAGGTTTAAGTTTCTAGCAACCATTAGAATGGCTTTAAATCAGGGTTGTTACACAATGGATAGGCATAGCCTATCATTTTTAGGTAGTGTATTTTAAATTATTGTAACATGATGGAAAATCATGAAGAGTTTGACTAACAAAAGTTCCCTTCAGGTTCATTTGAAAAGGGGATCTCTTGGCCTAAGAGTGTCATGGATCATTAAAGTCTGGGAAAGTAGATAATAGTTTAGTAGAGTTAGCCCAGTTGTTTCTTGATCTCTCTCNCGATGAGATTAATAGTATGATGATTATTCAATCTAATGATTACACCTATTGAAGTAATACAGTAAGTACTAAAGTTTTTATAGAAATCTACAGGAATCATTTACTATAGAAATGCATTATAATTATTTACTATCGAAATTTACTGGAATTATTTTACTATAAAAAGGTTGGTTGGTGGTTGGTTGGTTGATTGGTTGGAAGTAACACAGTAAGTACTAAAAGTTTTTATAGAATCTATAGCGATATATTACTATAGAAATGCATTACAATTATTTACTATAGAAATTTACTGGAAATTATTTTTACTATAAAAAGGTTGGTTGGTTGGTTGGTTGGTTGATTGGTTGGAAGTAACACAGTAAGTACTAAAAGTTTTTTATAGAATCTATAGCGAATCATTTACTATAGAAATGCATTACAATTATTTACTATAGAAATTTACTGGAAATTATTTTACTATAAAAAGGTTGGTTGGTTGTTGAAGTAATACAGTAAATACTAAAATTTTTATAGAAATCTACAGCGAATCATTTACTAATAGATGCATTACAATTATTTACTATAGAAATTTAACTGGAAATTATTTTACTATAAAAGTTGGTTGGCTTGTTGGTTGGTTAGAAGTAATACAGTAAGTACTAAAAGTTTTTATAGAAATCTACAGCGAATCATTTACTATAGAAATGCATTACAATTATTTACTATAAGAATTTACTGGAAATTATTTTACTATAAAAAGTTTGGTTGGTTGGGTTTTATGATGTCAACCGTTGAAGTTATTTATGCTGAAGTGTTTTTTACGTTTTATATTTTTTCAGCCTTTGTTTTAAAACACATTTTAATTTCTCATTTTAATCTATTTAACTCATAGATGAAACCTAGCAAGTGCTACCACTTCTCTATAAAAGGCATAACAAATTATTTACAATAGAAATACACTGCAAATTTTTTTACTATAAAAGTCTATTAGAATATATTTTACTATAAAAATGTATTACAATTATTACTATGAAAATGCATTAGAAATTATTTTACTAAAAAATGCATTGAAAATTATTTTACTATAAAAATTGCATTACAAATAATAATTGTTATGCATTTTATAGTAAATCATTAGAAATCATTTTACTATAAAATGCGTTGGATATTTTACTATAAAATGCATTACAATAAATAATTGTAATGCATTTTAATAGTAAATCATTAGAAATCATTTTATTATAAAAAAATGCATTGGAAATTATTTTACTATAAAAATGCATTACAATAAATAATTGTAATGCATTTTATAGTAATCATTAGAAATCATTTTACTATAAAAATGCTTGGAAATTATTTTGCTATAAAAATGCATTACAATTATTTACTATAGACATGTATTAAAATCATTTTACTATTAAATGCATTGGAATTATTTTACTATAAAAGGAATTGAAAATTTTTGCTATAAAAATGCATAACAAATTATTTTTATATATGAAATTATTTATTAATTTGATTCATCTAATGATTACATATAGAGAAACACAAAATACTAAAAGCATTCATAGAAATTAAACTATTTTATTATAGAAATACATTGGAAATTTACTACACAAATTGCATTACAAATTATTTCATTTAAGAATGCATAGGAAATTATTTTACAATAAAGTTGCATTGCAAATAATTTATTATCTATGTATTAGCTCAGTCGGTAGAGCGTCGGCTAGGAATCACAAGGTTCCTAGTTCGATACTGGTCCTCGACAACTCAGCGTATGAGTAGCATAGGGATATGTAGGTTAAGTAAGGAGCTGATGGTAGGTTTGGTGCTCCATCAGATGCAAACAAATCTCCTGGTTCTAGCACTATTGAAAGGGGATTGACTCCCTCGCTGACTGGCTGATCCGACTTTAGGCCGCCCCGACGACTTTTTTTTTTAATACACTGCTTCCATTTTACTAAAATGATCGTGATTCTTCTCGTTACACTATAACGTCATTATTTGAATAAGATCTTAAAAAGTTCTTCGACGCCTTGTTTGATCAACAATCAAACTATCCAAAATGATTTTCCAGGTTGGGTCATAAGTATGCTCAGATACACCGAGAACACCCGAGGAAGCGGGAGGATACAAACGGCCGAAACTTTGGGTTATACATACCACAATAAAGATGAGACAACTGTCCGAAAATCAAAATTATTCATAATTATAAACGTTTCACCAAATTGGTTTACACGTTTTATATAACTTCTATATAGATTACTGGAAGCGTGTGGTGTGGTGGTTAAAGTCATGGGAAATGGACTCGTCGCCCCGAGTTCAATCCTGGTTGTCGTAATTGCATTTCACTTAGCGCTAATACCCTTGGGAAAGGTATGAATCCTACTCTCCCTCCAGTATGGATAACTAAGTAGGGAGACTGGGCTCTTAACCTGGGTTAGGCAACCAGTCTAGGAGAAGGCAAATCTGAACTCAAACCTGGATTAACTTGCAAATCATCCTCAAAATTAAACCTATTTGGTGGTCCGCGTGAAGTTTAACTACAGTCTTGAATGATTTTTTGCGAATTGAGTTACGGTTTAGGGTTTGGGGATTAAGGTTGTTTTTAATTACGCATTGCTTAAAAAAACAACAACAAAAGGCCAAATTACTATAATTTAATGTTGAAAAAAATTTTTTTAAACCACGTTTAATTGAAATTATACATTGCAATTCTAAACAAACACTGAGACTAATGTGTACCGTTGGTTCAATAATTAATTTCAATGGGTAATTAAATGTATAGTAATTGGGAGGGGGTCTGTTGTTTATTTTAAAGCAATACGTAATTAAAAACAACTTAATCCTAAACCCCTAAACATAACCAATTCGCAAAAAGTTCATTCATACACTGTAGTTAAACTGTCATGGATCACACCAATAAGTTTCGTTTTAATTTTGACCATGATTTGCAAGTTTAACCCAACCTGTTAAACTCCTCTTAAGTAAATCAAGTGTGGAGGGTTTGGTAAATATATATATTAAATTACTGTTGAGTCGTCGAGGCAATGAAACAAACAAACACAAATAACAAAGACAAAACAAAAACACAAACAAAGAATTGCAAAAAACCTTTGAACGAGTCTACTTTTTAGCAGTAAGTAAAGTAAGTAAAATCGTCGGGGTGGCCTAAAGTCGTATCAGCTAATCAGCGAGGGAGTCTATCCCTTTTACTGGCGCTAGGCCAAGAAGATTGTTTTGTAGCGTCTGAGGCGGAGCACCGACCTACCATCAGCTCCTTCCTTTACTGCACAGATCCTGTGCTATCGAACTAGGAACCTTGGTGGGGTAAAAAAGAAAATTTCCTCGTACATTCCTCATAAAATAACTGAACCTCATTTTATGTCCGTGTTTTTGAATAAATGTTTTATTTTTCTTGCACGCCGTTATTTTACAATACTAATATATTTTCTTTATTTTATATTCTTTAACAAATAAAGAAAATATATTTAGTATTGTAAAATAACGGGTAAAAGAAAAATAAAAATTTATTGCAAAAACGGACTTAAAATGAAGGGTTAGTTTATTTTATGGTAGGAATTTACGAGGAAATTGTTCTTTTTTACCCTTTGTGGTTTCTGTCGAACTCTCTACCGACTGAGCTGGTACCCGTACGAATTTCGTTCTTTTAGCATTTTGAGTTTTTTTTTTTGCGAAGAATTATTTCTTTTATTGAACGGTGCTTTCAAAACATAAAAGGAAGATGAAAAAAATGCTTCGTTTTCTTTGTGTTCAATAAATGTTGTTTTTTTTTCTCCATCTTCTTTTTTTGTTTTTGTTTTTCTTCTTTTTTTTTTGCCACTGCTTACATTTGCAAAAATACAACGCGTTGTTGCTCCACTCCTTCAAGGCATGAGTGTGGGCGGAACTGGGGGGGAATGGGATGGGACTGGGGGCAGGCCTGGACGATAGGAATAAACAGTGGAAATGCGAAGAACAAAAAAAAAAAAACATTTATTAGTAAACACATGCGTATTTCCCAACCAGCATATTATTGGTACCTCTGATATACTTTTTCGGCCTGGGATGAATATTAAATTCAAAACTTACTATGTTCAAAGAATTTTGAAATTCAGGATTGCCTAGTCCAAGTCTGGACAAGCACGACAGTTGCTGAGTATTCAGTAAGGTCGAACTACTATGAAGAAATGCTAAAATATTCCGGTCATATTGGAAAAATAGAAGATTAATTATCTGCCCTTGAAAAGGGGCAAATCAACTACCGTATTTCTAATATTTTTCAGCTCTTCCAATTTAAGGGAGGTCGTGAAAAATGGCTACTTTTTGTAACCTATTTTTTCTGTAAAATGAATTCAAATAAATTATTGTATATAAAGCATTTTTGCCAAAGGAATCAAAAATGCTAACAAAAAAGTTGAAGTCACACTTTTTACTTTATTGAGAGATTTTGATTTTTTCATAAAATCATATACCAATGTGGCATGTTCTTGACAATTTTTTTCCTATTATTATTTATTATATATTGAACAAATTTGTACACCAATAGACATAACTCTGCAATTTTTTCGATTTGGAAGCTCAAATTTTGAGGATTGTCTAAGGTTAAATAGTCACACATCTGGAAAAGATATTCAGAAAAATGTGACAGGGGGGGTGACATTTATTTTTTTTATGAAAGATTTGAAATGGAATTCCAGTGTCCAACTATCCTGGTGGCCCTGTGAAATGACAGTAGTATTGATTTAAACACTACTCTTGAGTCATTTGGTATAGATGTTTGTGGGGGTTTTTTTCAGATGATGTGACAACGTACTAGAAAATTTTTGAAGAAAAGAAATTACGTGTTATTTTTAAACAATGGTAACATGAAAAATAACAAAAGAGTTGTTACATTGACAAACGACGGAAAACTCGATAGTAAATAATATGTAATTTTCATTTTTAAATAATAAAAAATGTTACAGGCTGAAATTGTGGAAATTAATATCTCTATTTAAATATTAATGCGCGAGAAAAAACTAAATCTAATTTATCTATATAGAATAGATTTTGTATTTTTTAAAGTTAAATATCAACTCACCGTAAATTTTCAAAAGTGTAACTAAGTGATTAATTCTTAAACGTCCATAAAAATTGTATAATAAAAAAGTGTTCGAGATACGACTGACTAAACGTCAGTTATGCTATTATGGTTTCATTGGGGGTTTCGGGTCTTCAACATAAGACCCCCTCACACCAGCCAATATAAGAAATCTGAGTATGGGTTATGTCTTGTCTGCGACCTCTCTATCGAACCAACCAATCACGGAGCCAGCATACTTTTGGCGGCAAAGCCAGAGGCAATTATTTCCCCTCCTTTTCTGAACGACCAGCACGGGGACGGACCTGAAAAAGGGTCTCTCTCATATCTTCTGAACGATTAGAGTAGCCGTAGGTAAGGACTTCGATAATTCCCACTAAGGATTTCAGATAAGTGGTTTTTTTTTTATATGTATAAGATTCCGCAGACAAACAAAGTTGCAACAATTCTTCAATAATAATGTCTATTCCATTTAAGTTGTGTTCGTTTTATTCTTTGACTTGTCTGTCACCATTCGTTGTTTAAAACTTCACCTCGTTAGAGATGATCAAACTCTAATCGCCGCCCTTTTGTTCAACGCCAACAGACAAATGGCTTTTAATAGAGTATGTCAACTCGGCCTGTACATTTGGTTGGCTAATTCTACAGCAATAATCATTCAGAGTAGTTTTTTTTTAATCAGGATTGCGTGGCTCAGACATTATTTTAAATAATTCATTGGCAATTGGGACGATATCTTGGTGTAAAGTTTAATGGAGAAAAAAACCATCGCATGAATAGTGTGAGATAGAAAGAAATGTAAGTAGAACAATTGAAAAGCCTTGTTTTCAATTAATAAATTTTTCCCTTTTAATACAAACTAGGAAAATAAAAACCCTCCGGGGCGATGTAAAAATACATTTTTGAAAGATATTGCTTGAGAGGTGGAAGTTAAAAATTAAATGTCGGAGAGGTTTTGAACATAAATCATGAAATCATCAAATTTATTAAAGGAGTAAAAAAAAAAAAAAAATAACAATTTGAAATCGAAACTAAGTTCTTTAACTTTGAATATCTATTAAAATAAAACAAACTATTATATATATAGATCGCAGTCATTATTTATTAAAACTTGTTTAAAAAACAATGAGGACTGTTTAATTGTTGCATGTCACATTTTTGAGTGTATTTATTCTATGTTATGACGATTTTGGGTATGTGACGTAAATATATTATAAAAAATAAAATAAGAATGATTTTTTTTAAATAAAATAAAAAATAATATCTCGCCGGGGCCCTCAGACAGAAAGCACCCTCTGTGCATGTACATAAAAAATCCCCCTTCCTGGTGGAAAAAAAAACACGGCCATGTTCCTAACTTACAACACCTTACTGGAACAATCACAATATTTATTGGCTTAAGATAAATCTTCTCTTAGAAATAGCGTTTTGAACGGCATTATAAGACCAATGGCCCTTCCATTTCAGAGGTCAGATTCAGAAAAAATATTTTAGTGTATTTAGCATATATTGTTTGAAACAGTCTCCTGTAACCTTGAATTATAACAATACAGCAATAAAATAAGGTAAATGCATGAGTTTAGGGTTGGTAAAAGTCTGAGCGTAACTGGGTTAGTGTAGCAGCATGGAGAAGATTAGCCTAGGCCTACGGAGAATCTCAAATCACCTATGATGAATAAGACGCAGGGCAAATGTTGACGTTTTTGACGATATGTATAAGACGGAGGGAAATTTTGACGTATTTGATGGCCATAAGGAGGCACCCCCATTTCAGTATTTCGAATTCAGGAAAAAAGTTTTTAAGTCTCTGTTACCTTGATTATAAAATACCAGCACATGAATATCAAGGATGCAGGAGTTTATTGTAGTAAAGTACTGAGTGTAAGCTGGGTTAGTGAGCATCATTAGCCTAGCTACGGGAGGTCTAAGACTTCACATATCGTGTATAAGACGCAGGGCAATTTTTTGAGCTAAAATGTTGGCAAAAAGTGCGTCCTATATGCGTCAATACGGTAGCTCGAACCCATAGAAATAAAGTCTGAAATACAAGTATAGTTCTTAAAGTACAAGTGGTTCAAAGCTAACGGATCTGAAAATGTAAAATTTTTTAAGAAATAACTGGTGCATTATATTTTTAATTTTAATTTATAAAATATGAATTTTATTAAATTCGGTAATTACCTGATTTTTGTATTTTTCCTCTTTCGGGGGTGACAATACGATGGGGGATTTAGGATCCGTTAAGTTTGATTAAACCGTTTTCTTTATACAGTAAACTCGGGTGTAGCGATACTCCTGTAAATTGAATAAATGTGCAGCATAGATGTTGAATGAAATAGCTATGAACTAGAATTAAAGTCTGAACCTAAAAGTATATTTGCTTTGTTTCTTCTTTTTCCTTCCTTAATTCAATATTTCAGCTGGTGATCATAAGAAGAACAACCTCATAATAATGGGGTTTAAAAGAAAAGTGACAGAACAAATGTTGAATGAAATAGCTATAAACCTAGAATAAGTTGAAACTTAAACGTATCTTTTGTTCTGTTTCTTTTTTCTTCTTTATTACTTTTCAGCTCGAACAACCACATATAATGGATTTAAAGAAGAAAGTGACACGCACCAATGTTGATAAAATAACTATAACTAGAAATAAGTCTGAAACTTTAAGTATATTTTGTCTTTGTCCTTGTTTTTCCTTCTTTAATTCATTTCAGCTGCCGATAATTAGAGGAAACGCAGCATATAAGGGGTTTTAAAAGAAAAGAAGTGGAACACGTCAACAAATACTAAAACTAATCAATAAAACCCAACTTTACGCTCATACATGTTTGCTGTTTTATAATTTTATAGAGGCGTTAATACAAACATCACAATGAGAATAGATTCATTGTGAGTAAATTCAGGTGAAAATGACACACCGTAATTGGCAACATAAAATGTGCAGCATAAAATGCCGCAACATAAAATGTGCAGTATGACGCGTGAAATACTAAATGGCGTTAAATCTACTTCAAGGACCTACATTCTGATCGTCATGTCACCGGAAAGAACAATAACAAAATCAGGGAATAAACGCATTTTATGAGATTTTTCAGTGTTGGTAATTAATAAATAAGATATAATGCGCTAGTTTTTTTATTTAAAACTTTTTATATATTTCAGTGTATTAGCTTTGAACCAGTATCTTTGAGGCGTAAACAACAGATTCTTAATATACGTGGTTAAAGCTAATGACCTGAAAATGTAAAAGTTTTAAAATAAAATTAACTAGTGCATTATATCTTTTATTCATTAATATTATCAACACTTGAAATTGATTAAATTGGTAATTCCTGATTTTTGGTATTTTTTCTTCGGCAGGGTGACTACGATGGTGGAATTTAGGTTCCGTTAACGTTCGATTAAACTTTCTTTATCAGTAAACAAGGTGCAATGAAACATCCGTTAAATATGCGCATATAATGTGTAGCATGAAATGTTGCATCATAAATGTTCTATCAACTTTGAAAAAAAAAGGATTCGGGGAAAGTTTCTATAATGAATCCGATTTGTGTGTAAAATTCGATTCTTTCACTAAATGAATGTAAACATTGATTGTTGAAAGACAGAAGAAAAAAGAGAAAAATATTTGACAGAAGAATTTTCTAAAGATATAGTTCAACTCGACACCGCATTTGAAAATTGAAAATAGAAAATTCTAATGTTGGAATTTGAATTTTCCCATTAACTCGTCAAGAATCAGTGAATTATTCAAGCGTGATGTTTTCCCGAAACAATTTCCTAACTTTTCCCTTATTTATTTCGTACAATTATTACAAGAGAGAAATTGGGCTTAAGATATACAGGGTGTGGGCTGAAAAAATTGCTGAGCTTGAAAGTTGTACGATGACGTCATATTGCTGTGATTAGAATTTTTTTAGCCATGGGGTCGCAGCACTGAAACTCATGATAATGTTGGAATAAAATGTTCCATTAATTATTGAAGTCAGTTCGTCTAGCTGTTGGTTGAATAACGTAGGCTTAATAAGTAAGAACTGAAGCAGTGTCCAAGACAGTGTGGTATATAAGAAAATCAATATGATCTATATCATGAATTTGGGTGCTTCCATGTCCTTGAGTTCTGATTGGCTTGCTTGATTTGAATGATATTGTGTAGTTTTTATAATATGTGTCATTCTGCAGTAGACTTTGCACTATTCGGGTTAGGGGCCATCCCCCAGGCACACTCCCTTGAATTAAAGTGGGCAGGGCTGGGTTTTATTGCCCAGCGCTGAGGCGCGCCCTTTGAGGGTGCCGACGGGATAGACAATTTTTTCACCTGCATCCATTGGCTTCGGCTTTGTGGTGTCCACTTAATAGGGACTTTGTGCTGACCGTAAAGTGGGGTACGCGGTAAATAATCCCTATTCCGGGTTTGTTTGGGTTAGACGTTTATGTTGCCATGTTTCTCATTCGAGCGGTAATTGGAAATTGTTATTTTCAAGAACCTATGAATTTTTCACGCGTGAATTTCAACTTTTCTTTATTTATTTCGTAGCAAGTATTATAAGAGAATGTGTTGTGGAGTCAAATATTTTCTTTGTCTGAATGATCTGTATATATGAGTATATTTGTATGTGTCTTATTTTATTATAATGGGATTGTGGGTTTTATGTCTGTAGCGAAATATATTACTATACAAGTACAATTCTCTGGTTATTTATGTAATTTAATGTGCAAGATGGGTATATTCTGATTTTGTGAGCTAGAACTAATGGAAGGGAGGAATAAATAAAAAGGCTAAAAAATAGTGATGACCCAAAGAGGAGAGATGGTTTGACGTGCGTGACCCGAGACGAAGAATTGAGTGGCAAGCGGAAGTCGGGGGTTGACCGGAGTCAGTGGTGACGTGGGGAAAAAAAGAAAGGGTTCGTCCTCTTTTTGGGCGGGGCGGTGGTATGGTACGGACTCATGAGAGCCAGTAATTAGTAGTGTTCTCTCTCTCTCTCTTTCTGCTCTGCTTTCTCCCTCTGGTAGGAGCCACTTACAGCACTGAAAAATAAAGCTTGGCAGTTGTGACGACATGTTTTTCGTGTTATGATTTTTTATCGGAGTTTTTAGTAAAGAAAGAAAAAGGACTATCGGTATGTATCGTTTAGTTGGCCCGTGGATATTACAAGTACATTTAACATGAATTTATTTTTTATTTAAACCTCAATTAATGATCAATTCTTATGCTTAATTTACGTTGGATTAATCTACGTTTAATAACATAAACGTATATTTATATATTCAAGAAAATAGCTGTTTACAGTGTGAAAGAGAAGGCTAATCTTGCATATTGATATTAAGAATTTGATTTTTAATAATATTATGCTTAGTATTAATTGATTTCTAATTGGTTTTGTTTTCTTCTAATGATTGAGAAAAATATCGGGATAAATACTTAAAAGTAATGCAATTAAAAATGCGAAAGAAATGTATTTTTATTAAATATTCGATAATCTAACTAATAGCTAATTAATGAAAAGAAAGACGGGAGTGATGGTAAAATGATGGAAGAGTTAGATTTCAAGCTGTTCTAATTTTTCGATTAACCCCCTCAGTTATCATTTTCTCTCAATAGTTTATAAGTTGATACAATATTTTTATTACATAAAACCTAATATTTGCACGCGGAGGGTGCAATATATTTGCTAGTTTCCATAATATATACAGGGTGATCAAAACAGAACCTTAATTCTGTTTTTAGGGGGGTTGCCTGTCTATATACTATACTGATTGAGACTCCAGCACAAAAGTCAGAACCAATTCTGTTTTTTTAGGGGCTCACGACTTGTAGATATATACTATATATAATATACATATGTATATTTATATATCAATACAAATAGACTCATCAGTATACAACACACACAACCATACCACAGAACACACAGATACACATACACACATCACATATATTATATATATATATATATAATTAAACATATACACACAACATATATATATACATATATTACACACACACACAGCAACACACCACACAATATATATATATATATTATATATATAATATATATATATATATTTACCAACACCATCGCAAGAGCGGAATGCGAAACAAGGTTATTTTTAAGCGGAGTTCAACAGTTGAATTCAGAGTTTTCTTCTCCTAGACTGGTTAACTAAGCCATGTTTAAAGCCGAGTCCTGTTACTTTTATCAAGCTGGGAGAGTAGGATCATACTTTCCAAGAGTATTAGGTAAGTGAAATGCAATCCACATCAGGATTTGAACTCGGGCGAGAATTTCCATTTCATGATTTTAACATTACACTCAGCTTCCATAATTATATGTATATAGTATAATATGATGTGGGGGGGGTTGAAGAAAAAGTGTAAGTGAATCGACAGGTATGTAATATTATAAAAAATTGAAAAACATAAATATTATTGTTTTGATAAACTTGGTGTTTTTTTTTTTCCAATTTTTTACACACATACACGCGCTATATATATATTATCATATCATTACACATGCGGCGATATATATATATATATCAATCATATCATGTCGTGCAGGCAGCATCGATATCATGAAAATCTCTCGCAACTTACCTATCATTCATCGCCCCAGGAGTTCTTCCTCGCTGCACCAGCATCTTTACATAGGCTGTAATGTAGGTCTTGCTTGGGCGGCCACACTAATCGTCATGTGTTGGTTCACAGGAGAACATCACTTATGAGTTCGTCTTGCTCTCCAGCAGTGCTCAGCATGTCTAGTCCTTCTATTCATGGTCTGTGAGATGGGGGGCAGGTGACATACGCTGCTCCTTTGTGGGATGCTGGTTCCACGATTTGTTCAAATGCTCGCAGCATTCTTGTGGCTCCCATCTAACTTTTCTCGAGGGCCTCCGTTAGGTCAGGTGGTGTAGCATACGCAGTATGGATATTACTACAGCCTGGAAGAGATGTCGTTTAGCTTGTCAGATGAGATCAGATTTCATATGAAGACAATTTGTTGTGACCATCCATCCTTTCATATTTCGTGTGTTATATCGTATCATATGATGAGATTACACAAAGAAAGGGCAGAAGCAGGGATATCTTACATAAAGTCACAGATGCTGATGCTATGATGTGATGACTGATATATATTATTATATATATATTATATATATATGAATATAATTTTATTTCTCGTAATATATATATAGAGAGAGACAGACAGACAGAAGATATGAATAGAATTTTTGTAGTAGGTTGACAAGTATATTGACTAATAATTGCACAGATAAAGCAGGAAAGAGAGAGGGAGAAGGGGAGGGAGAAACGTGTTTATTCTTTGAATTGCAATGTGTAATTCCATGTGTCAAGTTTTTCTTTCCAATGTGTGTTGCAGGGCAAAATCCACCCGATATCCGGGATATTATGCTTTTCTAAAAGCGTTCACGCGGAATGCAAGAGAGATTTTACCGCGCAATTCAAATGGATTCGATTAATAATATAGATCTTTTTCCGCAAGATACATGCATTTGATTATCTTTGTACCATCCCAGACCCCACTGTTGGCTTAAGGATTAAACAATGATCATGAAGTAGAGTGGGGACCGAGATTTTTATTGTTTAAAGATTTGTGTATATATTATATATATATATATATTTATATCTTATTATAATGGAGATTGTGGGTTTTGTATGTCTGTAACGAACTATATTATATATCAAGTCAATTCCTTTGTTATTTACATAATTCTCTGAATTTTATTTTTTAATTTAAACTCATTATTAGTAAAATTGTTTTACATCATTAAGACTTGTTAGAATATTCATACTAATAAATGCATTAATATTTATATAATTCAATCCCGAAATAGGTTTCAGTGTGAGATGGGAAGGCTAATTTGCATATTGATCTTTAAAAATTTGATTTTATAAATATATGCTTAGTATTAATTGATTTCTAATTGTTTGGTTTTTATCTTATAATTGAGCAAAAATTCGGGGAATTATATTTAAAGAAATCTTTAATTAACATAAGAAATAATGTAATTTATTCTTTTCTTTTCTATATTTTAACCCTAAATAGTTTAATTTACCACTGAAAGACGGGAGTATGAGGGAAAATGGTGAAAGTTAGTTTTAAAGTTGTTCTATTTTCCTGATTATACTCTGTTCAATTTTTTTATCTGAATCTTATTCAGTTCTTAGCCTTTTCTAGATTTAACATTGATATTTTATTATATTAAAATTAAATATTGCCGGAGGGTGCATATTTTGTAGTATATATTAATTATTATATATATTATATATATATATATAGAATACATAATCTTTACAGTCATTGCTTGTCTCACGAACTCTAATAACTATACAGAACTTCCTCTCATGAGCCTCAATAATCACAGAACCCGCTGTAGATCACAAAGTTTTGTGCTATATGACTAGGAATAGAAGTTTCCGCTTTTTTCTCGTTGGGGGGTTAAAATATAGATCTATCAGATTAAAAAAATTGATGCTTATGCACCACCGTAATGTCTTTAAGAAAATATGCTGGCTTACAGATTTGTTAAGATTGGACAGACCTGTTTTATTCTGGAGTGTGCGATGAATTGTCTCTGGTGAAGATTTCCTATGATTGACATATCCAGCCTTAGAAGCAGAAATTCAACCACATGTTTTACATATTCCAACCGCTCCATGTTATTTCCTATATGACGGTGTATCCCTTTCGAAGTTGAAGCTTGAGGTTTTCATGTCATTCTTTCATACTCAAAACTAGTACGCCATCATCCAATGAATTCTCCATGTATATATAGTATATATATATTATATATAATATATATAATATAGTCATGAATATTAAATAATTAATATTATAATACAATATCTTCATTTCCTTCTTTAGGGATAAAAGGAAAGGGATTTTTCTTTTCTTTAATGGTGTTATTTTTCTTACTTTTTTTCTACTCATATATATATATATAATATATATATATATAGTTGTTTTTCTTTTATTTCTTTTAGAGTCTACGAACGAGGGATGTGGGTTTTAGACAATAGAATGATTGCAGTGTTTGTCGCCTGAATGAATATTTTAGAGTGGTGGTAAGCACTGACTGTGTGTCGGTGAGGCTGTGTGTTGCGGATAGAAAAAAATACAACAGCGACTTTCTGTTGTTAAGATTGTATTGTTTTTGTTCTTCTCTCTATTCAGTCTCGAGTCGTAGAGCAGGATGTAAAGGAAGGGATCCACGTGATCCTTCTTTGTTATTCGAGGTAACGTGCCTTCACCACATTCTGTATTCACACCACCATCCAAGATAAAAAAAAAGATATCTAGAGCAGTGGTTCTCAAACAGTGCGTCGGGTGACATGTAAGCCCGAATTTTTCAGCGCGTCGCTCAGTAGTATTCTTTGAAAAATCTATCCTGAATATAAAAGATGTACTAAGTTATTATATTATACATTTCTTTACGAACATTGCTTGTTTCGTTGCGACATTATTATGATAGTTATAGTCTTTCTTGAAAATAAATAACAAACGGTTTTAACAGATTTTATTGGATAAAATTTTTTTATTGCAAATTTTCCTTAACATTTTATGTGAACTGAGATTTTCACCTGCCAACATTGTGTAAAAGAGAGGAAATCTTTAATCATTGATGAGGAAATGAGAGTTTGTCTTCAAACATAAAGACAAAAATTGAGAAATCGCAAGGCTATAAGCTATGTTTCTCATTAAACAGGAATGAATAAAACTTCATAGAGGTATGTTTAGTTACTTTTGTTAAATTGTGTTATTTTTTTTATATATGTTAAGTTAACTTATTATTAGTCCTTATTTTGGGGTTATAGTGCGCTATCAAGTATCTGTAGTACGTAAGTACGCCCAGACTGTATAAAGTTTGAGACCACTGAATAGAGTGATAGATAAGATTGTATGTTGGTTTTGTATTTGGTATCAACCTTTTTCAGGTATTTTAATGCGAATCGAAGTCATTTTGACGAAGTAAATGACTCAGGTGCCTTTAGCGGCTGCTGTTTGCTTAATTGGTCACCCAATTAAATATTGAAATGTTAGTCGCATTTTAGGTGTCAGGTTCTATTAGTAAATCCAATAGAAGTAAGGGTGTGGTCTAGTCTCAGTAGTTACATCAGTTATAGTCTTTGAATCTTGGTCCAGAACAATCATGTAACTTATAGCAGGGAACCAGTCGTAATCTTCTGGTATAGTCAGTTAGGATGATTTTAAGACTTACCAATTATCTTAATGCATTTTAATGTATTTTTTGATTGGTCAGTGCCTGCTCTTTTGAAGTTTGGGCAAGATCATGAATATAGTGGTGAACTTTTTGTAAACTTATAAATTCAATATCCATCAAAATGAAAATAAAAAGATTCTTAAAGAAGTGTAGATCAGTGTATCATGTAACGTTGGTTTAGGTTTGGTTTTCGTTTGTTTTATGGATATAACCTTTTTCAGGTGCATTAAATTGCGGATCAAGTATTTAGACAACAAAGGACTGGGTTTGAATTACAGTTTTTGTTGCTTAAGAGTGGGCAACAATAATTATTACATTGCTAGATAGATAGATGTTGGTTTTTACGGATAATCAACCTTTCCCGCATCATTTAATTGCGAATCAAGTCATTTCAAAAACAAAGGTTCAGGTTGTTTCAGTACCGCAAGTTTGCTAGGTGGTCCAATTAAATATTAACAGGATAATAGGTAGTTGGTTGATGTTTTGTTTTACGGCACATCAAACCTTCGGGTATTTAAAACCAAATAAGTCATTTTGATTCACAATCATAAACTATCAGACATATTGAAAAATAATGATTTGATTCGGATCAAATTACCCGGAAGGGATTGATATGCGTAAAGCAAAACAACCAACATACAACTACTCTTCTTGGTTTTGCTAGATTTAGCATATTCTATATCAATCTTAAAAAAACCAAGCACAATTGCGTTCGTGTACTGACAGGGGTTCCTCGAACCAATCTATGTGCATGCGCACGTGAACATGTCATCATGTAAAACTGTTTACTTTCCTCTTAAGCATAATTAAGCACTTTTCTACACAAAGATAATTCACTTATTAAGAACCTTACCTACGAACAAGCATTTGTGTCTTCTGTTATTTATGCTTTCTAATCTATTATTCAGTTAGAAATGAATACGTTCTCGTTAATTCGTCCCATGAATAGTGTATATATACAGGGTGGTGCTAAGTAGGTATAAGCAGTGTCCACATCAGTGAAATAAGTGTCGTAAATTATACTGAAGTGAAAGTGACATATTGATAATAAGAATTTTTGGATTTTATTTATAGAAGCATTGTTAAATAAATTATTATTTAAATATTTTGCTTGAAGGATTATAATGCTGTATGCATAAAATTCGTAGATTAAGAAATATCTGACAAGTGAATCCGAGCAAGATGGCTTCGCTTGCAGACGTACAGACTGTTTCGACTTTATTAAGTTCTTCAGCGATGAAGTATAACCGACTCCGCCTCGCGAAGGATCGAAACGGGTTCACGGCATAGTCAGAGACCATATCGTTGGCCTGCGGTTTGGGGGTGTAATAGTATCATTGACAAGGTTAATTTGCGGGATTGTTGCTATGTACGGCGGCCGAACGGGATAGGGTCTCTGACTATGCATGGAAGTCCGGTTTTGATTCCTGTCGAGGGGATCGTTAGTATAACATGTTGTGCGTTGTTGTGAAGAGACTTAATAAAGTTTAAATACAGTCTGTACGGTGGTTCTGCATAGCGACCATTTTGCGATATTCAGTTGTAAGATTATTCTTTATATTTCGATTTATGGCGATACTGCATTTATAATTGCTTCAAGCAAAGATATAAATAATAATATATTTGAGTAATAAAATGCATGTACATTTACTCTCTTTTATTCACATCAGTAATTGGCATTTACGCAAATTGATGCTGATAAAAGACCTTTGTTCAGAGTGTGGCATGAATGTTTTTCTCATTAGAGAGTGTGTGAACTCTGAGGGCATTTGAGTTGCCTGAGAGATTAGGCTCTTACTTTACTGTGTTCTTATTACATGTATATGCACATTTTGTTTGTTTTTGTTAATAATACAAGTGTAATGTATGTGTTTTCCTTTTTTATAAATGTTACCTACATTTGCACTTCGCCTGTATAATTAGCACTCTGTTATCCTCATTTTGTTGTTTGAATTAGTTCGAGATAAGCAATGTCTCAACCTTTTCAATTAATATATATATATATAAATATATATATTATACAGGGTGGTTGCAAAAGGTAGGTATACAGTAGTGTCACATAGTGTAATTAGGTCGTATTATACTGAAGTGAAAGTGACATTTTAGTAATAAAAATTCTGTAATTTATCGTTTTCCTTATTATTCACTTCTAGTAATTGGCAATTTAACCGAACGGTAATTTGACGGAATGAATGCATAGAGTATTGTTTCGATTAGCGGAGTGTGTGGAACTCTTGAAGGAGCATTTGAGTAGGCTGAGGAATTAGGAGCTTTTATTAAAATGTCTATGCAAACATTTGTTTGTATAATAATTTTTTTAAAAGTAAGAGCGGCCTACAGTGTTTATAAGCAGAATAACTTTGATTATTTTGAACACTTTTGGATTATTTATGATCACTAGGCTGACGTCAAAAGAAGCGGCAGTTGGATATCATATTATATATATTATATATAATATATATATATTAATATTATAAAGTAATTGGAAGTGAATCCGACAGTAATGAATTTAACATTCTTAGAAATAAATGATGTTATTAGTTTGCTGCAGAATTGTTTTCGGACTTTTTAATAAAGCGTCTCGCTTTTAGATTGCAATACGTTGCGATCTTATGTCAACTCATTCTAAATGGGTTTTGGTATAAAAGCGTCCATAGTGGGTGGATTTGCCCGACTAGTCGCGCAGATCCATTATAACGAATAGGAATGTTCAATCCTACTGATTTGGTTTTGGTTGGTTAAAAAATGTTAAAAAAAATGTATTAATGCTAAAAGTTGAAATAATTATTTTAATGGAAATAATTTTGTTTATAAACTCATGTTTTATTACTCATAGATGGAACTAACAGGTACTACACTCCGGGTAAAGTGGACGAGGAGCAATGGTGATGAGGGGTGCTCACATTCCCTAAACTCCAAAATGGAACTCACATCAGATAAGAGTTTCCTCATTTCCGCAGACATGTAAACCTCATCACCGCCTCTAGACTTATATGATTAAAAGGGGTTGGGATTTGTCATTAATGGAAAATAGGTTGGGAAATATATAGGTGTAGGGTGACATGCACGAAGCCGATTGATCGAGGGGGTCTCGACTCACGTTGATTCAAGCGTTCGTTTATAGGACCAACGTGGATGAATTGCAGTTGGACTGCTCATACCATCGGTTCTTTCTTAAGATCAACGGGCGCCAAACGGCCACAGGTGGCCCATGGGGGGGAGTCTTACCTCTGCAGACGTGCAGTTGTGTATTCTAACACAAGAGAGAGATCATATAATAGTGAAAGTTTTGAAAAAAAAAGAAAGAAAAGAAAAGAAAAGAAATAAAGAAATAAATAAAGAAGAGAAGAGCAATACGTCATTGTAGTCTGTGGCAATTCAATCTAACAAATCTATTTGCCATGTAACCAGCAAAATTCATTAACTTGTCAATGCGCAGGTGCAGTTGAGAGATTTTTTCAAACGTTCTTATGAAAATATTAATGAGAAGGAATTAAATGTAATATGCTTCGAACAAAACTTTAAGTGCTTTTAGTAATGCGCGTAGGCACGGCTGCCGTACAGTTTTTGTCATCGTGGATAACAAAAACATTGCTTTTAGATACAGATATTTTAACAGAGTATTATATACTTATACTGTGAGATACTTATACTGCTAGATTTTAACTGAGTATTATATACTTATACTGTCAGATACTTATACTGCTGGATTTTAACTGAATATTATATACTTATACTGCTAGATACTTATACTGCTAGATTTGAACAGTGTATTATATACTTATACTGCTAGATTTTAATTGAGTATTATATACTTATAACGCTAGATATTTATACTGCTAGATTTTAACTGAGTATTATATACTTATACTGTTAGATATTTATACTGCTAATTTTAACTGAGTATTAT
Source organism: Doryteuthis pealeii (assembly GCA_023376005.1). Classification (NCBI taxonomy): domain Eukaryota; kingdom Metazoa; phylum Mollusca; class Cephalopoda; order Myopsida; family Loliginidae; genus Doryteuthis; species Doryteuthis pealeii. The sequence goes on from CM042171.1 coordinate 69,026,607, forward strand.
ATACTTATACTGTTAGATACTTATACTGCTAGATTTTAACTGAGTATTATATTTTATACCGTAGATACTTATACTGCTAGATACTTATACTGCTAGATACTTATACTGCTAGATTTTAACAGAGTATTATATACTTATACTGCTAGATACTTTACTGCTAGATTTTAACAGAGTATTATATACTTATATTGCTAGATACTTATACTGCTGGATTTAACTGAGTATTATATACTTATAGTGCTAGATACTTATACGGCTAGATTTTAACAGAGTATTATATACTTATACTGCTAGATACTTATACGACTAGATTTTAACTGAATATTATATACTTATACTGCTAGATACTATACTGCTAGATTTTGACAGAGTATTATATACTTATACTAATAGATACTTATACTGCTAGATTTAACTGAGTATTATATACTTATAGTGCTAGATACTTATACGGCTAGATTTTAACAGAGTAATATATACTTATAGTGCTAGATACTTATACGGCTAGATTTTAACAGAGTATTATATACTTATACTGCTAGATACTTATAACTGCTAGATTTTAACTGAGTATTATATACTTATACTGTTAGATACTTATACTGCTATATTTTAACTGAATATTATATACTTATACTGTTAGATACTTATACTGCTAGATTTTAACTGAGTATTATATTCTTATACTGTTAGATACTTATACTGCTAGATTTTAATTGAGTATTATATATTATAGTGTTAGATACTTATACTGCTAGATTTTATTGAGTATTTATATTATACTGCTAGATACTTATACTGCTAGATACGTATACTGCTAGATTTTAACTGTATTATATACTTATACTGTCAGATACTTATACTGCTAGATTTTAACTGAGTATTATATACTTATACTGTCAGGTACTTATACTGCTAGATTTTAACTGAATATTATATACTTATACTGTTAGATACTTATACTGCTAGATTTTAACTGAGTATATACTTATACTGTTAGATCTTATACTGCTAGATTTTAATTGAGTATTATATACTTATGCTGTTAGATACGTATATACTGCTAGATCTTAACTGAGTATTATATACTTATACTGTTAGATACTTATACTGCTAGATTTTAACAGAGTATTATATACTATACTGTCAGATACTTATACTGCTAGATTTTAACTGAGTATTATATACTTATACTGTCGGTACTTATACTGCTAGATTTTAACTGAATATTATATACTTATACTGTTAGATACTTATACTGCTAGATTTTAACTGAGTATATATATACTGTTAGATACTTATACTGCTAGATTTTTTACTGAGTATTATATACTTATACTGCTAGATACTTATACTGCTGGATTTTAACTGAGTATTATATACTATATACTGTTAGATACTTATACTGCTAGATTTTAACTGAGTATTACATACTTATACTGCTAGAAACGGCGATTTCAACTAAGTATTATATACTTATACTGCTAGATACGGCAATTATATATTATTATATATATTTTTTGCTTGAAGGCAGTTACAATGCGTATATCGTATAAAATTCGATAATTAATGAAAATAATCATGACAAGCGAACTCGGCAAATATTGCCACCTACATAGAACATGGTACAGCAGTTGTTTCAACTTTATTAAGTCTCATCAGCGATGTATACGATTTCCCTCCGACATAAATTGAAACCGGGAACTCAGCATGCAGAGTCAGAGACTTTACCACTGGGCCACCGATATGCATCGAACGATATATTCGAAATTAACTTGTCACGGGTAAATACGTCACTATTACTGCTAGATACAGCTATTTTAGATAAGTATTATATACTTATACTGTCTACAAAGACCGCAACAACATGGGTCTGTTAACCATACGAATCCCCGGAACATTCCATATATTTCTTGATTATGCTTTTACTCGTTTTCGTGGCTGGATTGCATCTTAAACACTTTTGATACAATTTTTAAGTATGAAGTGTATTCATTGTAGGCATTATCGCTCCTTGATTGCTGTGGTTTATGGGGGAGAGGTTTAGATCGTTCGTGCTGTATCTTATCCCCCAATAAAGCTGGTTCTTTCTTCTTGTGGACTGGTAAGCTGAAATAAAATTTAAGGAACGTAAAAGGAAAGAGACAAAGACAAGAGGTAGTTTTATGACTTAGGCTTTATTGAACGGGACACAGTCGGCCGTGGCGAGGGGATATCCCCTGGCCAGGAAACGACTACACTCAGTTGCGGCTTAAGTTCAAATGACTGAGGTATTCTTTGGGGGTAGGGAGTCAGTCCTTTATGTCGGACATGCGCAAAGAGTTCTTCCGGTGAAAGGCCCCATGGGAATTAAAAATCTTATTTTATTCTATTTGTTGTTTTCGTTTATTAAATCCCCACAGGTTGCCGTTAAGTGGCGTTATGACCTGGATATTCAAAGGCAGTCACGCGAAAATGAATCTCTCTTTCTCCAGCCGTGAACTAGACACATGTGTGTTACGAGTGCCGTACGGTTTTTGTCCTCTACAAGGACAAAAACATTGCTTTTTAGATATAGCTATTTTAACTAAGTATGAAGTGTATAGATCGTAGGGATTATCTTTCCTTGATTGCTGTGGAATCTCCAGCCGTGAACTAGACATAAGTGGGTTACGTAATACACGTGACGTGAAGCGTGAGAGTGGACTGATGGGTGGATTAGTACGGATAGTTTTAGGCAGGAATTCGGGAGAACGGAAAAGTTTAAGTGATGATTTGGCGTGGTTTAATTTAATTGCTCAAGCGAATGATACGTGACAAAGGGGAGAAAGGAGGAGTGAGAGGTCAAAGTGTTAATTAAGTCTGGGAGAATGTGCGAACGGAGGAAAACATGAAATTTCTTGTCCCCGGCAGTTGTAACTTGGGGGGAAACAAGTGTATCTCCGTCTCTTTGGTCTGGGGGCGGGGCTTAGCCCCCACCATCGACAGGCAATACGTGTACCTGTAAATGCACCTTTTAGACTCTATCGTTTCATAGAGCCTTGGCACACCTGTTGTGCCCCTTATTTGCGTGCCAGGTATGTGAGGCTTCAGTCACAACTTTTATATAGTCACATCCATTTCATGTTCCTCAAACCATCTTCAAGGACTCTTTTCTTTTGGAAAATTGATATATCTTCTTGTGTATTCTTTTTGTTGAACTTTGCTCAGGCAGTAAAGTCTATTTGTTATAACTCTTTGTCGAGATTTGTTCTATATATACCGTAAATCCTCAAGTATAGTTCGCTCTTGAATATAATACGCAGGGGAATTTTAGGGGGTCGTACCTCTGAAAGAAAATATGCGTCTGAATAAACATTGCCGGACAGCAAATAGAAACTCGGACATTGCTTAGAAAATATTTTTCATTTTTAACCTCGTATACTATATACGAGGTTAAAAAGGATTTTGACCTTTAAATTTTGGGGGAAAATGCGGATTATACTCGAGATTTACGGTATGTGTATTTCCTTTTATTTTTTCATTCTTTTTTCCTTTTATTTTTTCATTCTTTTTCCTCTTAGTTTTTCATTCTTTTACATTTTATATTTTTCAATTTTTTTCATTTTATTTTTTCATTCTTTGTCCTTTTACTTTTTTAATATTTTTCACTTTATGTTTTCATTCTTTTTCATTTTATGTTTTCATTCTTTTTCATTCTATTTTTATATTCCGTTTTATGTTTTCATTCATTTTCCTTTTATTTTTTCACTTTTTCATTTTATGTTTTCATTCTTTTTCATTTTATTTTTATATTCCATTTTATGTTTTCATTCATTTTCCTTTTATTTTTTCACTTTTTCATTTTATGTTTTCATTCTTTTTCATTTTATTTTTATATTCCATTTTATGTTTCATTCTTTTCCTTTTATTTTTCACTTTTTCACTTTATTTTCATTCTTTTTTATTTTATTCTTTCATTCTTTTCATTTTTCTTTCATTCTTTTTCATTTTATTTTTTCATTCTTTTTCATTTTATATTCATTCTTTTTCCTTTTATTTTTTCATTCTTTTTCATTTTATGTTTTCATTCTTTTTCATCTTATTTTTTCATTTTTTTTTTCATTTTATTTTTTCATTTTTTTTCCTTTTATACTGGGATAACCTAACGTATTATAATTGACTGACTTAACACCACCCCGTGTTTAAAATAATTGATTTATTTATAATTGAATATTTATCAATTGGTTCTTAAAACAATTTCTCATTTCACTATAAAATTCTTGCATAGCGTGAAGTTTGGATTTAGGAAAGGAACAAGGGAAAAATTTGAAATTTTGTGAAGAACATTCGTATGCATTCCTTTCAAGGAAATACCAAAGGGGATAAAGAGGGAACAATCACAAAAGATAATCTAGGATCACAATAGTTCTATAAGCACATTCGAAATGTTGTAGGTATAATTGTAATAAAGAACAACGTGATCTGCGTTAAACGTAGCTTCTTATATCATAGGCCAGGGTGTGACATGTGACCTCTTAATGCAAATAAACATGTAATAAATATGACCAACACATGATGGGTGCTTTTTAATCCTCACTGTCCTGTACAAAGCTGCTGGAACTCATACTTGGAAAATTCAATTGTAACCGGTTAAAGTTTAGTATAAAAGTTTGGAAAATAAAGATTATTAGTTTTTAACATTTTAAAAAGGGGTAGGGTGTTTGACATTAGAGCAATTTGAAGAATACGGTCAGGATAATCATATAGGTACTAATGTTTGACATTGTAGCTTACTGAAATCGAAGCATCTAGGAGTTGCTATAGCAGTAGCCAAAAATCCTTCTCTACAGATAAGAGGTAAGAAAATCCTTCTCTGCAGATAAGAGGTAAGAAAAAAGAAAAAGAAAGAAAGATATATGAACGAGAAGAGATAGAATCTGAACTTGGGGAAAGAGAGGGGCGAGAAGAACAAAAAGAAGAAACAATGGAGAAAAGATATATGAAATCAAAGAAAGCAGTCAACAGGGTACTGATAAAGGGATATATATATATATATATATATATACCAACCCCTCCGCACGAGCAGGATGTGACACAAGGTCAATTTCTAAAGCGGAGTTCGTCAGCTTTGAATTCAGAGTTTTCCTTCTTCTAGACCGGTTGCCTAAACAAGGTTAAAGAGTCCGGCCTGCCCTACTATTTATCCATAGCTGGAGGGAGAGTAGGATTCATACCTTTCCCAAGGGTATTAGCGCTAAGTGAAATGTAATTACCACATCCAGGGTTTGAATTCGGGGCGACGGACAGCAGAGACTGAAAAGTGAATACTAAAGGGGATACCGAAGGGAGTGATTACAAAAGAACAGAAGATTCTGGCCTATAAGAGGTAAGGGGAAGAAAAAGAAGAAGAGAAGAGATACAAACGGGGAGGGAAAAAATCTGAGATTGGGGAAAGAAAAAGCCGAGAAGAAGAAAAAGAAAAAAATGTTGGTTGGTTGGTTGGATTTTATTTTGTATTATGATTTTTATTTTCTATTCTTAAAAAAACCTATAAATCTGACTTGCTGATTGATCGGAAGGGGTTTCTCCGACCGAGGGTCTCGCCCAAGAACGGAGGATTCAGACAGATAAGAGGTAAAAAGGACGAGAAGAAGGGCGAGAAGAAGAAGAAGAAGAAGAAGAGAAGAAGAAGAAAGGCGAGAAGAAGAAGAAGGGGCGAGAGAAGAAAAAGAAGAAGGGCGAGAAGAAGAAGAAGAAGAAGAAGAAGAAGAAGAAGAAGAAGAAGAAGAAGAAGAAGAGAAGAAGAAGAAGAAGAAAAGCGAAGAAGAAGAGAAGAAGAAAGAAGAAGAAGGGCGAGAAGAAGAAGAGGGCGAGAAGAAGAAGAAAGAAGAGAAGAAGAAGAGAAGAAGAAGAAGAGAGAAGAAGAAGAAGAAAGAAGAAGAAGGGCGAGAAGAAGAAGAGAAGAAGAGAAGAAGAAGAAGAAGAAGAAGAAGAAGAAGAAGAAGAAGAAGAAGGGCGAGAAGCAGAAGAAGAAGAAGAAGAAGAAGAAGAAGAAGAAGAAGAAGAAGAAGAAGAAGCAGAAGGGCGAGAAGAGAAGAAGAAGGGCGAGAAGGGGCGAGAAGAAGGGCGAGAAGAAGAAGAAGAAGGGCGAGAAGCAGAAGAAGAAGAAGTGTGAGAAGAAGAAGAAGAAGAAGAAGAAGAAGGGCGAGAAGAAGGGCGAGAAGAAGAAGAAGAAGAAGAAAAGAAGAAGAAGAAGAAGAAGAAGAAGGCGAGAAGAAGAAGAAGGGCGAGAAGAAGGGCGAGAAGAAGAGAAGAAGAAGAAGAAGAAGAAGAAGAAGAAGAAGAAGAAGAAGAAGAAGAAGAAGAAGAAGAAGAGAAGAAGAAGGGCGAGAAAGAAGGGCGAGAAGAAGAAGAAGAAGACGAAGAAGAAGAAGGGCGAGAAGCAGAAGAAGAAGAAGTGTGAGAAGAAGAAGAAGAAGAAGAAGAAGAAGAAGAAGAAGAAGAGGAAGAAGAAGAAGAAGATAGAATCTGAAAATGGTAAAAAAGAAAATCCCCGCGGGAAAAAAAATGGCGTGGTATAAAAGCGAGATGAAATCAAAGAAAGCTGACAACAGGGGACTGATAAAGGGAAATAACTCCAAGCGGACAAGCGAGATTGAAAGCCCCGCGTGTACATTTAATGTTATTTCGTTCACTGACTCTCAGCTGACAACAACCGAACGGTGTCTTGCGATTGAGTGCCCTTCAGTGGAATTGGTCAAAGAACGATGCCAATTAAGAATCCACCAGGCAAGGAATGGTATGTTAATTGGACTGTCGAAATTTGAGGTCATGTTAGTTTCCCGCACATTTACACTTAGAGTTGATTTAATGATTTTTATGATGATGATTCAATAGAATAAACTGTGAAGAGAAAGTGGAAGTGAATCCGACAGTATGTAATATAAGGAAAAATTGGAAAAAACACAAGTTCATAAAACGAGTGATGTTTATTTCGCCTACGCTGCAGTGTTTCGATCTGTTTCAATAGATCTTCATCGGGGCTTTTGGACCATATGACCTTAAGGCACCCCTTTTGCGATTTCGATTCGTGGGGACATTTTTCCATTTACACCGTCAAAATCCGGTTAATTGTTTACAGACGATTTTTAGAGTTTTTTTTTAATTATAAAACTAACCCTAACCCCTAACCCCAACCCTAACCCTAACCCTAACCTAACCCTAACCCTAACCCTAACCCCTAACAAACAACCGGATTTTTGCGGTGTAAATGAGAAAAGTGTCCCCACGAGTCGAGATCGCAAAAGGGGTGCCTTAAGGTCATATGGTCCAGGCTTTTGTTAATTTGAGTGAAAATGAATTTATCCCAGAGAATAAGAAAACTGTGGGAGTCCTTTGTTTTGTCGGTCAGTCTATGTAAAAATTGTTGAATGAAAAACGAGCGTTCTTGAGTGTTTGAAAAATAAAACGAACGCTGAACAACGGTTGTAAAATGTAAACAGACACAGACCCTCACTTACGTTGTGTGTGTTAGTGTGTTAGTGTGTGTGTGTGTGTGTGTGTGTTAGTTTGTGTGTGTGTGTGTGTGAGTGTGTGTGTGTGCGTGCGTGTGTGTGCGTGCGTGTGTGTGTATGAAAATGTAAACAGACGCTCACTTTCGCTGGGTGTGTGAGAAGAAACTGTGTAGAGATACACAGGTTATCCTATAGAAACATCATCATGATGCCGTGCTAGCAGCACGGATATCCATGACAATCTCTCGCCAACCGTCCCTATCATTCATTGTTTCCTGCGCAGCATCCAGTATCCGCATAGTTGGTTAATGTAAGTCTTTGCTGGACGGTCCGCACTGGGGTGCCCAAGTGTTGGCTTCCATTGAAGAACGTCGCTTATGAGATCGTCCTTGCTTCACTAGCAGTGTCTGGCATATCTTGTTCATCCCACTCGGATGGTTTGTGTGATAGGGGACAAGTGGACGTACAGCTGCTTCCTTGTGGGGTATTGTTTATATATATATATATATATATATATATATATATATATATATATATATAGGTATATGTAAAAACAAAATTTTTTTTGCGATGAAACAAAGAAAATACAGTGCTCAATCACAGTTTGTAAGAGCTAATATTTATTTATTTTACAATGTTTTCATAGATCAATGTTCATTATCAGCGACCGCGGTTTCATGCTAAAAGCAATCATCAGGTTGAGGAGCAAGATCCTATGGTGTTTGTTGGAGTTCTTTACTCAAGTAAAGAACTCCAACAAACACCATAGGATCTTGCTCCTCAGCCTGATGATTGCTTTTAGCATGAAACCGTGTCGCTGATAATGAACATTGATCTATGAAAACATTGTAAATAAATAAATATATATATATATATATATATATATATATATATATATATATATATATGCGTATTTTTTATTGTGTATAAACTTTGTTCTTGTGAGCGTTGTTTTTTTGGTATCATGAAGCATGGAAAAAACAGAACAAAAACAAAACGGAAAAAAACCCCAGAGTTTTAACATCCAGCTGTTGTTCTGTTCCTGGTTCGATTAATTCCGATATTGTGGGTGAATATTCACCCTTTGTCAAGGTATAAAGACTGTGTGGGGAAAAGTGAAATCCAGTATATGGGAGAAAAAAATTGAAGTGAAAGGATTTGGCATTGTTTAGCCGTTATTTTTCTTTCGAAATCATATATATATAATATATATATATATATATATATATATATATATACAAAATAAGTATATAAGTATACGTCCACGGGTATACTAATACATAAAAATATAAGTAAGAAAAATGTACAATGTGCGCAATTCCAAGTAATAAAATAACCCTAGATGGGTTGATATGCCGTTAAAAGAATTACGACCTCTGGGGGTAAATAAAATTTAGCAGAGAGAATCAAAGCGTAGAGATCCACAGTTCGAATCTTAGTCGCACTATTATGTTCACTTTCAGGCCAGTACTCTTGGGAAAGGTATGAACCCCCTAATCTCCCGAGCTACGGTTAGATAGTACCACAACATCTATTTAATAAGGGTGGCTTTGGCATTAAATAACCCACGAAGTTTGATATGACATTAAAACAAAAGAAACCAAACTAAACCCCAAACACTTTTCTCAATTTCGATCAAGTTACAATGAAAGAACCGGTTCCCACTAAATCACCGAGGTTAAGCAGCGATGAGCCTAGTCAATACTCACATGGGTAACTATTTAAGCTACAGCAGGTATTGTAAGCAACCTGATATCAAAATAACTTGATTCGGCATTAAATGACCCGAAAAGGGTTGATATGCCGTAAAACAAAACAACCAACCAACCAACCAACCTGATAGAAAAATCACTTGATTTGGCATTAAATGACCCGAAAAGGGTTGATATGCCGTAAAAAAACAAACAACCAACCAACCAACCAACCTGATAGCAAAATCACTTGATTTGGCATTAAATGACCCGAAAAGGGTTGATATGCCGTAAAACGAACAAACAACCTGCCTGCTAGACCACCGAAGTTAAGCAGCGATGAATCTGTTCAATACCTACATGGGTAACCATTTAAGCAACAGCAGATACTGTAAGCAACCTAATATCAAAATGACTTGATTCGGCATTAAATGACCCGAAAAGGGTTGATATGCCGTAAAACAACCAACCAACCAACCAACGAATCAACTATAGTTTCCATGGAAATAAATAGATGGCATTACTTTCAGAGCATCTTTCGTCTAATTCAACCAATAGGTTTTTTTCTTTGTGTTTCCCCATAGATCTTAGTACACGGAACAAATATCTAGTCATCACAAAAGATAGTGTTTTGTAGCTGAAAACTTATCCTATGCAATGGTGTTGTTTTGCTTCTTATATCTTCTATGGTTTCCAGCAATCTGAATCTTTTGTTTATCAAAATGACTTGATTCGGCATTAAATGTCCCGAAAAGGGTTGATATGCCGTAAAACCAAACCATTTTCTTGAGTCAGAAACTCTTGAGGTGAGGAATTCAATTCTGTAAAAAACGAAGACGCAAAACTGATTGAGAATTCTTTGAAATGTTCAAAGAATCTTATGTAGATGCAATGAGGAATGGAAAGGTCTTTGACCGGACTGACCGCTTCAAGGAAAGTGGAAAAAATCAATTGAAATTGTGATGAATTTCGAGGAAGACTTTCTATTAGCACAAAATCTGAATCAGTTATAATGCTAGATAGAAGGTTGGCTGGGTTGGTTTAATGGTATATCAAACCTTGTGGGATATTCAATACCAAATCTTGTCATTTTTTTTATTTCTATATATTAATACTTAATAATAGTGGGAAGCGCGTGGTGTAATGATTAAAGTCATGGGAAATGAACTCGTCGCCCCGAGTTCAAATTCTGGATGTGGTAATTGCATTTCACTTAGCGCTAATATCCCTGGGAAAGGTATGAATCCTAATTTCCCTCCAGCTATGGATAAATAGTAAAGCAGACTGGGCTCTTTGTTTTGTGTCTTTGTTGGTTAGGCAACCTGTCTAGAAGAAGAAAAACTCTGAATTCAAACCTGTTGAACTCCGCTTAAGAAATTGACCTGGTGTCACACCCTGCTCGTGCGGAGGGGTGGTAAATATATATATACTAATACTCATGTTCCTAAATTGTACGACCGTTATCATCTTGGCCAAACTCACAGCTTCACGAAAGAAAAAAACAATTGAAATTGTGTTGAATGTCGAGGAAGACCTTTTATCAGTTATGATGTTAGATAGAAGGGTGGTCGGTTGGTTGGTTGGTTGGTTGGTTTAAGGCATATCAACCCTTGTGGAATATTCCCGTTGTAAAAAAAACAAACTTTCCAATGTATTTCTAGAGTAAAACACTTTCTAAAGTATTTCTACAAGTAAGTCGGGCTGGCCTAAAGTTGGTATCAACCAATCAGCGAGGGAGTCTCTCCCCTTTTCACTAGCGCTAAACCAAGGAGATTGTTTTTGCATCTGAGGTGGAGCGCCACATATACCATCAGCTCTTTACTTTACTACATAGATCCCTGTGCTACTCATACGCTGAGTTGGCGAGGGCCGGTTTCGAACTAGGAACCTTGTGGTTTATAGCCGAACGCTCTAACGACTGAGCTAACCTGGCCCTTCTATAATAAAACCCTTTCCAACGCATTTCAACATAAAAAAACCCATTCCAGTTTATTTCGTTAGTAAAAATCTTTTGTCCATTTATCTATTCTATTGTGTCTATATACTGCATTGCATAGCCTAAGTAGTATGTCATTGAACTTACCCATCTTCCATACCTCGGGGGTATTTCGTCAAGACCTGCTGCTTTTCTACCTTTTAATTTCTTTAAGGCTTCGTTGAGTTCTTCTGTTGTGAAATCTCCCAGTTTGATGTCTAGTTGTCTATCTATGATGTTTTGGGTGTTATTTTCTATGATTTTAGTGGGTTCCCCAGAAGTTTCTGGGAGTGATCTTTCCATTTCTGAAGTCTATCTTTTTGGCTGGTTGCCTTTAGCTTTGATCTAGAGGTACTTTTCCTATCACTGATTTCATTTACTGTTTGCCATGCTAATCGTAACTATCTGTCTTCCACCGATTGTCTGATGTTATTCATTTGTACTTGGATGTATTCTATTTGTTCTTTTTTGTATGTTTTGGTTAGTTCTATCTGAGCTTTCCTGAGGTTGTATAAATTGGTGTTAGTTGGGTTTGTTTATTACGTTTGGCTGCCTTTTTGATATCCTTTCTCTTTTCTCTTACTGCTTCTGTCTCCCAGGGAACAGAATGTTCGGCCTTTAGTTTAGTTGGTACGCACTCGGCTGCTGCTTCTAGGTGGGCACTGACAAAGTTTTCGTATTGCTCGTTTAGTGTGGAGCTTTCAGATATCTCTTGGAGGATATCGAACTTATTTCTTAATGCAACAGCGTAGCGATTGCATATATCGCTGTTGGCAAGTGTCGACCAGTGTATATATTATAGCTACTGGCAAAATGAGCCTAAAATGCGTTTTTGACAAAATGACTTTAGCCCCCCCTCCACTACAGAAAATAATTTACCAAAAATCAGGGAATTATCGGATTTTAATGAAATTTTCAGTGTTCATTTATCAATGAACTATCTTTATAATGCATTATTTATTTTATTTCAAAACTTTCTCATTTTTTTCAGTCACTTAATTTTGACCCCCCTTATGTTGGGGGCGTAAAATGTTTTGCGAGTTGGTCATTTTCGATACTAATTACAGTATAAATAAAGAGATAAAAGACCAAAGTTATGAATAGAAACAAAAAATCTTTTTTACGGTTGTTGTTTTATGAGAAAATAAGTACCGAAAATAAAATGTAAAAAAATAATAAATAATTTAATTTTTGGAGATTTCTTTTTACTCATTTCGATAATTATTTAATTGGCTATTATTTTATAAAAGAAAAAAATTATACATCGATGTTTTTTCTGCTTAAAAAGGGGAGGGGGTACATTTTCAATAGAGTTTTTCTTCAAAACTTATTAATTTTTGCGCCTAAAATAAGGTTTGCATTAAGTAGATATTTATTTTTAGAATCTAAAAATATAACATTTTAAACTTAAAATCCGAATACTTTTATTTTAATTGAATTTTATATATTAATTTTAAAAAATACTAAATTAAAGTTTTGAAATAAAATAACTGATGCATTATAAAATTCATTAATTGTTAAATCAATACTGAAAATTTCATTAAAATCAGATAATTACCTGATTTTTGGTAAATTTTTTTCCATCCCAAATGTTATTTTAAAATTGTAAACAAGAGCCTAAAACCATTGAAAAAGAGGCTGAATGGCGGATCGCGTCGAAATTGACCAAAACAAATAGTTTTAAATCTATCAAAAACAAACTGCATATGTAATGATATTTTTCTTTTTTAATGATGGCCATTATGTTACTACTTATCGATTTAGACAAAGTTTGACCTTAAATAATAGATTTAATTAATTTTAATTCGCTTTTAAAATTCCTAGCAGATGACAAAACATGCCTATCCCTAATATATAATAAAACAGAGTAATTCTATGTGAAGTATTTGGATTTTGAAAGGAAAATTTATGGGGAACTTCTGGAATAATTCCAGAAATGGAAAAAGAAGATGCTAAAAAAACAACAAGAAAAAAAAACATACCAAAGAGAAAAATAATTTATTTTCTTTACTTCCGAAAACTTGTTCAAAATCAATTAATTTATTATTTGAAAAAAAAAAAAGAATAAATAAATGAATAAAAACATAACCCTCGCAACCTCCCCCCAACATAACAAAACGAAAAAGCAAAATAAAGATAAAACAAAAACAATATGAGATTGCTTTTTCAAAACAACAACAAAAAAAAAAAAAAAATGGCAAACTAACATCCTTTTTATTCATTTATTTATCAAAAGAAATCTTTTCAGGAAATTGCCAAAATTATAAATTAAGTTGGTCCCACCTCTGCTCAAAATCCTCAAAGGCCTCAATAAAGTAATCATATATATTTGAACAAATATACAATTCCTATTGGAAATAGGAATTGTATTGGGCATGGAAATTACACACACCCACACCCATAAATAAACAAACAGACCGCTGCTTAATGATATTTAAAAAAAACCTGGAATGATAATCAGACACACACACATAAACAAAAACAAACAAACAAACAAACAAACAAACAAAACTAAAAAAAAAAAAAAAAAAAAGCGAATTAGATCGGCCTGGAAATAAATATAGAGGATAATGCTTAGAGGGTAAGCCAAACCTGGAACGATAATCAGACACTGTTGAATAGACACGCACACATAACACAACACACACACACAGAGAGAGAGAGAGAGAGAGAGAGAGAGAGAGAGAGAGAGAGAGAGAGAGAGAGAGAGAGAGAGACACACACACGCGCGCAAAATGCCCCTATCAGAAGTCAAAACTCCTTTTGAAAGGTGCATATGTGTCAGAAAAAGGCCGGAGAATGTACCAGTCAAAACGTCTAACGCAGCGAAGGTAGAAGCTATTTAGCCGCCGCTCTTGGTAGGAATTCAGGGTCCATGTTTCACTTCCATACATAAGGGTGCTAATAACACATGCCCTATACACTTGTACCTTTGTACGGATAGTGAGCTTGCTGTTGTCCCACACTCTTGCTGTGAGCTTCCCAAAAGTTGAGGCAGCTTTTCTGATTCGGCAACTGAGTTGAGTATCAAGTGACAGGTTGTCGGTGATGGTGGACCCAAGGTAGGTGAAGGTGTTTACATTGTGTCAGAAGAAGGCCGGAGAATGTACCAGTCAAAACGTCGTGTTTGGTTGTCTGAATAATTCTTTGTACGCTACTGAACCTTCTGAAACAAGAAAGTACTGCTCATATATATTTGAACACATACACAATCATATACCACATATATACCCACATCATCCACTTATTACAGAAAAGTAGTATGGAGTCTGTGCCCTGATTCTTGGCAAATATATCTCCCACTTCCTGACCATTGTATTAATATTCATTAACTCTTTAATTTTATTTTGAGAGCCGCATCTGGCTCTCAGTGTTTCCTGTGACCTATCTGAGACTGGCTTCAGGATAAGAATATTCCTTTAGAGCATTGAGCCCTATAGTTGGGGACACATATTGAGGCGCGGGGTCTAATGGTTAGAGTCGTGGGAAATGAACTCGTCGACCCGAGTTCAATTCTTGGACGAAGCTGTTTACATTTCACATGGTGCTAATACCCTTGGGAAAGGTATGAATCCAATTCTCCTACAGTTATGGAAAAATAGCAGGGTAGACTGACTCTTAATCATGGCTAGGTAACCAGTCTAGGAGAATGAAAACTCTGAATTCAAACCTGTTAAACTCTGCTTAAAAGAGGGTTGGAATATTATAGTTGGGATACCTTATGGATAGTCAATCTTTTTTTTAAATCAAAATAAGTCCAACTATTAGAGGATAAAGATTTTCAGATTTTTTCATAATTTTGAGTTGTTTTGTTGTTTTGTTGTTTTTTAATTAAAAAAAAATTCATCTACTTCTGTGAAAGAGCAACGACCAGAATTTCAAGACTAAATAAACCAAAATAAATATTCATTTCCTAAACATTTTAATGTTGTTTTTATTATGCTACTAACAATTATAGATGATAAATAAGAAAAAAAATGATTTTAGACTAATAGTATTTGATAATTTGCTTGAAGCATTGTTAAGTATATTATTTATTTATTTATTTATTAAGAAGGCAATTACAATGCGTATAAAAATAATGTCCTGTGTCTAATCAATTTCGAAGAAACTTCATCTTCAGATACGGTTTTTTTAAAATGGACGCGGTCTTGTGTGTTTTTTTGTTTTGAACGTTATAAACACGCGTCTCGCGGGTTGTTATAACGCCACATGGAAGAGTCGTATATCCGTTGTTCAATCAATTTCAATTCATTCCTTTTAAAATAAATAATTAAATTTATTAAATAAATAAAATGAATGAAATTGAAATTGATTGAACAACAAATATCACGGCTCTTCCGCGTGGCGTTATAACAACCCACGAGACGCGTGTTTATAACGTCCAAAACAAAAAAAAAACACACACAAGACTGTGTCTATTTCAAAAACAGTCTCTGAAGATGAAGTTTCTTCGAAATTGATTAGACACTGGACATTATTTTTTTATACGCATTGTAATTGCCTTCTTAATATAAATAAATTATTTTAGACAGTTTAAAATTGTTTATATATATTTGAACAAACACACACTCCGATTTATTAGGAAATAAACAAAGTGTATAATGTAACCTTTAAAACATCATGGGGACAAAAATAATAAGAAAGAAAACATGTCCCTTGTTTTGTTCATATCAGAAGTCACAACTCCTTGTTGCAGATTGACTATTGTTCAGTTTGTTTTGCGCGGGAAGTTCGAAAAGACAAAGGAAAATTGAACTGAGAAGACAATGTCTAAGGTAGACAGAGGGTCTGGTGTGACAAAGGACTCATCTGAACAAACGCGAATTTGAACAAAGAGAAAGGACTTCCGGTCAAGGAACAAAAGGATGTGTGGGTGGTCGTCAATACTTAAGCGGTCATCAGGGCAGCCCAGAAGGCAGACCCCAGGAGACGGCGAAGAGAGCACAAGGACTGACTGACCGTCGACACGGTCGGGCGCTGCTGCGGGCAGTGAGGCTCGCCCACCACCTTCCACCACACCATAGGTAGTCGTAGTGTTCATTATCCATGCTCGCCACTCACCTACCACACACCGAAGAAAATAAAGAAGAGTCATCTTTTGTATACGCGTATCTGTTGTTATTGAAGTTCAGTAGCTGACTACTACCATACATCGCTTTTGGGTTAGTGACGATAGCCGCTACTAACATACACGAATTTAGCGGCGCGAATTCGAAGCCAGTATACAACATCCTTATGAAAGGTTCATATTATGCCAGAAGAAGGCCGGAGAATGTACCGATCAAAACATCGTGCACTGTTTTCTGAAAAATTGTGTGAACGTTACTGAACCTTCCAAAAACAATGGATAGATTAAGTGCGGCCCATTGTGATGTAATGGTTAACAAGCTAGTCTCGCAAGTGTTAGGGATCCTTTACCCTCGTTGGGTATATACACAATAGGTTAATTTTCACCTTGTCAAAATTCCTAGCATAAAATTGTGCTTTCGAATTATTGAAATGAACTTAATTGTTATTAAGAACACATTTTTATGATATTTTTGTGTTAAAGCATGCAGTTGTATTGTTTTCGAAAAAGTTTCTAAGATTTGTTTATTTCGCACGGAGTCTTTCAAAATAGCTACCGGCTTGATTCAAAGTGAAAGTCAAGGGAAGTTACTCTAATTGCCTTATTTACTAGGAATTTTGACAACTAAAGGTGAAAATTACCCACAATAGTTCTTATGATAGAGAGAGATAGGCATCAGAGAGATATTAGACAGATAGATAACTTACTTGGTGTTCTTCGTCTAGTCGCCATGTTGAATATTCACTTCTTCTTTCTACTTCGACCATTTGTGTGATCGCATAAGTTCTTGCTTTTAGTCTTCTCTTGTTGGTTCTTCCTTTGCATGTTTGGCCGGTCTTCTAACTAAGGGCATAATTAATTAGTTAATAAGATTTATGGCTTTTTAAAGTTTTATTTGCCTTTTCCTAACTCTTCGCGCGGAGGGAGTCCAACCACCGTAGGATACGTCTGTCCTGCGTAGCATCTCGGCTGCAACTGCCTTAACTAAGTCAAAATCACGTGACGTGTGAGATTTCCGGTTTTTAACAATTGTTACATAATCATTAGATACCTAATGATTATGACAATAGTGTAGAAATCATATTAGTGCAGCTGATGGCCTTGAGAGTGAGTGACAGTGCTTGACCTCACTCTGACCTTGCGGTCTGGGGATGATCGTGAGAACTGGAAGGCGATAGAAAGCCCCCTTCCGGTTTAAGGAGTAAGCAACTCAGTTAGTTAGAATTAGAACTTAGAAGCGAAGCTAGCAAGATGTGAGTCTCACTGCGTGATTGTCTGGTCTGGGGGATCTGCGAATAAAGTAACATCATCGTAAATCGAAGTCTTGTGGTTATTACTAAAAGCTAACAATGGCACAAGGCTTCGATAAGGAGTGATCCCCAACAGAACCAGACCTGGAATCCTCAATAGAAGACCAGACGAGACCTTTGAAGATATACCAGATCCGGCCAGAAGAATAGACGACAGAGTAAGAAGTAAGAGAAGTATATAACACACTGTCTTGTATTTTTCCACGGAAACTGCCGTCAACGTGCTGATTTGAAAGCCCTATTCTACAGGTGCTTGTCAATAATCTATGCTACTACGTAGATTATGCAACACAGCCTCAATTGGTGAAGTTCGAATTTTGGAGCACAAGATTTATTTGCCCGTAACTCATCGCGTAGGGTTCAGTAATCCGTAGGATATGTCTATCCTACGTCACATCTCGGCTGCAACTGTTTTAACAAACTCAAAATCAGTGACGTGCGAGATGTCCGGTTTTTAACAATGTCTTGTATTTTTGCCACGGAAACTGCCATCTACTTGCTGATTTGAAAGCCCTATTCTATTTATTTTCAATAATCTATGTTACCAGATATATATCGTGCAACACAAGGTCCATTACTGTTGAATAGCAGTTCAAACTTCAAGTTAAATGTTGCACGATATATATCTGGTAACATAGATTATTGAAAATAAATAGAATAGGGCTTTCAAATCAGCAAGTAGATGGCAGTTTCCGTGGCAAAAATACAAGACATTGTTAAAAACCGGACATCTCGCACGTCACTGATTTTGAGTTTGTTAAAACAGTTGCAGCCGAGATGTGACGTAGGATAGACATATCCTACGGATTACTGAACCCTGCGCGATGAGTTACGGGCAAATAAATCTTGTGCTCCAAAATTCGAACTTCACAATTGAGGCTGTGTTGCATAATCTACGTAGTAGCATAGATTATTGACAAGCACCTGTAGAATAGGGCTTTCAAATCAGCACGTTGACGGCAGTTTCCGTGGAAAAATACAAGACATTGTGTTATATACTTCTCTTACTTCTTACTCTGTCGTCTATTCTTCTGGCCGGATCTGGTATATCTTCTAAGGTCTCGTCTGGTCTTCTATTGAGGATTCCAGGTCTGGTTTCTGTTGGGATCACTCCTTATCGGAAGCCTTGTGCCTTGTTAGCTTTTAGTAATAACCACAAGACTTCGATTTACGATGATGTTACTTTATTCGCAGATCCCCCCAGACCAGACAATCACGCAGTGAGACTCACATCTTGCTGCAGCTTCCTTTCTAAGTCTAACTCTAACTGAGTTGCTTACTCCTTAAACGCGAAGGGGGCTTTCTATCGCCTTCCAGTTCTCACGATCATCCCCAGACCGCAAGGTCAGAGTGAGGTCAAGCACTGTCACTCACTCTCAAGGCCATCAGCTGCACTAATATGATTTCTACACTATTGTCATAATCATTAGGTATCTAATAATTATGTAACAATTGTTAAAAACCGGAAATCTCACACGTCACGTGATTTTGACTTAGTT
Source organism: Doryteuthis pealeii (assembly GCA_023376005.1). Lineage (NCBI taxonomy): Eukaryota > Metazoa > Mollusca > Cephalopoda > Myopsida > Loliginidae > Doryteuthis > Doryteuthis pealeii. The sequence continues at coordinate 69,045,628 of CM042171.1, forward strand.
AAGGCAGTTGCAGCCGAGATGCTACGCAGGACAGACGTATCCTACGGTGGTTGGACTCCCTCCGCGCGAAGAGTTAGGAAAAGGCAAATAAAACTTTAAAAAGCCATAAATCTTATTAACTAATTAATTATGCCCTTAGTTAGAAGACCGGCCAAACATGCAAAGGAAGAACCAACAAGAGAAGACTAAAAGCAAGAACTTATGCGATCACACAAATGGTCGAAGTAGAGAAAGAGAGAAGTGAATATTCAACATGGCGACTAGACGAAGAACACCAAGTAAGTTATCTATCTGTCTAATATCTCTCTGATGCCTATCTCTCTCTATCATAAGAACTATTGTGGGTAATTTTCACCTTTAGTTGTCAAAATTCCTAGTAAATAAGGCATTAGAGTAATTCCTTGACTTTCACTTTGAATCAAGCCGGTAGCTATTTTGAAAGACTCCGTGCGAAATAAACAAATCTTAGAAACTTTTTCGAAACAATACAACTGCATGCTTTAACACAAAAATATCATAAAATGTGTTCTTAATAACAATTAAGTTCATTTCAAATAATTCGAAAGCACAATTTTATGCTAGGAATTTTGACAAGGTGAAAATTAACCTATTGTGTATATACCCAACGAGGGTAAAGGATCCCGTAACACTTGCGAGACTAGCTTGTTAACCATTACATCACAATGGGGCCGCACTTAATCTATCCATTGTTTTTGGTTCAGTAACGTTCACACAATTTTTCAGATAACAGAGTGCGATGTTTTGATCGGTACATTCTCCGGCCTTCTTCTGGCATAATATGAACCTTTCATAAGGATGTTGTATACTGGCTTCGAATTCGCGCCGCTATTCGTGTATGTTAGTAGCGGCTATCGTCACTAACCCAAAAGCGATGTATGGTATAGTCAGCTACTGAACTTCAATAACAACAGATACGCGTATACAAAAGATGACTCTTCTTTATTTTCTTCGGTGAGTGGTAGGTGAGTGGCGGGCATGGATAATAACACTACGACTACCTATGGTGTGGTGGAAGGTGGTGGGAGAGCCTCACTGCCCGCAGCAGCGCGCGACCGTGTCCGACGGTCAGTCAGTCCTGTCTCTCTCCCGTCTCCCTGGGGTCTGCCTTCCTGGGGCTGCCCTGATGACCGCTTAAGTATTGACGCACACCACACATCCTTTTGTTCCTTGACGCGAAGTCCTTTCTCTTGTTCAAATTCGCGTTTGTCCAGATGAATGTCACACCAGACCCTCTGTCTACCTTAGACATTGTCTGCTCAGCAGTTCAATTTTCCTTTGTCTTTTCGAACTTCCCGCGCAAAACAACTGAACAATAATCAATCTGCAACAAGGAGTTGTGACTTCTGATATGAACAAAACAAGGGACATGTTTTCTTTTCTTATTATTGTTGTCCCCATGATGTTTTTAAAGGTTACATTATACACTTTGTTTATTCCTAATAAATCGGATTGTGTGTTTGTTCAAATATATATAAACAATTTTAAACTGTCTAAAATAATTTATTTATATTAAGAAGGCAATTACAATGCGTATAAAAAATAATGTCCAGTGTCTAATCAATTTCGAAGAAACTTCATCTTCAGAGACTGTTTTTGAAATGGACGCGGTCTTGTGTGTTTTTTTGGTTTGGACGTTATAAACACGCGTCTCGTGGGTTGTTATAACGCCACGCGGAAGAGCCGTGATATCCGTTGTTCAATCAATTTCAATTTCATTCCTTTTATTTATTTAATAAATTTGATAATTTATTTTAAAAGGACGTTTTGACTGGTACATTCTCCGGCCTTCTTCTGACACAATGTAAACACCTTCACCTACCTTGGGTCCACCATCATCGACAACCTGTCACTTGATACTGAACTCAGTCGCCGGATCGGAAAAGCTCGGGAGCTCACAGCAAGAGTGTGGGACAACAGCAAGCTCACTATCCGTACAAAGGTACAAGTGTATAGGGCATGTGTTATCAGCACCCTCATGTATGGAAGTGAAACATGGACCCTGTATTCCCTCCAAGAGTGCCGGCTAAATAGCTTCTACCTTCGCTGCCTTAAACGTTTTGAATGGTACATTCTCCGGTCTTCTTCTGGCACAATATGCACCTTCAAAAGGAGTCTCTCTCTCTCTCTCTCTCTCTCTCTCTCTCTCTCTCTCTCTCTCTCTCTCTTCTCTCTCTCTCTCTGTGTGTGTGTGTGTGTTATGTGTGCGTGTCTGTTCAACAGTGTCTGATTATCATTCCAGGTTTGGCTTACCCTCTAAGCATTATCCTGTATGTTTATTTCCAGGCCGATCTGATTCTCTTTTTTGTTTGTTTTTTTTGTTTTGTGTTTTTGTTCTATGTTTG